>BSBK01007503.1:245000-552500 GCA_027943335.1 Chamaecyparis obtusa
TCTTATGTAGAGCTGCTATATTTAGATAGTTACTATTTTCAGTAAATTTTTTGTTTGCACTCAGAATGGTCTATTTTCTTCCCTAGATGTTCATTGTGGTCATATTAGTTTGCCAGTAAAGTTTCATTGCCAGATCAAGTCTAATTTTGAAGATATTGAAAATTTTTGGTATTGGCAGCAGGGTACAGAAACTTCAAACTTAGTTTTGAAGGCTTTAGAGGCCCCGAATGAGGCCAAAACTTCAGTTGAATGAAGCTTGTCTAATTGAAATATGGTAGAGTGCTTAGTGTCATTTCTGAAATAGGGTCATAATAGTCAATTGGGTCAACGGGCGATGACTTACGGTCTTCGGAAGTTGGGTCACCTAAAATGACAATAAATAATTTCTCTTCAAAATTTTTGTTTAGGTTTCAAAAGTCATTTTTAGAAGACTCTGATGTAATAAATTGTAAAATAAAATAATTCTAATTTTGGGCAGCTTTATTGGCTAAAATTTTGGAACCTTCCCAAGGGGTGGAAAATTGCCTATATAGGGAAGGTTGTAGTGTTGTCTTAGGTAGTTTGCAATAGTTCTAGGTAGATCTAGGTAATAATTCGAGGCTTTGTCCTATAGAATATTGTAAGGTAAAATGCCCATGTGGCTTTGCATATTGTAATTCTAAAATTTGTAATTTCACATTTGTGGAGATAATAAGAAGCCCATTTTCTATTCTTGCAAATTGTTGTTGTTTCTCTATTTCTATTCTATGTTTGTGGTATTAAGGGGAGCACCCTTCATGATGAAAGGTGCTCCCCTTAATACCACAAAAACATAATAGAAACAGAGAAATAACAACAATATTCAAGAACAAAAAATTGGCTTCTTATTATCTCCAGAAATGTGGAATTACAAATTTTTAGAATTACAATATGCAAAGCCACATGGGCATTCCCTTACAATATTTTGTAGGACAAAGCCTCGAATCAATACCCAGATCTCTACCCAGAACTACCCTAGACAACACTACATGCCTTCTTTATATAGGCAATTTCTACCACCCAAGAAGGTTCCAGAAATTTAGCCCTAAGAGCTGACCAAACTTAGAATTATTTTATTTTTCATTTTATTACATCAAAGTTGGCTCAAAATAACTTTTGAAACCCGAATAGAAATTTTGAAAGAAAATTACTTTTCACCACTTCAAGTGACCTGACTTTCGGAGACCATAAGTCATCACCAGTTGACCCAATGGACTATTATAACCCCATTTTGAAAAGGCCACGAAGTGCTCTACAAGCTTGACTCACGCAAGCGCCTGTCACCCAAATTTTTGACCTCATCAAGGGCCTCTAAAGCTTTCAAAATTGAGTTCAAAGTTTTTATACCCTACTGCCAATACAAAAAAATCTTCAATATCTTCAAAACTAGACCTGATCTAGCCATGAAACTTTACTAGTAGGCTAATATGACTGAGATGAACCTCCACATGTAAAATCAGAACATTCTGAGATCGTAAGACCAACTTACTAAAAATAAAAAGTTTCCATAAATAGCAGCTCTGTACAAGATAGCCCTTATTGAATACAAAAATAGAAATATTTTTGGGTGATGCAAGATTGCTCTTACACGCAAGATGCTCCTGCATCACTTCATCAAAATGTCCAAGGTTCATATGTCAACTTTTCTGCACTATTCTTTACCTATTCATCTATCTTTTTTAGCTTATCTAGGACATGTGTAAAATTGTTGGATACAATTGTTTGAAGGAGATTGTTGGAATGATTATGTGTTGTCTTTGATGTCATATAGATGTCATATCAATTATTAGCTCAGTCAGTCAGCAAAGTAGTTCCCAGTGTCTACCGAGCTCAGTCGGTCAGCAAAGCAGTTACCAGTGTCTACAAAGACCTCTCGGGTGACAAGAGAAAAGTATGCCAGAAAACAATGTTAACCGAGCTTCCTCGGTTATCAAAGGAAAGTTAGTGTCTACCGAGTTCACTCAGTCTCCAAAGGATGTTGAAGAATTCATAGTACTTACCGAGTTCTCTCGGTCACCAAAGGAAATCTTTTTCAGATTAATGTTTACCGAGCAAGGTCAGCCCAGTAAAGGATTTTGTCAATTTGAGAAATAAAGTTAGTTTATTCCAGCTGACTATTGTAATGATTATTAATGTTTGTAATAATTATTAGTGCCGACTTGACAATCTGAATGGTATATATATAGAAGGTCAAGTTGTGAATTATAAGCAAAAAAAGAAGGAAGAGAAGAATAGTATGAGCAAATTTTGAAGGATGGTTAGATATCCTTGAAGAGAAGTAGAGATATATTTGATCAGGAAGGATCTAGTGAAGCAGAACAGAGATCTATAATCAGCAATTCAGTTGCATCACTATTCAGGTCACTTCATTGTTACTTTCTTACCATTGTAGCAGTGATTTCAAAATCTCTTGACCGAGTTGGTTTAACAGCCATTTTGTAAATCCTCTAACAAGGTGACAGTTCTATTGAATTGTTTCAAGACCTCTTACAAGGCCACTCCTAGCAGGGTGATTAGATCCTCTAACAAGGTCACACCTAACAGTGTGTTTTGTAACCTTTTACTGGGTTGGCTCCTAACAGGGCATCACTTCAGAAGAGTGAAAATCAGTAACTAGTTACATTGGTGGTTTTTCCCATATTGGGTTTCCACATTAAATCTGGTGTCTCTTGTGTTCATGGTATTTTTTTTATTCATGCATGTTAATCACTGATGAATGCTTAAGAACAGTTATAATTAACACTCTCTGCAATTACCAAGTTTCAGCATTTCTCTGTATGTCAGTAGTAAATAATTTAATAGGACATCTAAGAGATCAATGGTAATATTTTATGGTTAACTGATTCACCCCCCCCCTCTCTCAGTTACTACATCTATATTTACAACAATAAGGAACATTTCATAACACTTGGAATAAATTGATTATTACCTTTATGGTGTCCTCCAGCTTAGTAGAAATGATAGAAAGTCTAACTTTATGTTCAACAATATTTTTCATAATGTTTTCCACTAAATTTTGTTCATCATTCTGCTCCATTATCTTCACCATTCTTTATTTAGCATCAACATATGATTCATTGACTTGATTTACAAGTGAGACTAACTAATCAATAATAGGTGCATTATCATTGAGTTGAGTTGCAGGTACAATTTTCAATAAGTTGTCTTCCACATCTGATAATACTTTTTGTTTTTTCCTTTCTTGTTTAAGTTTATCTTGTGTTGGTTTTCTCTTCAGCAATTCACCATATTTCATCATTTCATTAGGATTCAATTTGGTTGGATCATAAGTTGGGATCACTATCTCTTGATCAAATGATATCTTGTCCTTTCTACTTTTCTTCTTATTATTATTAGGGTATAAGTATAGTTCCATTAGGTTAAATATTTTGTTGAAATGGAGCGTCAGTATGTTTCTTTATGGGTCTTTCTCCTTTTCTTTCTCTCCTTTCTCTTGAATAAATTTTTCTTCTCCTTGTTCCTGTGCATCTAATTTAATGCATGTAGCAGAATTATTTGTTGTCTCTACATTAGTAGTCTCTTTGGCTTTTCTAATGGTTGTGGGTTCATCACCCTTATCAGTTTCCTTTTTCTTTTTAGGTTCCTTAGTTGTTTCCTCCATATCCTTTGGAACATTAGTATCAACAATAGGGTTTGTATGAATTTTTACCTTAGTAGGTGTTATAAAATTAGGTGTATTAACTGAATATTCATGCACTTGTGGCAAAAGAGTTATATCCTTCATGATTTGTGCTACAACATGCTAGGTAAATCTTGTATCTTTAGGGTGTTCCTTGATAGCGTCCATGACATCTTGATCCTTATTTACAGTTTCATCGGGATCCTGTTTAGTGATTTCTTCTATTATGAATTCTTATTTTCTATCATTGACCACGTGAGAACAATTAGAATTACTTCATTTACAGTATCCTTGGGGTCTTCTTCTAGATTTTGTACTTGAGTATCAATTGGCATTTCAATATCAGATATGTACACCTTTTTAGGTTGATGTACTTGAAATATCTTCTTCCCTTCTTTATTAATTTCTTCTTCCACTTCTTGATTCATGCCCATCAAGATGCTCAATGATCATTTTTTAATCATGAATGTCTTCTTGTACTTAATCAGGGCTTCGTCAATTTCTTGCACTAATAATGTTAGAACTGATAAGGCAAGTGATCTCTTCCTTATTTTCCTTTCACTTTCTAGTGCATATCTCCATCTTGCACTTATTATTTCACATAACTCTTTAGGTAGCTTCCTTGAAAGTTCCTTTGGTACAATTATAAATGTATACATTGCATCAATAGATTATTCCTCAATTTCAACTTGTCTTCATCATTCAACTTGTAAAATTTTAATATATGCATGGAACCAAAAATTTTAGATGATCTCAAATTGATGCATGAGCATCCATGAAGACACCTAAGGATCAAAGAATGAAGAAGATAATAAAGACAACATCTCTCCAAGATAATTAGGAGATCTTCAAGCCAATATTGGCTATTTGTAGTAATCAATTTGTGGTTAGTGGTAAAACTCCTAAAGGGCCTGATAAAGACCTTAGGAGACAAATGATGTAAAAGGTGCCATAGTGCTCCATGAAGTTGAAATTATTGGTTAAGAGTCTTAGATATGATATTTAGTCCTATTATGTTGAAATCCATTGAATTGGATGAGTTTTGAGGGTTAAATTACAATAAAATGTAAGTTGGGAATTTGAATTTTCAAATCATAATAATAGTTAGGAATGGAGGGAATTAGAGTTTTAGTGTTGTTTAGTGGGTTTAGGAAATTCCAACTACATGTAATTGGTTTGGGAAGCTAGTAGACCTTTATTAATACTTGTTCCAATTCCTTGTTTTTGAGAGAGAAGGAGTTGTACGGCCTGGAAGGAACATTATACAGACTTTTCATGGTTTTAAGAAAATAAGAACTTTTTCTTGCAAATCTATTAATATTTTTGATGGCTCATTGATTATAACTATGGATTCTATTTCTACATGTGTTAGAGACTTGTTTGAATCCATCTTAAAACATTTTTATTGAATCTTGAGTCCAAGAGGCTGACTGTTTCATGACAGTTCAAGATTTTTGTGTAGTTTTGAAGAATGAATTATGATTCATCTCCAAAACTATGGTTTCTATGATTAGGGGATGAATCATAATCTTTTAGTATATTGATCTAACCTTTCATGATGCAAGAATGACATTTAGTTGCAGAGTGATCACCGAAAGTTGACTGAATGCAAGGTTAAAGAGGAGAAAAAGGAGGTATGGGTATTGCAATACACAATCTACCTCCATGAGGGGTAATTTTATGACTTATAGTCCCTAGATATGCTGATTGAATGGTAAATCCACCATTGGATGGGTCTAGAAAGACTTGGAGGGTGCACATTTGGAAAACCCTTATTTTGAGGGCTTGTTGGAAGCCATTTTAAGGTTTTCTATTTGCATTGATCAAAGGAGAAAATTTAATTGGTATCCTTGTTTTGGAGGCATTTGGATAGACTGGTGAGAGTCTTGAGGTTTTTGAGAAATATTTCCATATAATTTCTTTGTAAAATAACCAACTTTTGTGCTTGAAACAGGGGCACAGTCTGAGATTGAGTGTGTTGGTCCAAAACAACCATTACTAATTTTTGGATATGTTGTCAAATTATGAAAAGGGTATCTGAAACAATTATTAATTTTTTATTTCTTTGAGAAGTGTGTGATAGAATTGCATTTTTCTATCGTTGGACACCTACTAGAAAAAACAATTAGTCCTAGTAGACTAACTGGAGGTTTTGGGTGTTGGGTATTTCTTAGAAACTCAAAACTTATTAGATCTTGTTGAATCCACCTTGAAAATGTCAAAGACAACTACCTTGGTGATTTAGAATGTGTTTAATTCAATTGGGAAGTGTTTTCCATTTGGAAGCCTTGGGGTGTTACAAGTGTGGTTGTTGTTGTACCAAAAGCTCGACCTATTAATGCCCGACACAACCACTAGACTTATAGAAGACACATGAGGTTGTTAAACCATGTCATGAATCCCAAAGGGAGACATTTACATTAGTCCACCAATCCCCCCCTCAGTGTCACCTGAGGGGATTCAAACCTATGACCAAGCTCTGATACCACTTGTTACAAGTGTCATTGTCGCTGCACCAAAAGATCAACTTGTTAATGCCCAATACAACCACTAGACTTATAGAAGACACAAGTGGCTATTAAACCATGTCACAAATCCCAAAGGGAGATATTGGTGGTTAGTCCTATTACCCTAATTTTCACATGTATTCAAATTTGGCTAAAACCTATCTTATAGTCTCTGTTTTATCCATGTCAAGCTCCTTAGAAAGTTTCATGGCCTCATGTTCTTTCCTTTGGCCTCTACAATTATTTCAAGTCCCTGGTCTGCAGGTCCCAAAATTTGAAAAATCTAGCCATTTGAGCTAAATCCCCCTACAAAACCCTAAGCCTCATTCTATTTTTGTGTTACTTTTTCGGCAACTTAAAGGTCCAAATTTCCATGTGCGTAATTTCTCCCTTTGGTCGCTAGTTCTCTTATTCTTTCCAGTAGTCACTTTTTCTATCCAGCGATCTGGTGACTACAATGGTTCTCATATTCACTAAGTATTTGGCGATTAAGCCTTAACATCCTGTGACCCAACAAACAGTTAGCTTTTCCTTCAGTCGAGTAATCACTATGTCTTCTGGTGGTCTCAGTAAGTGGGGTCCCATTTGAGATGATCAAACGGTTGTCATTATTTTGCAAAGGATCTGTCAGAGCCTTGCAAAATCGTGACAACTGCTGATCTTTCCTTCCCTGCAGTGCTTCAAAGTTTTGGTGGGTCCAATGCCATGTATTCTGATGTGGGAGTTTCTCATTGGCTAGAGGCAATGATTTGTTCCAATTTGTCAAAGCGGGCCCAATAGACTTCCCAGCAATGAGATTTAATAGCTGTCGCATGATTGCAAGGAATATTGCTTTCCTTTGCCATCATGCACCCACCGTTGATTTTATTCCGCTATCAGACCTTCGTCAGGTGGGTCCTCATTTGCTGACATGCTCATTTCTCATTGGTCCACATGTGCTGAGTTGGATTATTTTTCTGTGGGGCTAGATTTCTTAGATGTGTCAGTGGGGTACCAAAGGAAAAGAGATCTATGGTGGTCGCGTGTTCACAAGAAATATTCCTTGCCTTTGCGATCATGCGACCATTGTTGGATTAGAATCTAAGTTGCAGTGGGACCATGTCAGAACCCACTGAGGTGTATGCTTACAGAGAAGTCAAGAATGAATAAGAGAATGAAAAGTTGCAAAGTGGACCTAGTTTTGTCTCTTTAGTCACATAATTGCCATGAAGAGCTGGGGTTAGTTAAAAGGTTAAGCGATTCAGCAACAAAGGGAAAATTGAAACCTGGGGTGAATACCAAGTTAGTTTTGCAATCAAGTGCCGAGCCCAGGTAAAGAGGAAGGATTTGATGGTCATGTTTCAAAGTAAGATCAATTTTTGAATACTGACCATCGATGGGAAATTTTTGTGCCACCTGTGACCGTTATATCAATTTTTAAATTCAAATATCTCACAGTATCACATTTTTGTAGTTATGGCGAGCCCGAGTTGCAGGAGGGTAGATGGATTATGGCAGCCAGATTTTTTGCAGGAATAAACATGAAATGGACATGCAAACCCAAGTATTTGATCAGCTGAGATATTTTCATGTACATTTATGGCCAGATTGGATAGAATTAGGGTTGGATATTTTATTGTAAACCTCTGTAATGCTAATTAGATATTTTTCTCCTGCCTACGTGCAGTGAGGTATATAATGTTTTTAGAGCTTTAGAGCTAAAGAGGAATGTTTTGTAAAAGCTATCTGTGGAAAATTTTTCTTGTCCTCTAGTTTTCTACGAGTTGTAAATCCCCATTGATAATTCAGATATTGAAGACTTTTTGTGACATTCCTTATGTCCCTAGGCCTTCTTGTGTGAGTTATCTCTTAATGAATTCAGTGTTATATGTTTCTCAGTGATATCTTAGGGTTCTTGATCCTTCTTTCTTTCTGCAATTCATGTATATGTTTGTGGATGATTTGATGTGAATCCTTTTGTGGGTATATCATAACCCCTTAGCAGTCTTGTCTCATTCCTATACCTAGTTGCAGAGGTGAATGTTTGTTTGCAGGTCATAGATTGTTTATCTAAACCTAAAGAGTTGTTATTATTTATGAAAGAATCTTTCTCTTTCTCTGAATACCTTGTCTTATTTGTAGACCCTTCTATGAAATACTTATGCAAGCCTATTTAGTGAGTTGTGATCTCCTAGACCTAAGTTCATTATTTGAATCTATCCTTCATACTGCAATTCATACCATATTTTCGGTGTATCACCTAGTAGGTAGTTTGCTTTCAGTCATTTCCCTTTTAAGCATTCCTTCTATCCCTTTTCCCCTCAAGTTTTACATTTCTTGTCAAGAAGCAAATTAAGGTGATTATCCAAGAGGAACTAGCCTAGACACTGGAGGTCTCATCTCAATTAGCATAGGTCCCACAACCTGGAGATGATTCCCATGTTATACTAGGTTATCAAGACTATGAGAGCTTGAGACAAGGGTGCAAACTTAGTGTATAACAATTCTGGCACGCCCGGTGGGACCACAGTGAAGATCAGATTAAAGTTCAAAGGTGTTCCTATTGGTTCATCTGCAAAAGGATCAAAGAAATTCAGTACACAAGGTCTATCAGTATAGACTCAAGCTCAAGGATTCCCCACCTTGGTGCTAGTCTATAACAATTCTGGCATGCCCGATGGGACCAAGAAGTCATAGTTTTCATAGTTCTTGTTGGCTTTGATATGCATCCAGCAAGTTGCAAACCTTTTAGAGGTCATTGTTTTGCATATCTGGTGACTCCAATTTCACATCTACTGGTTTCAAGAAGATTTAGTACCTAGGATGGATTACCATCCTTCTTTTCATGAGGGTATCCCTTCATTTCATGGAGGTCAGCAACAGTCACCTCATGCTTGCCCCCCACCCACCCAACTTCCAGCATCATGGCAGCATCAATACACATACCAGCAACCTCAAGGAGAGATGCTTTCCCTAAAAGAGCATGTTCATCATGCCCAGATCCAACAACAACAAGCTTTGGCTTAGTAGGATCAAGGTTACAGGAGGTATCTGGCAGAGCAATACAAAAAAAATGAGGCCAAGCTTGCTGAGGGGTTGGAAGAACAAAAGAAACACTATGAGGAGGTGCTAGAAACACAAAGGGGGCATATGTCGACACAAGCAAAGGAGTAGTTTGATGCTAGATGGAAATAGTGTGAAGAAATCATTACAGGATAGCAAAAAAGTCAAGCAACCCTTACAAGCAACATAGCAACACTACACAAAGTTTACAAGGAAAACCTGATTAAGGTTAGTGCTGCTATAGCTAAGAAAGAGGAAGATTTTCAAAGAACATTAGCAGCTTAGAGGGTTGCTTATGAGGAGTTGGAAATTCATAAGAATAATTGTGAAAAGGTGGTTCAAGACCAAAGGGTTTTGATGGAGGCCATGTTTGATAGAGGCAACGAATTTTAGATTGAGAAATAAAAGGAATTGAGAGCTCATGAGGAGTTTCATGAGAGAGAGCTATAGGATCTCAAAAAAAATATTGGATTCCTAGCTTCTACAACTAAAACATATAAAAGAGGCTATCAGATGGAGGTTGAGAAATGTTCTCAACTGGATGAAGAAAAGGAGATCATTGACTAGAAGATTGCTGATCTAGGGGAGGCTCTCTCTGAATAGGTTAAGATAATTAAATCCTCAACAAATCATGATTATGCTGACAGTAGTATACTTCTCCTACAAAAGAGTCTAGAAGAAGAAGAGGAAGATCAATTATGGGACAAGATGGAGTACTTTTGCTTGCATCTTGATGACAAGCCCACACTTCCAGAGGACACCTATAATCTATAGGAGATAGTCATTTCTGGTCAGCATAAGAAGGAGATCAATCAAAATAAAGTAATCTCTCAGGGGCCTAAGTTTATCAAGGAGAGCTCTAGGTCCAGCATCTCTCATGGTTGCCCTATTAGATGGTTATCAAAGGAGTACAAGTTGTGCCAGCATCCCAATATGATTTTCCATCAGAAGTTGAGGCTATGAATGAACTAGATCAGCTTGTTGTCCCCATTGGCCAAATAAGTAAAGTCTCATTGCTACTTGATGTTTCTTCTCGGATTGATGGTGCCTATGATCAGCTTGACCAAGTGAGCAAAATCTATATTAGCCAGATCTTTGTCAAGAAAGTGATTCTGCATGTCTCCTATATTTATCTTTTAATAGCTTTCTAGGAACATGTGGATTATTGTAAGCTGAGAAGGATGGGAAGCTATTTTTCACAACTAGTGAATGGTTTTGTTTAACCAGGTCTTTGCACTGGTTAGTTTAGGCTAGGTTAGCTTCCCTGATTTCTAGATTAGTTTTTCCTAGTTTTCCAAGAAGTGCTCGAGCACAATTTTTTGTCTCCCTGTCAAAGTTTTGTGTTCCTGAGATGACCCCATGCCCAATGGATTTATTTCAAGGTCACGGGTCTATGTCTAGTAGGCTGACATCTAGCAAGAAATCACCAAAATGTTACCCTAATTTTCATGTGTATTCAAATTTGGCTAAGACCTATCTTAGAGTCTCTATTTTATCTGTGTCAAGCTCCTTAGAAAGTTTCATGGCCTCATGTTCTTTTCTCTGGCCTCTGCAATTATTTCAAGTCCCTGGTCTACAAGTCCCAAAATTTGAAAAAATCTAGTTGTTTGAGCTAAATCCCCTTGCAAACCCCTAAGCCTCATTCTATTTTTGTGTTACTTTTTTGGCAACTTAAAGGTCACAATTTCCATGTGCGTAATTTCTCCCTTCGGTCGCTAGTTCTCTTATTCTTTCTGGTGGTCACTTTTTCTATCTACCGACCTGGTGACTACAATGGTTCTCATATTCTCTAAGTATTTGGTGGTTAAGCCTTAACATCCCATGACCCAACAAATAGTTAGCTTTTCCTTCAATCGCATAATCGCTATGTCTTTTGGTGGTCTTAGTAAGTGGGGTCCCATTTGAGATGATCAAATAGTTGTCATTACTTCACAAAGGATCTGTCAGAGCCTTGTGAAATTATGACAACCGTTGATCTTTCCTTATTTGTAGTGCTTCAAAGCTTTGGTGGGTCTAGTGCCACGTATTCTGATGTAGGAGTTTCTCATTGGCCAGAGGCAATGATTTGTTCCAATCTATCAGAGCGGCCCCAGCAGACTTCCCAGCAATGAGATCTAATGACTGTCGCATGATTGCAAGGAATATTCCTTGCCTTTGCAATCATTGACCCACCATTGATTTTATTCCACTATCAGACCTTCATCGGGTGGGTCCTCATTTGCTGACATGCATGTTTCTCATTGGTCCACATGTGCTAAGTTGGATTATTTTTTAGTGGGGCTAGATTTCTTAGATATGTCAGTGGGGTACCAAAGGAAAAGAGATCTATGGTGGTCATGTGTTCGCAAGAAATATTCCTTTCCTTTGTGATCATGCAACCACCGTTGGATCAGAATCTAAGTTGCAGTGGGACCATGTCAGAACCCACCGAGGTGTATGCTTACAGAGTAGTCAAGAATGAATAAGAGAATGACAGGTGGCAAGGTGGACCTAGTTTTGTGGCTTCAGTCCCGTAATCACGAGGAAGAGCTGGGGTTAGTTAAAAGGTTAAGTGATTTAGCAACAAAGGGAAAATTGAAACCTGGGGTGAATACTGAGTTAGTTTTGCAGTCAAGTGCCGAGCCCAAGTAAAAAGGAAGGATCTGACGGTCATGTTTTAAAGTAAGATCAATTTTTGAATACATACCGTCGATGGGAAATTTCAGCACCACCTGTGACCATTCTATCAATTTTTAAATTCAAATATCTCACAGTATCAAATTTTTGCAGTTATGGCGAGCCCGAGTTACGGGAGGGTAGATGGATTATGGCGGCTAGATTTTTTGCAAGAATAAACATGAAATGGACATGCAAATGCAAGTATCTAATTAGCTGAGATATTTTTGTGTACATTTCTGGCCAGATTGGATAGAATTAGGGTTGGATATTTTATTGTAAACCTTTGTAACCCTAATTAGATATTTTGCTCATGCCTGCATGCAGTGAGGTATATAATGTTTTTAGAGCTTTAGAGCTAAAGAGGAATTTTTTGTAAAAGCTATCTATGGAAAATTTTTCTTGTCCTCTGGTTTTCTACAAGTTGTAAATCCCCATTGATAATTCAGATATTGAAGAATTTTTGTGACATTCCTTATGTCCCTAGGCCTTCTTGTATGAGTTATCTCTTAATGAATTCAATGTTATATGTTTCTCAGTGATATCTTAGGGTTCTTGATCCTTCTTTCTTTCTACAATTCATGTGTATGTTTGTGGATGATTTGATGTGAATACTTTTGTGGGTATATCATAACCCCTTAATAGTCTTGTCTCATTCCTATACCTAGTTGTAGAGGTGAATGTTTGTTTGCAAGTCATAGATTGTTTGTCTAAAACTAAAGAGTTGTTATTATTTGTTAAAGAATCTTTCTCTTTCCCTTAATACCTTCTCTTATTTGCAAACCCTTCTATGAAATACTTATGCAAGCCTATTTAGTGAGTTGTGATCTCCTAGATCTAAGTTCATTCATTGAATCCATCCTTCATACTGCAATTCATACCATATTTTCGGTGTATCACCTAGTAGGTAGTTTGCTTTCAGTCATTTCCCTTTTAACCATTTCTTGTCAAGAAGCAAATTAAGGTGATTATCCAAGAGCAAGCAAGCTAGACCCTGGAGGTGTCATCTTAGTTAGCATAGGTCCCACAACCTGGAGATGATTCCCATGTTATACTAGGTTATCAAGACTACAAGAGCTTGAGACAAGGGTGCAAACTTAGTGTATAACAAGTCCAATATGGGGTTGGGAGACCTAGTGAGTGCCTAAACCTCTCATAACTTTATCATTTGGGGAAGCAACTCAACCAACACCCTTACCCTTTGCATCAATTGGTATCAAAGCCTAGGGTCATCATAGGTTAAGAGGGAGAAGAATATTTAGGGCTCTTTGGTGTATTTAATCCTTTGTTGAGGCCTTGGAGTGTCCATTCCTCCTTGAGTGTTCTGGAGTTAACCTTTACTTGGGAGATGTTAGAAGGAGAAGATGATGACATACCTCAGAGGGTCATTAATGTAGACCTTTCCAAGATTGTAAAGGAGAATATCACAGAGAATAAAAGAATGAGATTAGCCCTTAAGAAAGAGAAAAGGGAGAGTATTGAGAATGACAATGAGATGAGATCCTTTATTGGAAGGTTGATTATACTAGAGAAGAGAGGAAAGAGAAGACTAGAAGAAGCTAATGAATATGAAGATCAGGGAGAAGAGAAAATCCCTTTGAGAAAAGAACCACAAACAAGAAGATCTAGAGGATTTGGGGATGGCTAAGTTTTCTAAAGCCATAAGGAGTGGATATGAAAAAGGAAGATCAAAATTACCCATGTATGTAGGTAAGAGGGATGATGAGGAACTTATTGATTGGTTCAGTGCCATGGAAAACTACTTTGAATGTGAAGACATTGACGATGAACAAAAGGTAAGAATTGCAAAGTCAAGGTTGAGAGGACATGACCTATTGTGGTGGGATTGTTTTCAAGAAGAGAGATGGAAGAGAAGAAAACCCAAGATCACTTCTTAGTATGCTGTGATGGACAAAATGAAGACAAAATTTTTACCTAGTGACTAAAAGGTGCATATGTTTAAGAAAATGCAAGGTCTTAGGCAAAGAGACTTAGATGTACAAGGGTACACTAAATAATTCCACAAATTGGACATTAGAGTTGGGCATGGAGAGGATATGGAAGAAAAGATGACTAGATACATGGGGGGACTTAGTTTCAACATTCAAAATGAATTAATTCTTGCAACCCATAGATCCTTTGAGGAATGTTAAAAATTGGCTATGAGATTTGAAGATAAGTTGAGGAGAAAACAAGAAAAGAATGGAGGTGGTAGAGGAAATCCAAACAAAGGTAGGGGAGGCTGATCCAATGATAAAAAAGGGAAGTCTAGTGATGAAAAAAGAAAAGGCATAGATTCTAATCATAATTTGGTGATTATAGAATAAGAATATGTTGATTTTAGTATTGGAGATTATCATGATAGGGTACATTGTGCAAAATTTTCATGGGTTGAAGAAAATAAAGAGTTTTTCTTGGAAATCCACTAATATTTTTGATGTATTATTGAATATAACTATGGATTCTATTTCTATATGTGTTAGATACTTGTTTGAATCCATTTAAAAATATTTTGATTGAATCTTGAGTCCAAGAGGTTGACTATTCTATGACAGTTCAAGATTTTGGTGTAGTTTTGAAGCACAAATTAGAATTCATCCTCAAAACTATGGTTTCTATGATTAGGAGATGAATCATAAACTTTTAATATATTGATCTAACCTTTCATGATGAAACAATGATATTTGGTTGCAGGGTGATAGTCAAAAGTTAATTGATTGTAGGGTTAAATAGGAGAAAATGGAGGTATAGGTATTACAACAGACAATATACCTCCATGAGGGGTACTTTTATGACTTACCATGCCTGGATATTCTTATTGAATGGAGAATCAACCATTGGATGGGTTTAGAAAGACTTGGAGGGTGTACATTGAGAAAACCCTTATTTTGAGGGCTTGTTGGAAGCCATTTTGGGGATTTGTGTTTGCATTGATCAGAGGACCAAATTGACTTGGTAATCCTTATTTTAGAGGAATTTTGAGAGAATTCTGAGATTCTTGAGGTTTGGTAGCAATATCTCTATTAGGATTAGGTAATACTGAGATGAGGGATGAATCAATATTACAGAACTTTGATCTTTTCAACTTCAAACAATTATAAACAATCCAAAGTAATTTAGAAATAAAAGAACATATAAGAATAACACATTACTCATTACACCATGATTTGTTCTTGAGGAAACCCTGGCCAAAGGGAAAACCCCGGTGGGGATGATACCCACAAATATGCACTAAAATATAATATCCCTATTAGGAATTGATTGTTACATAGTAAATTTCCTTGTTAGAGGAATACAAAACCCTGTTACCAATCTCACATCTAATCTCTACTCTTATATTCGCAAACTTACTCCATCATCATAATCATACCATACCTCACTTTTACAAAGACATTCCATACTTATACAAAATCTACCTTCTAGTCAGCTTCACAATTATCATGCAAAACATAACAATAACTCATGCAAATGTTATTTATGGAGTCAACACTTTTACTATACCAAGGACTTAGAAATATACTTTATTCACCTTTCCTAGCACATTTCCATATTCACTTTACCTTCCTTAATCTTTGCAACTGTTCATATACCCTGTTACATTGTTCTACTATCTTCGCATACCTTCCGAACACTATATGTCATAGATCTGATAACCAAAACTTATGAAATCTTGACTGAAGCATGTGTACATCCCAAAATACCTCCATTTATCTTTGCAAGCCATAATACATCATATATCTTCATCGCTGACCAAAATTGTGGCACTATACCTTGTTATCTTGATTCTGGACTTAGTCATTTTCATGATTGTGACTCCAATGGCAATCTCCACAACATATGATCACTCCATCATGAATGTTTCCATAAATGAAAACCCTTAAGTGATTCCTAGTGCTCTAAAACATCACATGCCAACAATCTCCATATACTTTCTTTGTAAAATGACCAACTTTTATGCTTGAAAAAGGGGCACAGTCTAAGATTGGGTGTGTTGGTCCAAAAAAACCACTACTGAGTTTGGGATATGTTGAAAATTGATGGAAAGGGTATCTAAAACCATTATTAGCTGTTTATTTCTTTGATAATTTTTTAATAAAATTGTACTTTTCTTTTGTTGGAGACCTACTAGAGAAAACAATTAGGCCTAGTAGACTAATTGGAGGTTTGGGGTGTCAGGTATTGCTTAGGAACCCAAAACTTATTAAATCTTGTTTAATCCACCTTGAAAAGGTCCAAGACAACTACCTTGGTGATTTGGAAGGCATTTGAGTGTTTTGGGAAGTGTTTTCCATTTGAAAACCTTGGGGTTGGAAGGCCTACTGAGTGCCTACACCTCTCAGAACTTGATAATTTGGAGAAGTACCTCCACCAAAACCCTTACCCTCTGCATAAAAAACCTTTAGCATGCTCATCTATTTTTTTTGGTAAAAATTTATTAATAACTTTGAATTGATCTTGGTTATCTAACTCAATTTTATCACTATCATCATTCTTCATAATCTTTTGTTTCTTTAGTGTGTACTTCCTTTTCTGATAGGTATTTTTTGGGGGGTTGTTTCTCCTCAAGTATGAAATTTTTACCTCTACCTCTTTTTGTGGGTCATGTGGGAATTGATGCATACTTAGTGCCTGACCTAGTAGCCTTTGAACTAATATTTTCATCTGCTAGGGCCTTCCTACCTCTTTTAGGTTTATACTTTTCTACTTCTATTTATTGTTCCTTAGCTTCTTCACCCTTGGTCTCTCCATCAACCAAATTATCCTTTTCTTCATCAAATTTTTCTTCTAATGTGTTTATCATTTTCTTTTATTTATTTTTTATTTTGGGATCTAGGATTTCAAGCCTTATCCTCTTCTTAGTCTCTTTGTATGTCCCAAATCATTTGACAAACCTATCTAATGGTTGTTTCAACAATGTTTCAATAGAAAGTGTAGCTCAATCAATGTCAATCTCATAACCCATTAGTTTCAACCATGAATTTCTCAGTTCTATAACTTTAATTATACATGTGTCTATATCAGCTAGGAAACAAAATGTATCTTTGTAGTTTTTGACTAGCTATGGAGAAATCCTATATCTTTGGTGCATCCTTTCCTTAAATTGTTCAAAATACTCACTCATCACTTTGTCAAAATTCTTACCTAGACCATTAATGTAATCATTAATATGATATATAATAAGCCTATCTATGTTCCAATTCACATAATTGATTATAGGAAAGAAATTTACAAGTAGAAGAAAATACATACCAATAATGATCCATAGTTCAGTCTATTTGTCTTGGCCACTTGGATAATATGCATGTTATCTTCCAATTTCTTTAGAAGTATCTCAACTAGGTCAAATTTGAATCCTTTCTTCAAAATTTTATATGCTAAATCAATAGCTAGTCCACATGGTACACCATTCATTCTACTAGATTGATAGATTTTGTATACAATAACACATGTAGAAAACTTAGTTTCTGCATCATTTATTGTAGACACATGGAGACCTCAATCATTCCATGTCACTCAGGTATACTTTTGTCTTTGTTCCTTTAGTGAAACTCTTACTGGTTTTACTTTTTTGGTAATTGGGTATCTAGTAACCATGTGCATTACATCCTTTGTAATCTTAATTCGTCCATTGGGCCACATTGATTGTTCATGCACTTGGATAAGAAAAATTCTTATCCATTCATCTTTGAAAACCTTCAAGAAATGTAGGGCATGAGTCAAACCCTTTGTTTCGAAATGTTTGTGCTCATCTTTTAGTTTTACATCCATACATAATGTCTTGTATGCATCTTGAATTATTTTTTTCACATATTTCAACAATTTTGCAGTGAACGTAAGATATTATATCTTGAAACAATAAATACCTTGGAGAAAATGATGAATGTGCTCTGGGATCATTAGTCTTTGTAGCAATTTTAGGATATAACTTGTAATTCAAATCTTCGTAATATGTACTCTTTATCATAATAGGTTTTTCAACCTTGGGCACCTTGGACTATGCTACACTAGATGCCAATTTGAGATTGATTATCTAGGGCTTCATCGAATAATAGTTAAACAACTTGGGTACACTAGAATTCTTATACAAGATCACACAAATAGCTCAAACTACTAGCAATTTCCCTTTTTTCAGCTCAAAATCCAAATCCTCATTCAAATCACTCTTCAATGCTCTTTGAATGCAATGTATCAAATTAAATGTCTATACCTATATTTATAGTGAAAAGGGAATTTAGGTTTTGGTAATGTATAATAAATTATCTTTCACCGACCAACCAACCAATAATCATACTGACCACCAGTCTTCACTCAGCTACTCAATACTTCTCCATTGACCATACTAACTTTCACAATTATAAGAGTTATCTTATTGCATCTAACCAATGTTTATTTTTATATTAATTCATGATTATGAGGAACTGATTTATGATAAAACATTTCAAATCTAGTTCCCATACCTACTTGTATAGTTTAGTTTTTAATTTTGGAGTCACCCGATCCAGAGGATGAGGTGGCACTGACTGATCTAGTTGATGTTCCACTATCTTCAACAACTAGATCAATTGGTGCCACCTCATAAACATTTAAAATACCTTTTCCTTTAGAGTCTTCATCATTAGGTGCATACTTTAGGTAGATAAAGTCTTTGACCAAATGACCAACCTTGTGACAATGATAACATGCCATGGTAGAAGTCTTACAAGTACCAATATTTCTTCCCATGTGAAAACTTCTATAATTTTTTGCAATATGACCATATCTTCCACAAGTTGTATAAGTAATCCTTGTGTTGTAATCCCATTTGATAATATTTACTTGTCTATTTTTTATCTAGATATACTTCTTTTTTCATCCAAGGTCTTATGATTTGTGTCCATACTTATTTCATGTGTAGTGATAACCATCAAATTTATATTTCCTTGGAGTCTTGTAAAATTTAGATCTACACTCAAATTCTTTATGACCATACTTTTAATAGTTATAACAATATGCATCAAATTTAGTAGTAAATGACTTACTAACCTTACTGTCCTGTACATTTACTGTGTGCCCTAGATTTACAAAGTGATAGTATATTGGCTTCTTAGGTTTTGGATGTGTATACACATTTATGTACTCTTCTATCTTTGATGATTCTCCTTTCTCAATTGTAGAGTCCTCATTAAAGCCTAATCCACTAATACCTCTTGGTCTTCTTTGATATCTTAACTATTCATCCAGTTTCCCTTATACTTTCCTCAGATCTCTTTAGCCTTTCATTGGTTTATTTTTCATTTTATAGCTCATTGTTCAAATGTTCATTTTCTAATCTTAGTCCAACATTATCTTCCACCTTCCTTACATTCTCATGATTAACACCGAGTAAATGATCTGTCATATTATAGTGATTTTGTGTCAACCTCCTTATTTCCACATCTTTCTCATCCAGTCTTTTACTCATTCACCTCTTCTCATCTTTAACTTCTCTTTTTTTCCATGACTTCACACATTCTTACCGATTGAGATTCTTGTTCCCTCTTTAATGATTTTACCTACTCAGTTAGGGTTTTTTTTTTTTTTTTAGTCAAATCTTCTATAGTAGCTTCAAATTCATCAGACACACTTCACTCTAATTTTTCTTCAAGTTCTTCATCCTAATTTTGAGTATCTTTTAGTTGATGGGATAACTCCTTTCTCTTTCTTAGTGAATTCTTCAACTTCTTCAGCTTCCTTCTTAGTTCATCAATTTGATCATTTGCAAATTTTAGTTCTATGTTCATATTATCAATCAAATTTCATACCTATAGATTTCCTTCTCTTAAGATCTTTCCTCTCAAGTGGTTAAACTTCTAAATAGGAGACTACGCTCTGATACTAATTGTTGGAAATTTAAGGTACTGAGAGAAGGGGGTGAATTAATTCCTTATAAAACTTTAACCTTCAAAACTATGGTGGGGATGACACCCACAATCCTTCACTACTACAACATAAAGGTTGTTGAATTAGAGCATACAAAAGTATCAATTCTGGTGATTTACCCTATTAGGGGTAATAAAAAAATGCCTTCTAAAGTCCACCTAGTAAAAGGATTTTGGAACACACATTAAGTGTGCACTCTATTAAGAGATTTAGAATATAAAAAGCTTTTAAAGACTTACCCTTTATGTGGGATTTGATAATACAAAAACAACAATGTATACCTGTAATAATGCATCTACTTATATGCTAGGTCTGATCCTTCATGCTCTGTGCCATCTCATCACCTTTCTCTAACTGATTTCACCAAAATAATCCACTTCCTCTGCTCAGTAGCCTTATCTTCTTTATCTCTTCTTTGTGCTCTCTACTTCACTCTCCTTCTCTCTTCTCTCTTCTCTTGATATTTTCTAGATCTATTTGATAGACTACAACTGATTCGATATCATAAAAGAGATATTGGTGACTTCAAAAGATAGTGATTGATGATAGCTGAGCTACAAAGGTATATGTGAGACATTAAATAAGTTATTGTATTGTCATTGATGTCAACTATTTTTTAATGTACTTATCATGATAGTTTTTGATTATGGTAAAAATAGGTTTTGAAGGGGCCCCGAAACCCTTTAACATAGGAAGATAGAGATAAGCATGGAAGACCAAAAGAATAGCTAGCTGCCCCTAAAAAGGGACTAGACTACAAACATCTAAAAAATGAAATAATGGTGAAGGAATGAGATATTAACATGAAGTTGAGATGTATGATAAAGATATGGATATGGTATTCATTGGGTAACTTATTGAAGACTCTATGACATTATGTTAGTGATTTGATTGTATTACATAATTCTATTATGGATCGAAGAGAAAGAACATATAAGTGTATGTGGTCGGTAAATGAAGAATTCAGTATACACTGAGTTGAAACAATGTGTTGGTGCCCAAAATCGCTGACCATTTTGAGGCCAACTGACAGGAACAACGAGTGCCTCTATGATTCTGGCTTGATTTAACCAAGGCTGGTAGGCCTGAATCAAATGTGCTTCCTAACTACACAAACATGTGCATAAACAACATAAATTCCTTCCAAAGGGGTTAATAATCCTTGGAGGAAAAACAACCTAATATTAGATAATCGTCAGATAACTTGAAATATAAACTAAGGCTAGAAAGTAATGCTAAACATAATTGAATGCTTTGTAAAGAAGATAAAAGATAGGATATGTGAAATGAAATTAAAGGAATAGGATGCCAAAACTAGCAACAAATGATTAGATGACCAAATTCCATTTATCAATAAGACCAGTGCATGTTTCACCCTGGGCAATGGAGTCAATCCAATCCTCAACCATACGTACAATCTTAGAGACAATTTTGCATTTCAAAGCAAATTAGAAGAATTTGATTCAGAGGACAATTTTCAAAATATTGAAACGTACATCAAATTCTGAAGACAAGTCATAAAAAACTCATCACTTTGATTTGCATTCAAATGTGTGTGAACTATTGTAGACAATTAACTAAATTTAACTCCTCAAATGATAGCCCAATTAACTTTGGCCACAAATCAAAAGGATTCTTAACCATGCAAAATGAGCAGACCAATTAATAAATCAAAATGCAATAAGATCACACAACATTTTAAACAATCACAATAAAGAAATCAAGAATGATTTATCCAAGGGACTATTTGAGGGAATTGAAAACCAATGCATAGATGGAAAACAAAAACAACTTATCTTTTATTGATATTCAAAAATTGGTACACCAGAATCTATGTTGCAATTGTTGAACAATCCTATCCTATGAAAATTGAAATTCTTGTAAGTGTCCCTGCATTGGTCTTGGTATCCCATTTTTATAAAGTTCAGGGCATGCACACAAGCTTCAGACCAATGCATTTGTTCATAACTAAAATCCAATTTCAAAAAATTGCACCATTAATAAATATTTACAAAATAAAATATTAACCATAAGGCTAATATACTTAATAAATAAATCTTTGATTAATGCTCTCGTAATAATAATATGTCCTTCATCTTGCAAAGCATTTTGATGCATAACAAATATCCATCTTTGCAATATTTAGTTCTTGGATAACCTGTTTCATTTATCATTTAATAATCCTCCTGCATATAAAAACATAATTAAGCATTATGATTCCACTATTTCAAAATTATCTTTTGATAAAAATAATTAATCCTTAGGAAATAATTTACTTCTAATTTTAAATTCTAAGAATTAATATTTTTATGATTTACCTTTATAGTTATTATCTCAAAAAATATATATTACAAGGCAAACTATAACATTACTTAAAGAAATCGTAAATATATATTGCACAAACATTTCATAGGGTAACAATTAGTAACAAAAGACTCAATCCTCAATAAATCACCTATATACGATAAATATTTATGCTTTTGAAAATTTGCTTTACCTTAATAAAAATTGACAAGTAATAATGTAAGGTAAAAATAATCAAAAAGAATATATGTCATTTTTAAGCCAAAACATATTTTCACTTTAATTAGAATCCCATGAAGTTGCTCATATAAAAAAATGCAATCACAATATTATTTTACCCCACCATAACAAGGATGTATAATTTATTTTAACTTAAGCTATCAAAGAATAACATAGAGAAATCGGTAAAGGGGGTAGGTTTGAGTAGTTTGGAAAAGGAATGGGTCAAGAGGTTGAGTGTTCAACTCCAGCTCCCCATTCTATTTCCTAAAATCAGAAAATAAATAAATTCTCATCTAATTTGAAAGTTAATTAGGGAAGAAATTACTCCCTGTGTAAGAGATTGCACTTTATTTCTCACCTGCACATAAAAACAAAGATAAATAAATATCTCCTCCAATTCCTCTCGAAGAAAACATATAGAGTAATTGGTTAGGGGGTAGGAGCGTAGATAGGTAGGAAAAAAGGATGGCTTGAGAGGTCGAGTGTTCAACTCTCTCTTGCCACCTTTTTTGCTCAACTTATTTTACTTTTTATTTTTAGGATTATTATTTATTTCAAAATGAATATACATTGAATATGTTGAAATAAAATAATTAACAACTTAATATATGAAAACAGACAAACATATATGCTCTTTATCATTTTAATTTTTAAACATGAGAAAATTATATAAAACTGAAAATTAAGATCATACTTCCTTGATAATTTTGCATGTATTTTGGCCTGAATTTTCAGGTGCCAATAGTGGCTCCAATTGGGGACGTGTGTCCATACCTAGACACAGCGAGAATCTAGCATTCTTTGAAAAAGTAGACCACTCAAAACATAATGTTAACTTCGTGCCAAAATTCAAAATTCATCTTGAATAAATAATAAAGATCACAACTATTAAACTTTAAATCATAATGAATCAATAATAACCTTAAAGAGAAATTGCTTCAAATCTCACAATAATATGTTTTCATATTAAAAAATGTAAATAATAAAATCACAAAAAATTTTATTACCTCAAAATATACTTACCCATATTACTCCTTTCAATGCATATGATTACCTCTTTAAAATCTTCTCCATAAAATACTTATCCCGATGACATTAGGTTTAGGGTTTTGCACCATTTTAATTTTGTTCTTTCTTTGCTCACTTTGGGCACAAGCTCAATCAATGGCACTCCACAAAATAACTGGCAGGAGGTTCACCTCAATTGTCCAAATGGGCATATTCAAGCACACACATTTTTTTGAAAAAATGGGAGATCCATGATATTATGTTTGAATGATGTGGACATTTAAGATTTGAGTTTTTCTCAAAAATAAAATCCGTACTATGGGTTCGTGGCCTGATCCATGATATTCTGCATGGAGTGAAGCTTTGTTGTAAACAACCATGTATATCAGCAAACTGGCCCAGTACCTAGACAATACTTCCCATCTCTTTTCTTGTGATAGATCCAATAGCTGATTTGCCAATTTTGTACCAGAGCCTAGTATGTTGTTATTTCTTGGATTGTTGATTGAAATTTTTAAGCACATTGAGCATTGGAATGTTCCAAAAATGGTTCTGTTGAAGCAAATTTTCAAGCCAAACCCCAGGCTATGGCGTAAATGAAATAACTCTTGAGGATTTGATGGACATATTCAGCATATAAAAATCTCATCCTCTAGTGCAGTTCTATGTATAACAATACAACACTAAATTTAAATTACTCTAAAAACAAATGGAGAAGGATTCATTAGATTCTCACAATGTATGAGATTAAACTAAAAGGAACAACTGATTTTTTGATTTCAATCAGATACTCTTCTGGTCATCAACTAAAAATTCATATTCAGGCACCTAGCCTCACACATATTTCTCATTTTTATATGCGCAAGAAATAAAAAATTTAATAACCATATAGAAGAATGTCTGCTTCCCTCCATATCTGCTCATATACCTTCTTACACAAAAGGGTTTTAGAATGTGGCTGGTGTATATTCGGTCTTTTACCTTCTAAATAAATATCCAATATCATTTTCTCATTCATGTTACCCTTTTTCTGTAGCCTGTGATTAATAAACCTAAGCCATTTTTTTTAAAATATGGGCGTTTTTGAGGCTGCCGGCATCTCAAAAACATGTAAAAATGTCAAAAATTCATTTTTCATATATAAAGAAAGGTATGGGAACATTTCTAGACGCAGAAACACTCATTTTGAGCTTAAAAACAACTTTAAAACAACACCTAAATAGAAAAAACGTGATTCATTTTAAACAGTAAGAACAAATTTACTTCCAATTGCTTCAGTATTTTATGTTGATATAACAACTATTAAAATTTATGCACAACGTAATTGTAAAATAATGCAACTTTATAATATATACAATAGTATAATAATATAATATAACAATGCACTATTTGTAAAGATTTTACAATTTAATATTAGTGTAAGATTTCATATTTAAAAAATGAAAAACCAAAAATATACTTACCTATTCCACATACCTGAAAAAATAAAAACTTTACCTCTGTCATAAATCTGGTTTTGGTCATTTAACAATATGCATATTCTATAATCATTGCATTTTTCTTTATCATTTAAACTACTCAAATGACATTAATTCTTTCTGGCTTGTTTTATTTCTATTCCAACATTTTCCTCATAAAGTAATAATAGTAGAAAATTTTGCAAGCCACAATGTATATGATAATATAATAATATAAAGAAAAATACTAAACTAATGATGTATCAAAACAAACTTATAACTAGTGTAAACTAAATAAAAAATAAACTAGCGTAATACAGGGAGAAAGGAATAACTCCCTGAAATAGATGACAAGTAGGGATGATTGAATGCTTTCCTCTATTGTACACATTATTTTGATCATGTAATTATATGTACCTTTTGAAAATATCCTTGCTTCCTTCACCATCCCCATTTTCTGTTACATCCATTTTCACCACTTTACTGTAATATTTTTGGCAGATGCATTTTGAAAATATATTATTAAAATATTCCTCATCTCTTATTCGCAGTATTTCAAATTTCCAATTGGCTTTATACTTATTTGAAAACCCTAGTATTCCATTACAACATAATTCTTTTGACATATCATAATGTGCAGTTTCATTAAAAATATCATCCTATGAATCACCATCAGCATTATTGACACAATATACATCACCATTAATTCTCTCAAAAAAATTATTTCTCTCCATAAATTGAAGATGACTCCACTTTGTTCTCACATTCTAGGTGGTCAACATTTATTTGATATTTGGGAATCATTTCCTCACAATCCTATGGAAGTTGACTATATTGAAGATCTGAGATATTTTCAAAATGGTTTTGAGACGTATTGTCCCTATTATATGCATCATAGTGCATGTATTATTTTAATGTATTATTTTCCTGGGATTTATCATTTACTTCATCAAATACCACATGCACATGCTTACTATGATGGTTATAGAAAAAACATGGGCCATTCTTTTGCATATACTTTTGATATTTGATATCCAATAAATCTAAAATTTATTCTATACTAAGGTGATTTTCTTCCTCACCATCATGGCCATTTATATCTCACTCCATACAAATCTTACCATGTACAATTTTTTCTTCAACTTGATTTGAATCATCTTGGTCATCTAAATCTAGAATATCATTAGGTTCTTGTGCCCCTTTTATAACTTTATCATTTTCTTTCATTACATCTTCGTACACAATTTTAAGTAGAAGCTCTACCTGTTCACTAGTTACTCCTAAACTGTACATTTTGTTTAAAAAACTTGGTCTGATATCAGAAGGTATCTCACTGAAGATATCCGTCATCCTCATAAACAAACTCACCACATTTTCATTATCATACCGTTCTAAAGTAATGAATGCATTCAAGGGAGACATGCCTGATCCATCCCACTGGTGTTGATTGTCAAAGTGATCATTAATGTTCTCTCGATCGTTATCCATGATATATAATGGATTCGAAAAAAAACTTTAAACCGATCATTGTTGCTTCCTGTAATCATTTCTTCATTTTTTGGTTCCAATTCGATGAACTGTTTGTTCTTTAGAGATCTTCTCCCTAACATAGGCTTCACCTAAAACTGAATTTTAGAGTTGCCACCTCACTTTCTGTGAGGAATTAATAACTGCTTTGAGTTCCTATATCCCAGTAGAGTCTTTACAACACTAACCAGATATTTTGAAACTGATTTTCACTAATAGGTACTCCACAGCAGAGTTGCCAATTTGTTGGTGATCAAAATCGCTAATCGTTTTGAAGCCAACTGACAGGCACAACAAGTGCGTCTGTAATTTTGGCTCAATTTAACCAAGGTTGGTAGGCCTAAACTAAATGTGCCTCCTAACTGCACAAACACGTGCATAAACAACATAAATTCCTTCCAAAGGGGTTAATAATCCTTGGAGAAAAAATAACCTCATATCCTAATCATCAGATAACTTGAAATTTAAACTAAGGCTAGAAAGTAATGATAAATCTAATTGAATGCTTTGTAAAGAAGATAACAGATGGGATATGTAAAATGAAATTAAAGGAATAGGATGCCAAAACTAGCAATAAATTATTAGATGACCAAATTTCATTTATGATGCAGGAGCATCCTGGGTGTAAGAGCAATCTTGCATCACCCAAAAATATTTCTATTTTTGTATTCAATAAGGGCTATCTTGTACAGAGTTGCTATTTATGGAATCTTGCTATTTTTAGTAAGTTGGTCTTACGATCTTGGAATGTTCTAATTTTACATGTGGAGGTTCATCTCAGTCATATCATCTTGCCAGCAAAGTTTCACGGCTAGATCAGGTCTAGTTTTGAAGATATTAAAGATTTTTGGTATTGGCAGCTGGGTACAGAAACTTTGAACTCAGTTTTGAAGGCTTTAGAGGCCCCGGATGAGGTTGAAAATTCTGGTGTAGAGTGCTTCATGGCATTTCCAGAATGGGGTTATAATAGCCAATCGGGTCAATGGGTGATGACTTATGGTCTTCGAAAGTTGGGTCACCTGAATTGGCGAAAAATAATTTTTCTTCAAAATTTATGTTTGGGTTTCAAAACTCATTTTGAGCCGACTTTGATGTAATAAATTGTAAAATAAAATAATTCTAAGTTTGGTCAGCCCTAAGGGATAAATTTCTAGAACCTTCTCGGGCGGTGGAAATTGCCTATATAAAGAAGGCCCGTAGTGTTGTCTAGTGCAGTTCTGGGTAGTAGATCTGGGTATTGATTCGAGGCTTTGTCCTACAGAATATTGTAAGGGAATGCCCATGTGGCTTTGCATATTGTAATTCTAAAAGTTTGTAATTCCACATTTGTGGAGATAATAAGAAGCCAATTTTCTGTTCTTGCATATTATTGTTGTTGTTTCTCTATTTCTATTATGTGTTTGTGGTATTAAGGGGAGCACCCTTCATCAAGTGGTATCAGAGAAGGAGTTCTTGAGTGTGTAAACAGATCGCTAACTATGAGGTAGTTTGCACCAGGACCGTGGTTAGAGTTTCAGTGCGCATCAAAAAAATATCTCCACGAAGAGAACGTGGCGGAAGAGCTGGTGCTGTAACACCTGAGGTTAGAGAGCTGCAGGGACAAGTGTGAGCATTGCAAGAAGAGATTCACAAAGGAATGAATCTTAATATCAAAGACGAAAGCTAGGATGAAGCCAAAGAAGAATATCAAGAAGGAGAAGCTGAAATTGTGAACCAGGAGGAAGAACGACTTTTTCAAGTGATTTCCAAGATTGGGAAAAGACCTAAGATTGAGGTTCCTACATTTTCTAGAAATCTTAACCCAGAGGAATTAATCGACTGGATCAATGAATGTGAGGAATATTTTGAGTATCAAGATGTTGAGGATCTTGATAGGGTCAAATTTGTGAAGGCCAGATTGAAAGGTCATGTGAAGATCTGGTGGCAAGAAATTCAATTAGAGCGAAATAGAAGAGGGAAAGATAAAATCACAAGATGGGATCAGATGGTGGATAAATTGAAGTGATAGTTCATTCATGTTGATTATGAACTTGACCTACTAAAGAAAATACAAAGTTTGAAGCCAGCAGGAAGATCTGTTCAAGAGTATACAAAGGAGTTCTATCGACTCCTCATCAGAACAGGCCATGCAGAAGCTGATAAGGAGAAAGTTGCCCGATACCTTAATGGGTTAAGGCCAAGCATTCAGGAGGATTTGAATCTAGTTTGAATGAACAATATTGAGGAGGCATACCAGTTTTCCCTAAAAGTAGAGGAAAAGCTAAACAAGAAGTTTGAGAGCAGAAAAAATGGAAGAGGTCGTGGTGGAAGATCTGGTGGATGGTCATATGGTGGCCGAAATGAAGATCCGAAAAAGAAGGATGAGGCTAGTAGCAGCCAGAATCAGAGAGGAAACAATTCCAATCATTTTCAAGATCAGAATAATAGAGATCAGAGAGGAAGAGGAAGAGGACAAGGATCTAGAAGAGGAGGCTTCCGTGGAACATGTTTTCACTGTGGAGAAGAAGGTCATAGGGCATTTGAATGTCCTCAGTGCCAAGGCAGAATAGACAGGAGAAATGAAGGCTAGGCCAAAGTTGCACATGTAGATGAAGATGCTAGATCATCAAATTCTGAAGATGCTGAAAGAGGAGAAACGCTAATTAACAGAAGATTCTTGCTGAGTGGTGAGAATGAACTGGAACAAAGGAGGAGCTTGTTTCACACTAGATGCAAGTGTGAGGGTAAATGCTGTGATGTGATTATCAATAGTGGAAGCACTGACAATTTGGTGTCAGAAGAGATGGTGACAAAGTTAAAGCTCAAGAGATAGAAACACCCACATCCATATCGGATTGCCTGGGTGCAGGATGACCACAAGGTCATGGTCAGTGAACAGTGCCTAGTAAAGTTCAAGATCAGCGGGTACCGAGATGAAGTACTATGTGATATCATCTCTATGGATGCATGTCATATGTTGTTGGGTAGACTGTGGCAGTTTGACAGATGTCTTGTACATGATGGTCATGCGAATACCTATTCCATGACAAAGGATGGAGTGTGACATAACCTAAAGCTATTGAAGGAGACCGAAGAAAAGGTATGTGGTAATGCAAGAATAACATTTGTTGATGGAAGAAAATTCCTAGATGGTATGAGGCATGAGCATGTGTGTTTTGCTTTAATTCCAAAAGCTAGTAAAGAAGAAGTAGAGGATGTACCTGTAGAGGTTGCAGATTTGTTGAATGAGTTTCAAGATATTGTATCTGATAATGTACCTTATGGATTACCACCCGTAAGGAAGATCAGTCATCAGATAGATTTGATTCTAGGGGCTAGTTTGCCAAACAAGGCAGCACACAGAATGACACCAGCAAAAAGTGAAGAGTTGAACAGACAAGTATATGAGTTGTTACAGAAGGGATTGATTCGGGAGAGCCTGAGTCCATGTGCTGTACCAGTAGTATTAGCACCAAAGAAAAATGGAGAATGGAGGATGTGTACAGATTCCAGAGCAATAAACAAGATCACAATCAAGTATAGGTTTCCATTGCCACAAATGGATGATATTATGGACTATTTAAGTGGAGCTGTGTATTTTTCAAAGATAGATCTGAAGAGTGGATATCACCAGATTTGGATCAGAGAAGGAGATGAATGGAACATTGCTTTCAAGAAAAAAGAAGGACTGTATGAGTGGTTAGTCATGCCTTTTGGGCTAACCAATGCACCAAGCACTTTCATGCGGCTCATGAACGAGGTTCTGAAAGAATTTCGAGGTAAGTTTGTCATTGTTTACCTAGATGATATTTTGATTTTTAGCAAGACATTGGAGGAACATATGATGCATATTCGTATGGTGTTTGAGAAGTTGAAAGATGAGAAATTATTGCTTAATTTGAAGAAGTGCAGTTTTGTGAAGAAAGAGTTAGTATATTTGAGATTTGTAGTTTCAGCAGAAGGTCTAAAAATGGACCCAGAGAAGGTACAGGCTATCCTTGAATGGCCTACTCCAAGGAGTGCTACTGAGGTAAGATCTTTTCATGGTTTGGCTAGCTTTTATAGAAAGTTTATTAAAAATTTTAGGAGTATTTGTGGACCCTTGACTGAGACAATGAGAGGGGATAGAAAAGAGTTTAAGTGGACTAATGGGGCAGAAAAGAGTTTTCAATTGTTGAAATAAAAAGTTACAGAACAACCTATTTTAGCACTTCCAGATTTTAATAAGGTGTTTCAAGTAGATTGTGATGCTAGTGGTACTGCAATAGGAGCTGTTATGAGCCAAGAAGGTAAACCTGTTGCTTATTTCAGTGAGAAGTTAAATGATGTCAAGAGAAAATATTCTATCTATGATCAAGAATTTTATGCTATAGTTCAGGCATTAAAGAAGTGGAGACATTATCTACTTCCTAAGGAGTTTGTTTTATATACTGATCATCAAGCGTTGCAATATTTGAATAGTCAAGGAAAGTTGAATCAGAGGTATTTGAAATGGGTTGAGTTTTTGCAGAGTTATACATTTGTTTTGAAACACAGGGATGGAAAGACTAATAGGGTTGCGAATGCTCTTAGCAGAAGGAAACTATTGCTGACAGAGATGCAGATTGAAGTGGTTGGGTTCAAGGAACTCAAGAATTTGTATCTAGAGGATCCTGATTTTGGTGAAGCTTGGAAAGCTTGTACAGAACCTATTACTCTAAACAGGATGAAATGGCTAGATTTTATCATCCAAGATGATATGCTATTCAGAGGGAGTCAGTTGTGCATTCCACAAAGTTCTATGAGGGAGAATCTCATCAAGAAGAAGCATAGTGGATGATTTGCTAGATATTTTTGTCATGATAAAACCCTTGCTTTGGTTGGTGAGAATTATTATTGGCCACAATTGCAACAAGATGTGAAGAAGTTTGTACAGAGTTGCAAAGTATGTCAGATGGAAAAAGGAGTGAAGCAGAATACAGGGTTGTATCAGCCATTACCTGTACCAGAGAAGCCTTGGGAGGATATCAGTATGGACTTTGTTTTTGGTTTACCGAGGACACAGCGTGGACATGATTCAATTTTTGTAGTAGTTGACAGATTTTTGAAGATGGCACATTTCATTTCCTGCAAGAAGACTAATGATGCTATTCATGTAGCAAAATTGTTTTTCAGAGAAGTGGTGAGACTACATGGTTTGCCAAAGACCATAGTTTCAGATCGAGATACTAAGTTTGTTGGATATTTTTGGCGGACATTGTGGAAGAAGTTGAAGATAGATTTGAAGTTTAGTTCATCACATCATCCATAGACTGATGGACAGACAGAGATGGTGAATAGAAGTTTGGGAAATCTGCTGAGATGTTTGGTTGGAGATAAGCCAACAAGATGGGATTTGATTTTACCACAGGCAGAATTTGCATATAATAATTCTGTCAATAGGAGCACTGGTAAATCACCATTCTAGATTGTATATGGAAGTAGTCCAAGAAATGCATCTGAGTTGAGAAAGATAGATAAAGGAGAAATAAGTAGTGCTGAAGCTGAGGATTTTGCAAAACATTTGAAGAACATCCATGAGGAGGTGAGGAAGCATATTACCAAGATGAATGTGAAGTATAAGACTAAGGCAGATGAGAAAAAGAGGCATAAAGAATTTCAGGTTGGAGATGAAGTCATGGTTCATTTGTAGAAGGAGCAGTTTCCAGTTGGTACATATAACAAGTTGAAAATGAAGAAGTTTGGACCATGTAAGATACTGAAGAAGCATGATTCAGGAAATGCATATGAGGTAGGATTGCCTACTGAGCTGAATATTTCACCATTGTTTAACATTTTAGATTTGACAGAATATCATGAAGGAGGTGTTGAAGATGAGGTTGTAGCAGCACAGTGGAGTATTCCAGCAACCAGTTCAGATATCAAGGAGATTGAAGACATATTGGATAGTCGTTTTGGCAGAAGCACAAGGAACAAGACATATGAAGAGTATTTGGTCAAATGGAAAGGATGACCTATTGAAGATTCATCATGGCTAACAAAGGAGGAGGTTAACCGTCTTGGTTTTCCTCTGCACACCTGAGTCGTGATAGGGTCACTTCTCAAATTACCCCGGGTGTCTGATGCAGGAGCATCCTGGGTGTAAGAGCAATCTTGCATCACCCAAAAATATTTCTGTTTTTGTATTCAATAAGGGCTATCTTGTGTAGAGTTTCTATTTATGGAAACTTTCTATTTTTAGTAAGTTGGTCTTACAATCTTGGAATGTTCTAATTTTACATGTGGAGGTTCATCTCAGTCATATCAGCTTGCCAGCAAAGTTTCATGGCTAGATCAGGTCTAGTTTTGAAGATATTGAAGATTTTTGGTATTGGCAGCTAGGTACAGAAACTTCAAACTTATTTTTGAAGACTTTAGAGGTGCTAGTCAAGCCTATAGAGCACTTCGTGGCGTTTCCAGAATGGGGTTATAATAGCCAATCGGGTCAACAGGCGATGACTTATGGTCTTCAGAAGTTGGGTCACCTGAATTGGCGAAAAATAATTTTTCTTCAAAATTTCTGTTTGGGTTTCAAAACTCATTTTGAGCTGACTTTGATGTAATAAATTGTAAAATAAAATAATTCTAAGTTTGGTCGGCCCTAAGGGCTAAATTTTTAGAACCTTCTCGGGCGGTGGAAATTGCCTATATAAAGAAGGCCCATAGTGTTGTCTAGGGCAATTCTGGGTAGTAGATCTGGGTATTGATTCAAGGCTTTGTCCTACAGAATATTGTAAGGGAATGCCCATGTGGCTTTGCATATTGTAATTCTAAAAGTTTGTAATTCCACATTTGTGGAGATAATAAGAAGCCAATTTTCTGTTCTTGCATATTATTGTTGTTCTTTCTCTATTTCTATTAAGTGTTTATGGTATTAAGGGGAGCACCCTTCATCAATTTATCAATAAGACCAGTGCCTATTTCACCCTGAGCAATGGAGTCAATCCGATCCTGAACCCTATGTAAAACCTTAGAGACAATTTTGCATTTCAAAGCAAAATGGAAGGATTTGAATCAGAGGACAATTTTCAAAATATTGAAATGTACATCAAATTCTGAAGACAAGTCATAAAAAACTCATCACTTTGATTTGTATTCAAATGTGTGTGAACTATTGTAGACAACTAACTAAATTTAACTCCTCAAATGACAGCCCAATTGACTTTGGCGACAAATCAAAAGGATTCTTAACCATGCAAAATGAGCAAACCAATTAATAAATCAAAATGCAATAAGATCACACAACACTTTAAACGATCACAATAAAGAAATCAAGATTGATTTATCTAAGGGACTAGTTGAGGGAATTGAAAACCAATGCAAAGATGGAAAAGAAAAACAACTTATCTTTTATTGATATTGAAAAATTGGTACACCAGAATCCATGTTGCAATTGTTGAACAATCATATCCTATGAAAATTGAAATTCTTGTAATTGTCTTTGCATTGGTCTTGGTATCCCATTTTTATAAAGTTCAGGGGATGCACACAAGCTTCAGACCAATGCGTCTGTTCATAACTAAAATCCAATTTCAACAAATTTCAAGATTAATAAATATTTACAAAATAAAATACTAACCATAAGGCTAATATACTTAATAAATAAATCTTTGATTAATGCTCTTGTAATAATAATCTATCCTTCATCTTGCAAAGCATTTTGCCGCATAACAAATATCCATCTTTGCAATATTTAGTTCTCGAATAACCTATTTCATTTATCATTTAATAATCCTCCTGCATATAAAAACATAATTAAGCATTATGATTCCACTATATCAAAATTATCTTTTGATAAAAATAATTAATCCTTAGGAAATAATTTACTTCTAATTTGTAATTCTAAGGATTAATATTTTTATGATTTACCTTTATAGTTATTATCTCAAAAAATATATATTACAAGGTAAACTATAACATTTCTTAAAGAAATGCTAAATATATATTGCATGAACATTTCATAGGGTAACAATTAGTAACAAAAGACTCAATCCTCAATAAATCACCTATATACGATAAATATTTATGCTTTTGAAAATTTGCTTTACCTTAATATAAATTGACAAGTAATAATGTAAGGTAAAAATAGTCAAAAATAATATATGTCATTTTTAAGCCAAAACATATTTTCACTTTAACTAGAATCCCATGAAGTTCCTCATATAAAAAAATGCAATCACAATATTGTTTTACCCCACCATAATAAGAATATATATTTTATTTTAACTAAAGTTTTCAAGGAATAACATAGAGCAATCGATAAAGTGGGTAGGTTTGAGTAGTTAGGAAAAGGAATGAGTCGAGAGGTTGATTGTTCAACTCCTTTTCCCCATTCTTTTTCTTAAAATCGGAAAAATAAATAAATTCTTATTTAATTTGAAAGTTAATTAGGGAAGAAATTACTCCCTGTGTAAGAGGTTGCACTTTATTTCTGACTTGCAGATAAAAACAAAGATAAATAAATATCTCCTCCAATTCCTCTCGAAGAAAACATATAGAGTAATTGGTCAGGGCGTAGGAGGGTATATAGGTAGGAATAAAGGACGGCTTGAGAGATCAAGTGTTCAACTCTCTCTCACCACCTTTTTTGCTCAACTTACTTTACTTTTTGTTTTTAGAATTATTATTTATTTCAAAATGAATATACATTGAATATGTTGAAATAAAATAATTAACAACTTAATATATGAAAAGAGACAAACATATGCTCTTTATCATTTTAATTTTTAAACACGGGGAAATTATATAAAACTGAAAATTAAGATCATACTTCCCTGACAATTTTGCATGTATTTTGGCCTGAATTTTCAGGTGCCAATAGTGGCTCCAATTCGGGACATGTGCCCATACCTGGACATAGCAAGAATCCAGTGTTCTCTAGAAAAGCAGACCACTCAAAACATAATCTTAACTTCGTGTCAAAATTCAAAATTCATCTTGAATATATAATAAAGATCAAAACTATTAAACTTTAAATCATGTTGAATCAATAATAACGTTAAAGAGAAATTGCTTCAAAAATTAATAATCTTTGTAGAAATCTCACAATAATATGTTTTCATATTAGAAAACATAAATAATAAAATCATGAAAATTTTTATTACCTCAAAATATACTTACCCATATTATTCTTTTCAACACATATGATTACCTCTTTAAAATCTTCTCCATAAAACACTTATCCCGATGACATTAGATTTAGGGTTTTGCACGATTTTTATTTTTTTCTTTCTTTGCTCACTTTGGGCACAAGCTCAATCAATGGCACTCCACAAAATAACTGGCAGGAGGTTCACCTCAACTATCCGAATGGGCATATTCAAGCACACACGTTTTTTTGAAAAAATGGGAGATCCATGATATTATGTTTGAATGATGTGGACATTTAAGATTTGAGTTTTTCTCAAAAATAAAATCTGTGCTATGGATTTATGGCTTGATCCATGATATTCTGCATGGAGTGAAGCTTTGTTGTAAACAACGATGTATATCAACAAACCGGCCCAGTACCTAGACAATACTTCCCATCTCTTTTCTTGTGATAGATCCAATAGTTGATTTGGCAATTTTGTACCAGAGCCTAGTACGTTGTTATTTCTTGGATTGTTGATTGAAATTTTCGGGCACATTGAGCATTGGAATGTTCCAAAAATAGTTTTGTTGATGGAAATTTTAAAACCAAACCCCAGGCTATGGCGTAAATGAAATAACTCTTGAGGATTTGATGGACATATTCTGCATATAAAAATCTCATCCTCTAGTGCAGTTCTATGTATAACAATACAACACTGAATTTAAATTACTATAGAAACAAATGGAGAAGGCTTCATTAGATTGTGACAATGTCTAAGATTAAACTAAAAGGGAGACCTGATTTTCTGATTTCAATCGGATACTCTTCTGGTCATCAACTAAAAATTCATATTGAGGCTCCTAGCCTCCCACATATTTCTCATTTTTATATGCACGAGATATAAAAAATTTAATAACCATATAGAGGAATGTCTGCTTCCCTCCATATCTGCTCACGTACCTTCTTACATCTCAAAAACATGTAAAAATGTCAAAAATTCATTTTTCATATATAAAAAAAGGTATGGGAACCTTTCTAGATTCATAAACACTCATTTTGAGCTTGAAAACAACCTTAAAACAGCACCTAAACAGAAAAAACGTGATTCATTTTAAACAGTAAAAACAAATTTACTTCCAATTGCTTCAGTATTTTATGCTGATATAACAACTATTAAAATTTATGCACAATGTAATTGTAAAATAATGCAACTTTATAATATATACAATAGTATAATAATATAATATAACAATGCATTATTTGTAAAGATTTTACAATTTAATATTAATGTAAGATTTCATATTTAGAAAATGAAAAAATAAAAATATACTTACCTCTTCCACATACTTGAAAAAATAAAAACCTTACCTTTGTCATAAATTTGGTTTTGGTCATTTAACAATATACATATTCTATAATCATTGCATTTTTCTTTATCATTTAAACTACTCAAATGACATTAATTCTTTCTAGCTTGTTTCATTTCTATTCCAGCATTTTCCTCATAAAGTAATAATAGTAGAAAATTTTGCAAACTACAATGTATATGATAATATAATAATATAAAGAAAAATACTAAACTAATGATGTATCAAAATAAACTTATAAATGGAGTAAACAAAATAAAAAATAAACTAGCGTAATATAGGGAGAAAGGAATAACTCCCTGAAATAGATGACAACCAGGGATGATTGAATGCTTTCCTCGATCATACACGTGATTTTGATCATATAATGATATGTACCTTTTGAAAATATCCTTGCTTCCTTCACCATCCCCATTTTCTGTTACATCCTGTCATGCCCTGGTAGTCTTGGACTTGATCCTTAGAACTCTGAGATTAGCTTAGATTTTCTGGATGGTTTGTTACTTGTTTTGGAACATGTTTCGGTTGAACAATTTGTTATCTGGCATCGTTAAGATGTTTTTCAAACTCTTGGAGAATTCAGAGTTCACTAAGTCTGATTCTCAGAATAATGGTCTAAGTATTTTAGTGTTGTGTTATATCAGGATTCTATCATTTGAATCAATTCAGATTCAAGAATCCTGTAGTAAGTAATATTTTAGAAAGACTATTCAGCTTTCAAGTTTTAGTTTTAGTTCCATTTTAATGTGTGTGTTTCAGAATTGGTTTGGTGACAGAAATAGATGTTCAGAGATAACAGATATGTTCATTGATCAATTTGTATATATATATATATGTTATAACATTTCATTTGTATAAATCGGTGTACGCTAATATGAAATAATTATATGTGTATGTTTATATATAGACATATAGTTGATTCTATATATGTACATATGTTTATATTAATGAATGATTATAATTATACATATAATATTGATGATTGTTATTGATGTTAATTTTCTATATGAAAGAAATTATAATAGTAATTAATATTAATATTAAGATAAATATTAATATTAATATTAATGACTATTAGTATGATTATTATGTATATGAGGTAATGGTAAGGATTAGTATTTATATTAATATTAATATCAATATCATTTTATTGTTAGTATGTTGGTAATGTTTTATTTTAAATGTTAGTTTACTTAGCAGATTTTGATGTTAATACCTATGCTAAAGTGTTAGCGGGCTTAGTGTTAGTAGATAGTTAGGAAGTTTTGTTTAAACTTAACCTAAACTAAGTTAACCTAGCCTAAGTAAAGACTAAGGCATGATTTTATGCGATATTTCTAAACCTAGCAAAACACTTAACCTAAACTAGCCGAGACTTAGCAGAGTATAGTGGATTGATATGGCGGCAAACTTGGCAATTCAATGCGGCAGGTATTGGTATGCGAGCTGTACAGAAAATGCCAAGTGTTGAGTTTATTGTGTGAGTGGGGTTTTTGGGATTAGCTCGCAGTAATGAGCATTTATTGTATGTCTTATCTATCATATTGCTTGGTGATGGATTGCATTTTTGGTTTCAGTTCACCATTGATGAACTTCAGTTTAAAAAAAATAATGAACCCTCTGTTGAATGGGTTTCTTTGCGAAATTCTGGGAAGTTGTTAACCATGAGGGAGATTCTTGAGTTTCACTAGTTCATTTTATCTTCATGGCATTGCATACCTCGTTTCTTCTGTCGATATCGTGGTTGCATTTTCTCTGAGTTTGTTGTGAGAGTTAGTTGTGAGATTTTTGTGAAGCACAGCTTTGAGGAGGACAAAGACTTCATCTGCGAGTTGGGTAGGAAGCTCTGCAAGCGGTCTTTTAGTGTTCACCCTCGCATTTTCTCAAGCAGGGGCAATTTCTTAAACTCTCTCTCTCATTGATTTCTTTGCTTAATCTGCATGATGAAAGGAAAATGTTAAAAAGCTTTTTGAATAGTTTTTTGAATGAAATTATTGCGTGAAGAAAGTAACTGTGAAGGAGTAGTTGGATTGTAAACTTGTTTTCATATATATACGGTCTCTCTTATGAAGTTTCCATTTATAGTTAAACGTGGGTACTTGTGATCTTGAAATATAAAGAGATTTCTGTCATAGAAATATTGTGAAGAGTCATAGCTTCAGTGTGGTGAGTCTCTGTTTATTTTGTGATAGTCTCGAGCTTCATCCTGTAGCATTCTCTGTCATGATAAAAAATTCATTAAGGGTTTGTGAAGTAAGTCTTCTACGTCTTCTCTAGCTCATTTTCTTTATTGAATTTAGTAGAATTATAAGGTTTGTCGAAAACCCATCTGCTAATTTTGAGAGAAAAGTTTTAGAGGATTATTGGGTTGAGTCTGTTACTATGGTTTCGGTTTTATGAGCTCAATGTTGTCTTATAGAATTATTAGGGATAGTTGTATTCTCTATTCTTTTGAATAAGCCATTTACGGCTATAGTATAGTTATCATTTTAAAAGGAATTTCGAAGTTATGCTTCGTATGGCTTCGGCATTGATAGCATATTCCTTGGGTGAAATACTTGTTAGTCTTTTTGGGTTTTCATAATCAATTTGTTATTGTTATTCATCGGTTCAGGGAAAGAGTTAATATGGAATCATTCCGTGGTTTGGAGTTTATCAAATATAGAATGCATTATTGTTATCGTCAACAGTTTTCTTCTAAATTTATAAGTGGGGTTTAGTTTCAACAGCATCTATCACTAGTCATTCGGTTGTTTTAGAATGTCTCTGATTTTTGTGAGCCTTCTTATAAACAGTCAACTGTGATAATATTGAGGTGAAGGGAAACAAAATGTTAATTGAGTTCGTAGTTTGTAGTTGCAAAAATTACATTTAATAAACTGTGGTCGGGTCTTTGTATTGACTGTAAATACAGTTTATTTCATGGCTTTTGTGAGTAGTCGATTTCTACTTGTGGCATTTAGTATGATTCTCTGTTTTAATGATGACTGTCGGTTTGTATATTTTTATTAATGCATATAATTATATATGCATCGACAATAGAATGTCGACAGTTAGCAGTTCATATATTTATTAAGAGCAGCATAGTATAGTTGACTATGTATATGAATTAAATGTGTGTCGACAGAGTATTATAGACTGAATAAAAATTCGATGGCATTATAGTTTCAGTTGTATAAATGATGTAATATTTTGGTGTAAACTTAGAAATAAGATTAATCTAGTTGTTTTTGGTCTTTAGACTGAAAATACAATCTTACAATTTGGTAAATTCATTTTCTAATTCTGAATTACTGAGATGTATAATTATATGTTTAGTTTTTTTCTTGCATTCTATGATAACAGTAAAATTAGATATTTTACTTAGCATTCTGGAATGTTATGTATGAGGTTATATGACTATATGCATGCTAGAATACATGTATGTATATATATTGCCATGATATATACATATATGTACGCTGTCATGAATATAGGGATATGAACTTATAGATAATAGTACAGAGTGTAAAGTCTGGAATGTTATGTATGAGGTTATATGACTATATGCATGCTAGAATACATGTATGTATATATATTGTCGTGATATATACATATATGTATGCTATCGTGAATATAGGGATATGAACTTATAGATAACAGTACAAAGTGTAAAGTATATTTTTAATATATATATATATATATATATATATATATATATATATATATATATATATATATATATATATATATATATATATATATATATATATATATATATATATATATATATATATATATATAATCTGTTAAGATCAACAAACTTATTTAATTGATATCTGTAATGAGTTTTGTGGAAGATTTCTGTATAATTCAGATGGAGTCTGTTTATGATTAGATTTATTTATAATCGTTGTAGATAAGATTCCAATGTGAATGAAATTGTTTATGGCATTTTGTGTTGATGTTACTATGATGGAATAGATTATGGTTATAATTTTAGTCAGAAGATTTGATGATTGGTTAAGTATGGAATGGTAATATGGAAACATGGTTTTATATGGATTTCCAGATTGTGGATTCAATTTTATTATTGATGCAATGGAGATAACTATTTTATTGAAATGGAATTCTGTAGTTCATTTCTTTTTATAGCAGTTAAATCATGTGTATTCTTAGATTATGCAAGTGTGATCCTTTAGATTGGGTGGCTGTCATGAATCGAGTAACTTGTGGTGATAGAATTATTTTGTCGGATGCCCTGTGACACTAGTCTAGATCCTTATGGGAAAGTTTATGACAGTTATTTAATCAAGTGATAATATTAAAAATTCATGGGTTGGGTTTCATATAACAAAATAAGAACTTATGGTTTCACCTGACATATTGAATCTTACGAGTGGCTGAACGTAGATTCTTATGTTGACACCCATGAACTACTGGATCATTTCCTTGAAATAATCTATGTGAGTTTATTTCTGCATAACTGTTTGTAAGGAATTAAGTACTTGCTTTAATCTGGTTGAGAAAAGAAAATTGTACTTTCAGAATATCTGTTATATGGATTACATGTTTATCATGTTGTTACTATATCTAACATGCAAGTTTACTGGAGGTTTTAACAACTTGGACAATGTGACTAAGCCCTGTTGTGTTTGTCGGTTGTGTTTGCTTATGATTTCAGGTTCTATATATATTTGGTAGAAGGACTTGGAAGAATAGTCTGCCGATAGAACATTAGGGACTAGATGTAGTTTGGTTCTTGGTTGTTAAATGTATCTGAATCTGATTCGAATCAGTTGACAATCTGATTGTATTTGAAATTTTGTATTGTATTTAAATAAGAGTATATCCAAATACTCAGATGTAATTATCAGATATGTAATAATGCAGTATTAATACTCTTGGTATCTGGTTGTAAAGATTTTATGTAATGGAATTATATTCTGGAATAAAATTTTTTTTTTGTGTTTATTTGAGTTTTTGTTTCTTGTTAGATGGTTTGAGGTTGGGGTGTTACACATCCCTTTTCACCACCTTACTGTAATATTTCTGGTAGATGCATTTTGAAAATATATTATTAAAATATTCCTCATCTCTTATTCCCAGTATTTCAAATTTCCAATTGGCTTTATACTTATTTGAAAACCCTAGTATTTCAATACAATATAATTCTTTTGACATATCATAATGTGCAATTTCATTAAAAATATCATCCTGTGAATCACCATCGACATTATTGACACAATATATGTCACCATTAATTCTCTCAAAAAATCGTTCCTCTCCATAAATTGAAGATGACTCCACTTTGTTCTCACATTCTAGGTGGTCAACATTTATTTGATATTTGGGAATCATTTCCTCACAATCCTGTGGAAATTGACTATATTGAAGATCTGAGATATTTTCAAAATGGTTTCAAGACGTATTGTCCCTATTATATGCATCATAGTGCATGTATTCTTTTAATGTATTATTTTCCTAGGATTTATCATTTACTTCATAAAATACCACATGCACATGCTTACTATGATGGTTATAGAAAAAACATGGGCCATTCTTTTGCATATACTTTTGATATTCGATAGCTAATAAATCTGAAATTTATTCTATACTAAGGTGATTTTCTTCCTCACCATCATGGCAATTTATATCTCACTCCATACAAATCTTAGCATGTACAAATTTTTCTTCAACTTGACTTGAATCCTCTTGTTCATCTCAATCTAGAATATCATTAGGTTCTTGTGCCCCTTTTATAACTTTATCATTTTCTTTCATTACATCTTCGTACACAATTTTAAGTAGAAGCTCTACATGTTCACTAGTTACTCCTAAACTGTACATTTTGTTTAAAAAACTTGGTCTGATATCAAAAGCTATCTCACTGAAAATATCAATCATCCTCATAAACAAACTCATCACATTTTCATTATCATATCGTTCTAAAGTAATGAATGCATTCAAGGGAGACATGCCTGATCCATCCCCCTGGTGTTGATTGTCATAGTGATCATTAATGTTCTCTCAATCGTTATCCATGATATACAATGGATTAGGAAAAAAACTTTAAACCGATCATTGTTTCTTCCTGTAATCATTTCTTCATTGTTTGGTTCCAATTCGATGAACTGCTTGTTCTTTAGAGATCTTCTCCCTAACATAGGCTTCACCTGAAACTAAATTTTAGAGTCACCACCTCACCTTCTGTTAGGAATTAATAACTTCTTTGATTTCCTATATCCTAGTAGATTATTTACAACACTGACCAGAGATTTTGAAACTAACTTTCACTGATAGGTACTCCCTAGCAGAGTCACCAATTTGTTGGTGCTCAAAACCACTGACCGTTTTGAGGCCAACTGACAGGCACAACAAGTGCCTCTGCAATTTTGGCTCTATTTAGCCAAGGTTGGTAGGCCTGAGTCAAATGTGCTTCCTAATTGCACAAACATGTGCATAAACAACATAAATTCCTTCCAAAGGGGTTAATAATCCTTGGAGGAAAAACAACCTAATATCTTAATCGTTAGATAACTTGAAATCTAAACTAAGGCTGGAAAGTAATGCTAAACCTAATTGAATGCTTTGTAAAGAAGATAACAAATAGGATATGTAAAATAAAATTAAAGGAATAGGATGCCAAAAACTAGCAACAAATGATTAGATGACCAAATTCCATTTATCAATAAGACCGATGCCTATTTCACCTTGGGCAATGGAGTCAATCTAATCCTCAACCCTACGTACATCCTTAGAGATAGTTTTGCATTTCAAAGAAAATTGGAAGGATTTTTAGAGGACAATTTTCAAAATATTGAAACGTACATCGAATTCTGAAGACAAGTCATAAAAAACTCATCACTTTGATTTGCATTCAAATGTGTGTGAACTATTGCAGGCAATTAACTGAATTTAACTCCTCAAATGATAGCCCAATTGACTTTGGTCACAAATCAAAAGGATTCTTAACCATGCAAAATGAGTAGACCAATTAATAAATCAAAATGTAATAAGATCACACAGCATTTTAAACGATCACAATAAAGAAATCAAGATTGATTTATCCAAGGGACTAGTTGAGGGAATTGAAAATCAATGCACAGATGGAAAAGAAAAACAACTTATCTTTTATTGATATTGAAAAATTGGTACACTAGAATCCATGTTGCAATTGTTGAACAATCCTATCCTATGAAAATTGAAATTCTTGTAAATGTCCCTGCATTGGTCTTGGTATCCCATTTTTATAAAGTTCAGGGGATGCACACAAGCTTCAGACCAATGCGTCTGTTCATAACTAAAATCCAATTTCAACAAATTGCAACATTTATAAATATTTACAAAATAAAATATTAATCATAAGGCTAATATACTTAATAAATAAATCTTTGATTAATGCTCTTGTAATAATAATCTATCCTTCATCTTGCAAAGCATTTTGCCGCATAACAAATATCCATATTTGCAATATTTAGTTCTTGGATAACATGTTTCATTTATCATTTAATAATCCTCCTGCATATAAAAACATAATTAAGCATTATGATTCCACTATATCTAAATTATCTTTTGATAAAATAATTAATCCTTAGGAAATAATTTACTTCTAATTTTTAATTCTAAGGATTAATATTTTTATGATTTACCTTTATAGTTATTATCTCAAAAAATATATATTACAAGGTAAACTACAACATTACTTAAAGGAACCCTAAATATATATTGCATGAACATTTCATAGGGTAACAATTAGTAACAAAACACTCGATCGTCAATAAATCACCTATATACGACAAATATTTATGCTTTTGAAAATTTGCTTTACCTTAATAAAAATTGACAAGTAATAATGTAGGGTAAAAATAATCAAAAAGAATATATGTCATTTTTAAGCCAAAACATATTTTCACTTTAATTAGAATCCCATGAAGTTCCTCATATAAAAAAATGCAATCACAATATCATTTTACCCCACCATAACAAGGATATATATTTTATTTTAACTTAAGATTTCAAGGAATAACATAGAGCAATCGGTAAACGGGGTAGGTTTGAGTAGTTAGGAAAAGGAATGGGTTGAGAGGTTGAGTGTTCAACTCCCTCTCCCCATTCTTTTTCCTAAATCGGAAAACTAAATAAATTTTTATTTAATTTGAAAGTTAATTAGGGAAGAAATTACTCCCTGTGTAAGAGGTTACACTTTATTTCTCACCTGAACATAAAAACAAAGATAAATAAATATCTCCTCCTATTCCTCTCGAAGAAAACATATAGAATAATTGGTTAGGGGGTAGGAGGGTAGATAGGTAGTAAAAAAGGACAACTTGAGAGGTCGAGTGTTCAACTCTCTCTCGCCACCTTTTTTGCTCAACTTATTTTACTTTTTATTTTTAGAATTATTATTTATTTCAAAATAAATATACATTGAATATGTTGAAATAAAATAATTAACAACTTAATATATGAAAACAGACAAACATACATACTCTTTATCATTTTAATTTTTAAACATAGGGAAATTATATAAAACTAAAAATTAAGATCATACTTCCCTGACAATTTTGCATGTATTTTGGCCTGAATTTTCTAGTGCCAACAGAATGTACACCAACAAACTGTAGTGTATACTAAGTACAATATTAACTGAGTTAGTTATCACCGACACATCACAGTATTGACTGAGTGAAAGAAATAAATAAAACATGTGACTGGTGACAAAAGATGAGTTTGACAATTATGAATGATTTCAAGGTTAAAGATAAAGCTTTTAATGATGATCAAAAAACTAATAAAATTCATGGATGATTCCAGGAAGGAGAATGAATTTTGTTACTCACACAACTATCGAGGAAGGTTAAAGTGGAAAAATCAATAGTGAAGATTAAGAGGAAAAATCTATGGCTGGAAATAAAATAGTTTATTATGTCTATAAAAGGAGACAAGAGATTCATTATAAATTGTGGAATACGTGTGAGAAGATTGCATTCATGCAAAGCTAGTTAAACGGGTTGAAGATGGAACTGAGAAGATCTAGAGACTGCACTGAGTGTCATAGAAAATAAGTATCGAGTAGAAAAGAGTTGGATGAAACAAAGAGATTCAATTGATTATTGTCCAGAGCTATTTTTGAGGTTAGCATTGATCTAAAAATCTGCAAAACAAGTTGTATTTGAATCAGATCATTACTGTAACATTCTAACCATTGATACAGATAAATCTCTTAACCAAGTGGACTTAACAGACTTTAAATTTTCATTATGACATTCAACGAATGTTGTTTATTCTCTTGTTGACCCCATAATGAATGTTTGATCATGGAGAACTATTAGTGATAACACCTTACAATGTGTTTTGTAACCTTTAACAGGGTTGGCTCCTAACCGAGCTACATTCAAAAGAGTGAATTATTTTGGGTTACCGGTCCCATGTGATTTTTTGCCTAATAGGGTTTTCGCGTTAAAAATTAAAGTGTTTTTGAATAAGGTAGAAACAAGTTTTGAATGGGCCCCAAAACCATATATATGTAGTTTTTGGAGGGAACTATAACCCAGAGAAAAAAAGTAGGAAGAATTAGCCCAAAGGAAAGTGAAACAGTTGGGGAACAAGATCACCCTTTCAGAACCCCCCAGCACATACTGCCAGTAACTTTACCAGTAGAGAAATCCCAACATTACAACAACAGCCAAAATTAATGTATTCAGAGGAACTCAACCTGCAAAGATATAAAACGTAAGACCAAAGCCTTACAGAATCACCATTCTAGGGTTTTCAGGTTCCCTAAACCAAACATAAGGGTTTTGATGGCTCCCATAACCTATTTTAATGAAATAATAGCTCTCATAGATTTGCAAGTAGGGCTTCAACTGCACCATTCCTTCAAGGTTTTGAAAGGCTCCCCCAACCTTATTGATGGCTCCCATTACCAACATGGGTTTTTGCATCCAATAGATCTAACAGATAGACCCATCCATCCTATCTTGGTCATACCAAATACAAAACAATAGCTTATAGGAATGAGCTTGAAAGTCTTGAGCTACACCAAAGTATTTTGGGTTTTGAATGGCTCCTCCAACCATTAACAAAGAACTAGGAGTGAAGATGACTCCCCTAATCACCATATTACATTCTTCCAAAAAAAAGAAAAGCCATTTAAGGATCTCTGGCAAAAATAGGAGTTTCCAGCAAAGGCCGCCCCCCTTAGGGTTTTGAAAGGTACCCCCAACCTTTATCATAGAAATGGAGAAGAGGAAAAGCATTCCCCACTCGACTAGTTTACAACTTGCCAGACTAAAGATGAAAATGTCAAAGATCTCTGGCCAAAATAGAGCCCTCCAGCTGTAGTCAGACTCACCATTAAAACCCCACCTCTCATCTTCCATCCAGCATCTAACCAGTTCAATAGGCAGAGCCTTCACCTCAGAAGGAGCTTCCATCTCTATAGAAAGTAGGAAAGAGGTGATAAAGGGGAAAGAGATGTTCACCCCAAAATGAGCATCCACCTCTATAGGACACAAAGAAGAAGATATGTGACAATGAGAAACCAACAGCTGCCAATGAGCTTTTGAGTGCAGCCCCACCTCAATAGGGATCACATGCAGGGTCATTCCAACTGAACCAACACCCTTCTCCCACACTACTAGAAGAAGCGATGAACCCATAAAGAGGCCCACCCATGAGGTTCCCAGAAACAAACTAGCATAGCAGGATCCCAACAAAGGATCTAGAGCCACCACTCACCTTCACTCTTCTTATGATACAAGGGTTGTGTCCAATCCAAAAAAATGAGGGAGAGAAACCCTCCCAAAACATTGTCAACTCTTGGAGCACAAACCCTAACAATCCAAATGGGAGAACGACAATAGCACCAGCTACAGCTACCCCCCACCTTGAAATCTTGCAGACCCCCCCTTGGGTCACCATCTTCTGCATCTTTTGCTCCCTCCTCATCGCTGCCAAGGCTTCCTCCCACTGATCCCGGCCGTGCCCTGCAACCACTCCCGCTTGCCCCCACCCTATAACCACTCTCACTCCTGCTCGGCATTTTGAATTAAAATTAAAGTGTTATATGTGTATGGATGTGATGAATTGTTATTTTACTTTACACTCTACTATAACTAGATTGATCAGTAAGTACAATAGTTAATTTATTCGTATTTGGTAGATGCAAAAAGAGGCACAGTTAAAGTATTACCGAGTTGATTAATCGATATGAAATATTTGATTTAGACATCTGGGAGTATTTGGGACTATAGGATAACTAAAGTTAATTAATTCAAAATTGGTATAAGAGAAAGAGTACTTGAAAGAAAAGTTTCAAGAACTTAAGTTAAATATCACAAGATGTATAAGAGAGAGGTGCAAAACCTAAACAAAGACAACTTCTCCACATGACTATGAAAAATGAAATTTTATCTATTAGGGATTGATGAGTCTACAACATAGTACTTTCAAAATGAGTTTATCTTATTAGAAAGTAAAGTCCACCAAGATAACTGAGAGGGGGAGGGGGGGTGAATCAATCATCAGATAAATAAATTTTTTATGAGTATTAATATATTTCAACCATGTAATCAATGTAAGGAACAACCATAGAAATATAAACATACATAGCAACATAATAACACAAGATATGTTGACTAGGGAACCTCTTGATTAGAGAGTAAATCCTGGTGGGAATGATGCCCACAAAATATGTACCAATATAAAAATTCCTTGTGAGAGGATAGACTTTGTTAAGAGCCTTATGAAATACATTCAGTAGATGAGTCCCTATTAGGAGACTATGAATCCTTGTTAAAATATTCTAACCCTATTATGGAAGATAGAAGGACCCAATGTCCAAACAACTTCAAGGGAAAGATCACTGAACACACTATCCAACTGATCTATGTATTACTCAAATAGAATAATACCAAATAATTACTGATCTCAACAACTTATCTTTGCTCCTCTATCTGTGTCAAACCACACTCACTACTTCATTAGATCTCAATATCAAATCTATGCAATTTGCATATCCTCTTACAACATATATTGCTCAAATCTGCAATTCACCTCTATACCATACTCTTTACAATAAGGAAAAAAATCCTTCCTTTATACCACACTCAAATAATTACAAATGAGTCAGCCAACAAGGCTTAACCAATTACAAAATATAAACCTCCACACATTACACAATATTTCACAATTTACATAAAACTGTCAGCTTCCAAACAAAATAAATCTTCACTCGTGTGACTTCTAACCATGATGTCATTTCCATGTCACTATCATAATGTCTTCATCAACTATAGAACTTCACATTCCTAGATTCTATTCTGATTAGGAGATATCATCCAGTTACCACAAGTCGCTTCTCAGGAACACTGCCTGAATACTGCTTCCACTAAATTACACATAGTTGTCATGAATAATTGAATTTCCATACACACTGTTGACCAAGATCTCAAGACACAATATAGAGTGAGTCCTTAACTCCATATAGCTTGATCTTCAATACTCCACATGTGCTAATTTAAATATTGTCTACTTCTCTCGTAATCTCTAGTAGATCACTGTGTTGACATTAATGACAACCACAATCATGAATGCAACCAAATTCTATAGAATGGCTCTAAATACTCCCCCATAGGATATATTTATCATTCATTCCTAACAATCTCCCCCATTTGCATTTATGGAAACATAGATGAAAAAACATTCAAGTTCCATGAATATCAAACTACAACGCTACTGCTCTAAAATATTTTCAAATCCTCTTCATCAATCAAATAAATCAATCTTTTAACATCCTCTTCATCAATCAAATATTTAAATATTTTCACATCCTCTTCATCAATAAAATCTTTTAGGTTTTTCATTTTATATTACTTCATCTCCTCCAAGAGATTCTTGTATCTTTATTTTTCTCTTTTTTCTTCCTATTGTTCTTCCTTTTTTTTGTATCCTTCTCCCCATATATATATACATATATATATATATATATATATATACACACACATATATATATATATATATATATATATATATATATATGTATGTATATATATATATATATATATATATATATATATATATATATATATATGTATGTATATATATATACATATATATATATATATATATATGTATATATATATACATATATATATATATATACATATATATATATATATATACATATATATATATATATATATATATACATATATATACATATATACATATATATATACATATATATATATATATACATATATATATATATATATATATACATATATATACATATATATATATAGATATATATACATATATATATATATATATACATATATATATACATATAAATATACATATATATATATACATATATATATATATGTATGTATGTATGTATATATATATATATATATATATATATATATATATATATATATATATATATATATATATATATGTATATATATATATATATATATATATATATATATTTCATGTATACTTCTCCCCCATTGACATCAATAATAAAAGTAAACATCAATATGCCAATCTTTAATGTCAAAAGATACTTTTCAAAAAATACATTCACTAGAGTCCTTCATGACCCAACTCAAAACACACATACTCCCTCATAGAGGAAGTACCAACATCCAGTCTAGAAAAGATATAGCTCATATATCACTGGACTAATGCAAAAATCAGCATCACTTCTCAAAATTAGGCTAGGGCATAAACCAAAGCATACCTCTCAAATAATCAAATGTATCTTTAGGTAAGGGATTTGTAAATATATCTACAATATGCTCTTTTGTACTTATATACTCAAGTCTGACTTCTTTCTCTACAACATTTTCTCTCACTACATGATACTTTATTTCTATATGCTTTGTCTTAGAATGTAATATAGGATTCTTAGACATACTTACTGTGATGGTGTTTTCATAGTGTATAACAATAGACTCATCAAATTTGATTCCAATATCATTCAACATTTGTTTCATCCATATTATTACAAATTTTTGTTGTTGCTACATATTCTGCTTCTACTCTACTCTGTGAAATATAATTATGTTTCTTGCTTAGAAAAGGGACCAATCTTCCTCCAAGAAAAAATGATCCACCACTTGTACTATTTTTGTCACCAACACTACCTCCGCAATCTATATCTATATATGCACATAGGGTAAAATTATAAGATTTTTCATCCCATAATCCATATTCAATCAAGTACCTCAATATTTTTTTACTGCTGCATAATGTGACTCTTTAGGATTAGCTTGAAATATTTCAACAATTCCAACTGCATGTGATATGTCTGGTCTTGAATGATTTAAATACTGCAATCCTCCAATCATAGATCTGTACTTCTTTTGTTAAACTACAAGAGTTTCATGTGTGCTAGATAACTTATGCCTAGTTACCATAGGTGTGCCAACCGGCTTACAATTTTCCATTCCAAATCTCTTCAATAAGTCATTCATATACTTGGTCTGACATAAGAAAATACCATCACTATTCTGTGGTATCTACAATCCTAAAAAATATTTCACCTCACCAATCATTCTCATTTCAAATCCAGTCTTCATTTCATCTACAAATTTATCACTAGCTTCATCTTCTCTACCAAAGATAATATCATCAACAAAAATAACTACAATCAATAGAATATTCTCAATTTCTTTCAGATACAAATTACTATCTATTGTGTCTTTAGCAAATCCCAATTTTATCAAATACTTATCTAGTCTTGGATACCAAGTTCTAGGTGCTTGTTTAAGTCCATATAAAGATTTGTTCAATTTACATACCATGTCTCTTTCATGAGTTAAGGGAAAACCTTCAAGATGCTCAATGTAGACTTCTTCTTCTAATTCTCCATTCACAAATGTTGACTTCACATCCATCTGATATAGTTTGAATTTCTTATAAGCTGCATAAGCCAAAAACATTTTCTCTCCTTCAATTATTGCAACAGGTGAAAAAGTCTCTTCATAATCAATTCCTTATTGCTGTGAGTATCCTTTACATGCCAATATTGCTTTGTTCCTTACAACTTCTCCTTGTTCATTCATCTTGTTCCTGAATACCCATTTAGTTCCTCTAACATTCTTATCTTTAGGTCTAGGGACCAACTCCCAAGTCTTGTTCTTTTTAATTTGATTTATTTCTTCCTTCATTTTTTTAATCCAATATTCATCTTTATAAGCTTCATCAGTAGATTTAGGTTCAATTTGAGAAATTAAACATAGTTCCTCTTGTACCTTATTCTGTGTCAAAACTCATTTTTCTATGCTCCTAATAATCTACTCAATAGGATGATTTCTGTCTATATTCTTGTTAGGTGTCACTGTCTTAGTTCTTGCTTCAACTCTATGTTCTGCTCCAACTTCTTCTCTGATTTCCTCAATGTGACTTTCATTTTTCAATCACTATCAGTTTCATAAAATAATTTAACATTTTCTTGATTAATTTTAGGATGAGTTCCTTCATTTGATTCATAATCAAGCATTCTTTCCTAAATTTTGAACTTTTTATCAACTTTAACATTTGCACTCTCAACAATAGTTTTAGTTATTTTATTGAAACGTCTATAAGATTTTATTTTCAATGAATAACCAATAAATATACCTTGATCACTTCTAGGGTCAAACTTTCCAATATCATCATCTCTCTTAATATAACATTTACTTCCAAAAATTCTAAAATACTTAACTGATGGTGCATGTCCAAACCACAATTCATAAGGTGTATTGTCTATGTCTACTTTGATTTGTACTTTGTTCATTGTATATAATGATGTATTCACTACTTCTCTCCAGAATGTCTTTGCCAAATCATTTTCAAATGACATAGCTCTTGCTGCTTCAGTTACTGATCTGTTCCTTCTTTCTGCAATACCATTTTGTTGAGGTGTTCTAGGGGTTGAAAACCGTCTCTTAATACCATTCACTTCACAAAAGGTGTTAAATTATTTTGAAGTAAATTCTCCACCTCTATCTGATCTTAAATATTTAATCTTCATTCCAAATTCATTCTCAACTTTGTTATTAATTACTTTAAATTTATCAAATGCATCATACTTTTCTTTAAGAAATGCAATCCACATCATTCTTGTAAAATCATCAACAAGATCATAAAATACCTTTCACCATAGAATCCTCTAGTCCTTGTGGGACCACTCAAATTTGTATGAACAATTTCCAACTTCTCTATTGATGTGAACTTCTTACTAGGAAATGAACTTCTCTTCTTCTTAGCCATAACACATTCTTTACAAATCATGTTAGTAGGTTTCATAATCTTAGGAAAATATCTTACTACAAGTGTAGTTCTTACTTTCACAATGTTATCAAAGTTTATATGAAAAAATCTTATGTTCCATAACCAACTATCACACAAGTTTTCTCAGTAAACCAAACTTGATATCCCTTATCAACTAACTATCCAACACTCAAAATATTATGTTTCAATCCATCCAAAAAATAAACGTCATCAATGTTAGTCTTTCCATCAAGAGTAATAGATCTTATTCCTTTCATCAAACAAGGTGCATTGTTTCCAACTCTAACAATTCCTCCATCATAATTGTTAAAATTTATAAACTTCTTCATGTCACAAGTCATATGATGTGAATGACCACTGTCTATAATCCAATTAGTTCTCTTTTCTACTTGAGATACTAAAGAGTTTTCTTCTCTAACTTCAGCTTCAGAGTTTTCTTCTTTTATTTCTACAAATCCTATATTAGCATTCTCATTGTCACTTTCACTTAGAGATTTCTCAATACTAGCCTCAAATTATTCATCATTAGCATAGTAACATTCTTTAGATCTTCTAGGTTTAAAGTTCTTCTTATACTTCTTTACTTTTTTAGGAAATTTAGATGCAAAATGACCATATTCTTGACAAGTCCAATATTTAAAGATTTTTTTACCTTCTCGTTCCCTTTTGACAAATAAGGAAATTCCTTCCTCAATCTTTCTATCTTCTTCAGTCTTAGATCTGTTGCCACTAGCATAGTATCCACTCACACTAATGATTCTTGACAAGGTAGGGTGAACACTAAGTGCATTGAATGTTGTTTCAATTCTAGGTAGATCTCCCCACTATTTCAAGCTTATCTCTACTGCTTCTAGTCTTCCAAGAATATTTTCTTTGGTAAATTTCTTAGTACAATGTATAACTTGTTCAATCATCTACATTTTATGCTTAAATATAGGATTTGATGTCTTTAGAATCTTCAATATCACTTCATTCTCTTTCTTGTTTCCTTCACAAGATTTGATACCAGCAACAATCTTTGACATTATACCAATATAAATTCTGACAAATTCATCTTCCATCATTCTTATATCTTCAAATGCACATATCTAGTTATGTAATCTGACTCTTTTTGCATGTACATCACCTTCAAAAGTAGATTGTAAAGCTAACCAAATTTCATTAGATTTCCTTAGATATTTTGCCTTCTTTTATTCATTCTCTAAAAGGGCTGACAAGAGTGCTTCTCTAGAATGTATGTTACACATGAACATATCTCTTTCCTCATTAGTACATTCTTCAATTTTGTCTTCTTTAATGATAGTCTTTGCATTCTTTGTGATTAACCAGTACCCTGGTCCTAAACATAGCAAAGGTGTCTTCATCTTTTCTTTCCAGCTATCATAGTTTACTCCATCAATCTTAGGCATTTCTTTCCTAAAATGATTTGCCATGGATATCCTCAAGTTAATTAAACTTTTCCTTCAAGGACTTGCTTCTCTAATACCATGTTAGAAAGTAAAGTCCACCAAGATAACTGACAGGGGAGGTGAAAAATTTATCAGATAAATAAAACTTTTATCATAATTAACATATTTCAACCATGTAATCAATGTAAGAAACAACCATAGAAAGATAAAGATACAGAGAAACACAATAACATAAGATATGTTGTCTAGGGAAGCTCTTGATCAGAGAGTAAACCCTATTGGGAATGATGCCCAAAAAAGATGTACCAATATAAAAATTACTTGTGAGAGGATAAACTCTATTAAGAGCCTTATGAAATACATTCAGTACGTATGAGTCCCTGTTAGGAGACTTTGAATCCCTATTAAAAGATTATAACCCTGTTAGGAGTTATGGAAGACAAAAGGACCCACTGTCCAAATAGCTTCAAGGGAAAGATCACTAAACACACTGTCTAACTAATCTCTGTATTACTCAAATAGAATAATACCAAACAATTATTCATCTCATCAACTTATATTTTCTCCTCTATCTGTACCAAACCGCACCAATTGCTTCACCAGATCTCAATATCAGATCTCTACAATTCGCATATCCTCTTACAACATATATTACTAAAATCCTTAATTCACCTCTATGCCATGCTCTTTACAGTAAGGAAAACAATCCTTTTTTTATACCATACTCAAATAATTATAAATGAGTTGGGCAAGAAGGCTTAACCAATTACACAATATAAACCTCCACACGTTACATAATATTTCACAATTTACATAAAATTGTCATCTTCCAAACAAAATAAATCTTCACTCATGTGATCTTTGACCATGTTGTCACATCCACATCACTATCATAATTTTTTCATCAACTGTACAACTTGTCATGCTTAGATTCTATCCCGATTAGGAGATATCATCCAGTTACCACAATCCGCTTCTCAAGAACACTACCTAATTATTGGTTCCACTGAATTACACATAACTGTCATGAATAATTGAATTTTCATATGTGCTCTTGACCATGATCTCAAGACAAAATATAGAGCAATTCCATAACACTGCATAGCTTGATCTTCAATACTCGACATGTGCTAATTTTAACAATGTCTACTTCTCTGCTAATCTCTTGTAGATCATTGTGTTGACATCAATGACAACCATAGTCATGAATGCAACATACAACTACTACAGAATGGCTCCAAATACTCCCCCATAGGATATATTCAGCATTCATTCCTAACATATCTTTCCCGTTAGACCTTTAATTGTTGATCAAAGGAGAGAAAGACATGAACACAATGCTATGATGATTGAGATTTCTTCTTCCTTATCAGATGCCATATCTGAAGATGTTAAGACATAAACAACTGCAAAATAGATGTCAGACAAACTTTCACTAGTTCATAGAGGAGATGTGAATGTGTTAAGGGCTAAAGCTAAAAGTATTAGAGGAAACTTTGATGACATGAAATGAAAGAAGGTGAGAAATCATCTTGGTACAACAACCGAGTCAAGGAGGTTTTGAAATCTATTTGAGGAGCAAGTGGAACTATTGATGAAGACACTATTGTAATTAACATTCTTAGAACTTTGTTACCTTCCTATGCTATTAGATTCTCTACAATTCATGAAATGAGGGAAGCTCCTAATAATAATGTTACACTTGATAGTCTAATCGGTATATTTATTGCATTTGAGTTGAATAACTATGATAATATTATTGTTCCTATTGTTGAATTTGCATTTATGTCATCTCTGAAAATTGGTAATTCAAGCAGAAAACATAAGATAAGAGATAAAAGTTATAGTGAAACTGAAGAGGATGAACTTGAAGAACTTGAATCATTAATGGCTAGTAGATTACAAAAAGGTAAACTACCCATGGTTTGTTTTAAATGTAAATAGATTGGTCATATTGCTGCTAGATGTCCAGACAGGAAGGAAGATGAGAAAACAAGTGAGATATCTATCAAAAGGAAGTATTATAAAAGAGACAATTGAGGTTGCAGAGATAACCAATAGTATGGAAAGAAAGTGATATGGGAGCATCTTGGGTGTAAGAGCAATCTTGCATCACCCAAAAAAAAAAATATTTTTCTGGTTTCTTTTCAATAAGGGCTATCTTGTGTAGAGCTGCTATTTATGGAAACTTGCTATTTTTAGTAAGTTGGTCATACGATCTTGGAATGTTCTGATTTCACAGTTGGAGGTTCATCTTAGTCATATCAGCATGCCTGTAAAGTTTCATTGCTAGATCAAGTCCGGTTTTGAAGATATTGAAACTTTTTGATTTTGGAAACAGGGTACATAAACTTTGAACTCAATTTTGAAGGCTTTAGAGACCTCGGATGAGCTTGAAATTTTGACTAAATGAAGCTTTCTTGATTCAAGTTTTGTAGAGCTCTTTGTGCCATTTCTGAAATGGGGTTATAATAGTCAATCGGGTCAATAGGTGATGACTTATGGTCTCCAGAAGTTAGGTCACTTGAAATGGTAGAAAATAATTTTCCTTCAAAATTTCTGTTTGGGTTTCAAAAGTTATTTTGAGCTGACTTTGATGTAATAAAATGAAAAATAAAATAATTCTAAGTTTGGTCGGCCCTTAGGGCTAAATTTTTGGAACCTTCTTGGGCAGTGGAACTTTCCTATATAAAGAAGGCTCGTAGTGTTGTCTAGGGCAGTTCTGGGTAGATCTAGGTAATAAATTCGAGGCTTTGTCCTACAGAATATTGTAAAGGGAATGCCCATGTGGCTTTGCATATTGTAATTCTGAAATTTGGAATTCCACACTTGTGGAGATAATAAGAAGCCCATTTTTTGTTCTTGCAAATTGTTGTTATTTCTTTTTTTCTATTATGTGTTTGTGGTATTGAGAGGAGCACCCTTCATCAGACACATAACCAAGACTACATGGATAAAGGAAAGAATATATGATACCTTGTTGAAGATGAAGATGAGGATACCAACATCGAGACTGATGCAGACATTGAAGAGTGGTATTTATGGCATTAAAAGAAGATTCTAAAGAAGAAAGGTATGTTGAAACAACAGTTATGTGTAAATTTAGAAAGAATGATACATGGATTATAGATAGTGGATGTACACATCATATGACTGGTGATGAAGAAAATTTTTAATACCTTGAACATTATAATAGAATATCTATAAAAATGGGAAATGATACACCTTCTCTAGTGAAAGGAAAAGGATCTGTATTGTTGAATAATAAGATCAAATATGAGAATGTATATTGGGTGAAAGGACTTAATTATAATCTATTGAGTTTAGCATGGCTGAATAATATAGGTCACTAAATTCTATTTGAGAATAGAAAGGTGAAGATCTATGATGAGACTGCAAAGTTGATCGGTTCTGGTGAACAATCAAAAGGTAACTTGTTCTATCTTGATAATTCTAAAACTTCTTATTTATTGGCTGAAAATAAAGATGTATGGTTATGACACAATAGGTTATGTCATGTGAATTTTTACAACATGGTTAAGATCAGTAACAAAAGGAGAGTTAGAGGTTTACCAAGCATATCTAAACCTGACCATGTTATGTGCAAACAATGTCAAATGGGAAAGATGTCAAAATCTAGTTTTAAGAGAAAATACTTTTAATCTAATGTTATTTTAGAGTTAGTTCATACTCACTTGTGTGGTCCTATGAGAACTCAAAGTTATTATGTAGACAAATATTTTATCTTGTTTGTTGATGAATTCTTTGGGATGATGATTGTTATGTTTTTGAAAGAAAAATATGAAGATTTTAAAATGTTTAAGTGGTATAAAGATAAAGTGGAAAGAGAAAGTGGTAAAGAACTAAAATGTTTTAGGTATGATTGAGGTGATGAATTTATTTCCTATGATTTTACTAATTTTTATAATGAGCATGGAATTATGAGATAAGTATTTGCACTGAGGACACTCCAACATAATAGAATTGTTGAATGGAGGAATAGATTAATTATGGATTGTGGTAGAACACTAATGATTGAAAAAGATGTTGTAAAAATGTATTGGAGAGAAGTTGTTAGTACTATTGTTTACACATTGAACTAAGTTGAACTGAAGAAAGAATGAAACAAGACACCTTATGAATTATGGTATCGTAACACACCTAATGTGAGTTATTTTAGAATATTTGGAAGTAGTTGTTACATTCTGAAAGATGATAGAAATGGGAAACTTGACTCAAAAGGTGATGAACTAATATTTCTAGGATTTTTTGAACTAAAAGAAAAGATTACAGATGTTTGAACAAGGCTACTAACAAAATAATTGAAAGAGAAAATGTGAGAGTTGATGAAATTGCTAAGAATAATAATGAAGAAAGTAAAAAGGAGTTGGAAGACTATGGTAGATTTGTTTACATTGAGTAACATGATACTCTACCTGAGAAACAATTTGGCATTACCGAGTAATAGGGGAATGCTATGGAGAAATAGTGTTTACTGATTGAGAAACAACAAACTGTTATCGATGAAGATCATGATCATACATCGAGTGGAGAACACATTGAATAAAAAAGATCCAAACTTGTACTTGCTAGATATGTAAGAAGAAATCATCCACAAGATTAGATAATTGGAGACAATAGAGAAAGCATGATGACATGAAGTAAGTTAAGAAACAACACAAGTATAGAGAAATTTTTTCACCTATTGCTAGACTTGAAAGAGTAAGAATATTTCTTGCATATGATGCTTACAAAGGATTTAAAGTTCATTAGATGGATGTTAAATATGCATTTCTGAATGGGATACTTGAGGAAAAGATCTACATTGAAAAACATGAAGGTTTTGTTGATCCTAATTAGAGGAATATGGTATGTAAGTTGCACAATGCACTATATGGACTGAAACAAGTGCTGCAAGCATGGTATGAAAGATTGTATTCCTATCTAATTAATATTACATTTGTTAGAACTAGTGACAAAAATAATTTGTATTTGAAATGTGAATCTGATGATAAGATCCTTATTGTTGAAATATTTGTTGATGATATCATATTTGGAGGACATGATAACCTATGAAAATCTTTAGCTGGTGAAATGAGAAAATAATTTGAAATGTCAATGTTTCGTGACATCAATTTTTTCTTGGCTTGTAAATTTTACAACAAAATTAAGGCATATACATCACTCCAACCAAATACATCAAGGAAATATTGAATACAATCGGTATGGAAGACTCAAAACCATTTGTTACACCTATTGTCAAAGGATGGAAATTTACAAAGGATGACAAGTCAACTGAGGCAAATCAGACATTGTATAGATTTATGTTCGTAAAATTGATGTATTTGGTGCATAGTAGACTAGATATTGCACATGTAGTTGGAATTGTAGCAATATTTTCTACTAATCCTAAAGAATCACACATGACTATTGTGAAAATAATTTTTGAGATACTTGAAGAACACTAAAAACTATGATTTATGGTATAAGAATGAAGGAAATTTTAAACTAAAATCTTATACTGATGTTGATTGGGCTAGAAACATTGATGATAGGAAGAGCACTACTGGTGGAGAATTATTTTTGGGAGAAACATTGGTTTCTTGGATAAGTAAGAAACAAGGATGCATTTCTCAGTCCATTGTAGAAGCAGAATATGTTTTTGTTGCTGCTAATTATTCTAATATTACATGTATAATTTTTTTTTTGAAAGGTATGAATGAGATCACTAATCTTGTGATAATCTATTGTGATAAAATAAGTGCAATTACTATTTATAAAAATATAGCGATGCATGCAAAGACAAATCATACATCTATAAAGTATCACTACTTGAGGGAATGTGTTCTAGAAAACCAAGTAAGATTGGAGTATGTGAAATCACAAGAGAAACTTGCTAAAATATTTAATAAACCATTACTGAAGGACACATTTGAGCATTTTAGAAGTAGACTAGGTGTCTATCCCCTGTCTAACAATCACTAAGGTGATTAGTGTTGTAAGCTACAATTGAAACAATTGTAATATTTTCATTGATGTCAAACCTTAAATTGTGAGAAAATTACTATCTAGTAGAGTGACATATCTAATGTAGGGGCATTTAGGGTACTTGATGAATCTATGTGGAGATGTGTTGTTTTGGTTATGTGTTAATTGGTTGCATCTTTAACCGACGGTCTTAGTTATTGAAGGAAGCTCGGTCGCTGAAGGAACTCAGTGAAACCTCTTGTGCTCGGTGGAACTAGTACTTGACAATGTCTATGGTGCTTGGTCGATGTGCTTGCACAGAGATGCCTGTGTTTCTTGCTGATGCTTGGTGTGGTCTGTTATTTCACTGGTGCTCGGTTTTTCCTCTAGTGCTCAGTAGTTCTAGCTTATCAACTGGAGTTCTTGGAGATTTGGTTGGCCAACTTAGTGCATTTATTTTTGGTAGCTTTTGTTGTATTCTCCTATGTAGATCTTGAGGCTGACATGGAGACTTAAGTGTTTGTAAGGCTATTTGAGAGCCGACTATTGTTGCATTTAATATTTTTTTGTTATAGGAGCCAACTTTTCTTAGGAGTTAATTATTTCTTCTAGCCGGCTTGTGGATGAAGATTAATATTTAAGGAGTTCTTAGGTAGTTATTTAGAGGAAGATTTGGGAGATAGAAGATTACATCTGGATCCTGTGAGATCTTGAAGATCAAAATGTTATCTGATAGTTTATAATAGCAAAGCTAGTGGTTTGCATACTTGGAGAAAAGGAGATTTCTTGGAGGCTTGGGAGATCAAGTTCAGATCTACCTTAGAGTTTCCATTAGTTGTTGATTTGTTTCAGAGCTAGACTAGCTGGAAGATTGCATAAATACTTCTGATTGTATTTAGCCCTAACCTGAAAGGCCTTACAGCCGGGCATATTAATGAAAATTTAGTTGAAAACATTTTCTTGTTGTGTTATTCCATATTGTGGTGTTTGGATACTTTTTTGGATTGTCCTTAATTGGATCCTCCTTACCTATCCTATGTGAGGTGGTATCAGAGCTTGAAGATCTTGAGTGTGTAAACCGATCTCTGGTTGAGGCTATTTGCACCAGGACTTTGTTGGTGACTTATTGCTTTGGATTTTCAAAAATATTGAAGAATGCCTCCTAGAAAATTGGACCCTAGAGTGATTGAAAATCTCTATGATGATGTGGAATCAAAGATTATAGAGAAATTTAAAGTTGATTTTAGATCTGCGATGGAATTGATGAAGAATGACATGATTGTTGAGGTCATGAGAGATATTAATGGTATGTTGAGGAATCTTGGTACTGATGATGGTTATGATGAATCTGTTGAAGACTTTGAAGCTACTGGATCTAGTGGAGATGACCAAAGAGATAGATATGGTGAAGATAGAACTAGTCAGTTAAATAGATCTAGAGCTTGGTTAAGTACTAGTTACCGAATGGAAGTTTCTACTTTCTCTGGTACTTTGAGACCCAAGGACTTGATTGATTGGATTGGTGAACTAGAAGACTTCTTTGAGCTTGAAAAAATTAAAGATCATCTTCAAGTAAGATTGGCACAGACTAAGTTGAAAGGACATGCTCCTCTTTGGTGGAAATAATTATAAAGAGATAGAGAAGATGAAGGTGAAATGAAGATCAATCGGTGGAGGTTGATGGTGACTAAATTTAAAGCTAAGTCCATACCTACGAACTATGACCTTGACTTGTTTAAGAAGTTGTAGAATCTGAAGGAAAAATATTTGACTATGGAGGACTATACTGAGGAGTTTTATAGGTTGACTATTTTGTCTAGGAACATAGAACTTGGTAAAGAAAAGGTAGCTCGGTATGTGAATGGTGTGAGATTTAATATTCAGGATGAGCTTGGTATGCTGAAGATTGACTTGGTTGAAGATTCTTATCAGTATGCTTTGAAGGTAGAATATAAGTTGAAAAGGAGACAACATAGTAATCCCTGAGGAAAGGAAAAGATTGATCACTTGACGAAGGATAAACCGACTATTGAAGATGAACCAAAACTTATGGAATTGAAGAAGAAGATAGGTAAAGTTATCTTTAAAGGTACTTTTTATAATTATGGTGAAGAAGGACATCATTCTTTTGAGTGTACACAAAAGAATTTTGGTGACTGACAGACTATTGTAGTAAATTAGAACATTTAGAATGAACCTAAATCTAAGAACTTGTTGGTTCAGAGAACATTGCTCATTGCAAAGGAGGAACCTTGTCAAAAGAGTAATTTGTTCAGAACTTAGCGCAAGCCTAGAGGTAAACTTTGTGATGTAATTTTTGATAGTGGTAGTACTAATAACCTTTTTGCTAAGGACATGTTTTAGAAACTTGGTTTGAATAGAATGAAACATGCTCATCCTTATAGGATTGGCTAGTTACAAAATGTTCATGCTCTAGAAGTGAGGGAGTGGTCCTTTGTTGATTTTTAGATTCTCTAGTATAAGGATCTAGTGTTGTGTGATATTATGGAGATGAATATTTATCATATATTGCTCAATAGACCTTGGTAGTATGATTGCAGAGCTATGTATGATTGTGTCAAGAATGGTTTTTACTATTGAGAAGAATGGCATGAAGCTTTCCTTGATGCCTTTGCTAGATACAACACTTAGTAGGAGAAACATGAGATTTGGTAGTAGAGATTAGTTGGAAAATTATGAAAGGATGGATCAGTATGGAGAAAAAGCTTGTCTGTTATCAAGAAAAGACTTGAAAAGATAGAGGAAATAGAAGTAGAAAAGTAAGCAAGGTGAAGAGTTGAAGGACTTGTATGTGAAGAACTAGTTCAGGGTTTATGTGTTGAATCCCAAAAGATTTTATTATAGCCTATGAGAACATCTCTTTGAACCTAGGGTTTTTGATGCAAGGGAATTCTAGGGTACTCAGTGAATCTACATGGAGTTGTGTTGTTTTGGTTATGTGTTTCTTGGTTGCAGCTTTAACCGATGGTCTCAGTTATTAAAGGAAGCTCAGTTACTGAAGGAACTCGGTGAAACCTCTTGTGCTTGGTGGAACTGGTAATCGACAATGTTTTTAGTGCTTGTTCAACATGCTTTCTCAGTGATGCCTATGTTTCTTGATGATGCTTCACATGGTCAGTTGTTTCACTGGTGCTCGATTGTTTCTCTTGCGCTTGGTGGTTCTGGCTTACCGACTGGAGTTCTTGGAGATTTGGTTGGATGACTTGGTGCATTTATTGTTGGTAGCTTTTGTTGTATTCTCCTATGTAGATCTTAAGGCTAACATGGAGAATTAAATATTTATAAGATTATTTGAGAGCTGATCATTGTTTCATTTAATATTTGTTTTTTATAGGAGCTAACTTGGCTTAGGAGTTAATTGTTTCTTCCTGCTGACTTGTGGTTGAAGATTAGTATTTAATGAGTTCTCAGGTAGTTGTTTAGAGGACAATTTGGGAGATAGAAGATTAGATCTAGATCCTAGAAGATCTTGAAGATCAAAGTGTTATCTGATAGTTTGTAATAGCAGAGCTAGTTGTTTGCATAAATGGATACAAGGAGATTACTTGGAGGCTTGTGAGCTCAAGTTGAGATCTACCTTAGAGTTTCCATCAGTTTCTAATTTTTTTTAGAGCTGGACTAGTTGGAAGATTTCATAAATACTTCTGATTGTATTTGGCCCTGACTCGAAAGGCCTTACAACTGAGCATATTAATGAAAATTTAATTGAACACATTGTCTTGTTGTGTTATTCTGCATTGTGGTGTTTGGCTTCATGTTTGGACTGTCCTTAATTAGATCCTCCTTACCTATGCTATGTCAATATCACTTGATTGATGAAGAGGATTTGAAAAGAGAAGATAAAAAGAAGACCTAGTGAAAGGTTGATTTATGAGAAACTAAAATGGGTACTTGATTATTTGGCACATTGACAAGATAATGTGTTGTTTATCTATAAAACTGTAACATGGTAAAAATGTCAGGGGACTATCTTTATCATTTACAAAATATTTTTATATCTATGTGAGAAATGGGGGAAATATAAGATCTATCCGTAATCCAAATTCCCAAGTAGAGAGATCCAAATTGATTAATCACAAAGAAGTGATCAATACACAAATGAAGCAAACTATGGAGAATATGAAGAAAGGAGAAAATTTTATACTTTGATATAGAAACTATGTGCTTGAAATCTTAAATGAATAGAAAATAAATACTAACCTCAAAATAGGGAAAATTTTTAAAATGTTGATTTTTGATGTCTGTGCATAGTTTCAGAGAATTTCGGAACCTGCTCTGGACTAGAAATACCGAGGCAGAGAAAACCCATAAAACTTTTTGTCTTTCAGAGTTAGGTCAACTTTGACCCAAATAGCAGAGCACAATCTTACCCTGGGGCACAATCTTACCCCCCACTGAAGGTTTTCCCTAACCTAAAATAGCTCTAAAAGAAATTATGTTCATAGATCTTAGAAGCTCACTGAAAAGGGTATCCAGATTTGAACTACAATTCACTATCATGTACCTGTACCTACAAGAAAAATAGTTTTTTTTTATGGGATGTGGGGTTTCCCTTGGTCAAACCCCAGTTTGGAATCAACCTCAAAATGTAATTGAAATTGTAATATATAAACAAAGTAAATGCAACTATTCACCTTGTTTATGTTGAAATCCTTGTGGAGGATTCGAATCCTAGAATCCACAAGAAGGGATGCTCCAAATGAATGTAGAATTGTATGTAGGATATCTAAAATCAATGGCATTAGATCTTCAACACAAATATTGAATGGATCTTGGATTAGGAAGAGGCTTGGATGAATGTGAATGGACAAATGTTCAACAAGAGGGCTCCATAGAGATTGAATCCTTCAATGGCTAACAATGGATCTCCTTGATGAATTAGATCTTGAATGCTTGAATGCTTGAAAGTGGATGAATGCTTGAATTCTTTTCTTCTCCTTCTTTCTTTCTTGATTGCTTGAGAGGAATTTCTCAATGATTGTGGATGTGAGATGGATTGAAATGAGAGAGGAAGGCTTCATTTTATAGTGATCAAGGGCACAAACTTCTAGAGAGGCCGACATTAGGGAATTAAATCCCAATTAACCTTAACCACTAGAAATGGACCTAGATTAAATGCAATTTAATATTTTACCATTCCAAAATCTGAAATAGCCGACCCAGAAGTGGGAAAATAAAACTTTCCAAAGCTCGATATCCTGAAACCTCTGGAACTTGAAAATTGGACCTAAGGTTAGGTTTGAGGTCGACTCTACCCTAGGTCAGAGTTGAGGTCAACTCTACCCTAGGTTAGGTTCAAGGTCAACCTTGACATTGAGGTATTAGATCTTAAGTTCTCAGGACCAAGTGCCAGGAAGAGCTAGAAATGGTTGGAGAGAGAAGCAAAATAGGGGGAAAAACCCAGATCCATGCAACAACCTAATCAATGCATTTGTCATGACCCCAGACCACTTAATCAGAGGGCTATATGTTCTTAACATGAAAGTGCTTCCATTTTAAGATGATACATTAAGGCCCCACTTTAGCAAGACTATGGACTCAATGCAAACTCTTGGTAAAGGATATCATAATGAAAAGATAATCTTATTGAAATTAAAGGGACAAAAATCCTCAAGCCCCCAGGGACTCAAGTCTTCATAAACTCCAAGATCACAATAAGAGAGACATCTCTAGAAAAGAGAGAGAAGAGGATGTGATCATCTCTCCCAATGAGAACTTATGTCCCATTGTGAACCACACAAGGAAACAATGCAACTGGAAAGATGGAATTGAACTGCCTAGAGAATATGACTACTCACTAGTCAACCAATCAAAGATTCACCCTTAGGAATATTCTATTCCACAAGAGTAAAACCAAAAACAAAATAGATCCAGTCTTAATGAAACCTTCAACCTTAAGGGATCAAAATTTGAAACTAGAGGGATCAAGAGATCCTAAATAAAAATCCATGCTTTAAGGATTAGTCACTAATCCATAAAGGGAGAAAATTATCTTGAAAAATAATATATGTATATTGAAAAGTGCGTGTGTGAAATAGGTGAGTAGAGTGTATGCCCCCAAGTGAAAGTTATTACTAACACTTTAATAGGAGCAATGGCTTTAATGGAAACATAAAAAACTCCATTGATTATGTTTCCACTATGAGATGCCTCCAGATGAAGACAAATCAAGGGAAATACCACATAAACATATAGAGAACACATAAGGGATCTACATACCATGGGGTCAGTATGATTATAAGATAATATATATATATATATATATATATATATATATGATATTATTGAAAATGAATTGAGATCATTCCCTAAAGAAATTAGAACTACAATCACAATGGAGGAAAGATCACATAAGAGATACAAAGAAGAATCTTTTTGGACCATGACCTGGAGACCAAACAAAATCAGTGCTACCAAGCAGATTACATAAGGAAACATTTACGAATAATAGCACAGGGACAACATAACATGAAACAACATATGGAATAATAGAGATACATATAGAGGAATTATACAACATTTTTTATTCCTTTATCACCTTGAACCAACAAAGTAACAAGGGTCGTATAAAAGAATCTAACAACATTTAGAAAACACATCATGAGAGAAGCACAATACTATAGGAAAACACGAAAAAAAGCTACCATAAAGGACAAGATGATCAAGTGTGCCACCTACTCTCCCCATCTCATTCTATATCATTTAGAGATGGTGGGTAACTCGCAAGAGGGACTATATCCAACATAGTAGGAATGATAGCTAGTTCCAAACAAGGATCCTCTTGAGAATCATAATGTTCGATACTAGGTGTAAGTGTCAATTGTGATGAAAGCATATTGGGTAAATCAATTTCAATTTCAATAGTCTCATATTCATCATTGACATCATCAAGAGTATCTTCTTCATCTAAATTAATCAAAATAGGTACTAAGATATGAATAGAATCATCATAATCTTACATTTTAACATCATTATTAGCAACAACTACTTCTAACACATCATGCATAGACTTATCAAAAGAAGGTAAAGATTTTTGAAGAAAAGAATTATGAGCTTTAGGTTGAGCATGATGTTTCTTACAGTGTTAATTAGAAGATTGATTACATTTTTCCTTACTTGAAATATGTTGAGAACTAGGAGGAGCAATTATTAGATCCTTCATAGGTTCTATAGGAGAATTAGTAGGATTATCCATAGACTGATAAGCAATAGTAGGATCTTGATTAACAAATGTAGAAGCCATGGATAAAGGAGGTATGGAAGGTGTAGGCAAAAGACCATGATTAAGATCCATGGGAGGTATGCTTAATTTGAGAATCTTATGATGCTTATAGGATTGATATGAGCGGAAAATATTATCAGGTCGAGAAGGACATGAATTAGGTAATTAAGGCCAAAATAAGTCAAGAGTAGCATGATCTCTAGGCCTAGGAGGTTGATATAAACTATGATTTATCATCTTCACTTCTTCATCATGAATGAATTGAAGGTATTTATGGATAGGTAAAGCAACAACATACATGGAATTCAACCAAGGAAAACTAAGCTTAACTTGAAATTGATCAGAAGTAGCAACAATAATAAAGGTAGTGTTCACAATTTTACCACATAGTTAAACTGGTAAGTTAATAGAACCAAATGATGGATAGAGAAAACTATTACAAGTTTGAATCCACACATTCGATGTATCATAAGGATCGTGTTGCAAGTTTTTCATAAAAATATTTTCTTTAGTAACAATATTGACTAAGGATGTAGGATCAACAAGAAAACTATCAGGAGCATAAATGTAAAGGGGACCATCAGGAGCTTTAATAGTCTCAGAATCATCAAAAGTAATCAAGAGTTCCCAAGGTCTTTTATTCTTAGGTTGTTGTCAAGCTTTAGGTTGAGTTTTCAAGACTTAGGTTTTGGTATAGGTTGAGATTGAAGCTAAGGTGGAGATACAGATTGACCAACATGCTCCAGTTAATTAACATTGTGATTAAGATCACCGATCTTTGAATCATACACAATTTCCATAGAAGATGGCTGAGCAATGGTATTAGTATCATGTGTAGGTAAAGGATTCGTATAGATTTAAAGATTTTGATTAGGAGGAGAGACAAATTTGTTCTTGCTACCATCAAGATTATCAACAGATAAGGCATTAGAGTTGATTAAGTCTTGAAAGTTATTTTTTAAAGAATAAAACTTCTCAGTATCATGACCATTCTGATGATGATATTGACAAAATGATTTAGGATCAAAGGATTTGGATGCTATTGTATCTGGTAAAAGAGGTTGAATAGCAGGTAAATTAATCAAATTAGTAGTCAACAACCTATTCATAGTTGCATGTAAAGGTTTAGATAGAGGAGTAAGCATACGATTTAATAGAAAAGTAGTGGATGCAGAAGTGGAATTGTGAGATGCAACAACAACATGAAAAGCAACTGCATTCGCTTGTTTGTTTATCTTGACATAGTTGTTGAATTTTTTTATTTTTTTTGGATTAGGAGCAACATCACTCTTATCAACTAGAATAGGATCCATTGGAGTGTTTCTCTCAAATCGACTCACTTGTAATTGATAATGATGAAGCATTGCACAAAGTAGTTTGAAAGAGGTAAATCTAGTAAGCAAAATCTTATCTCTAATATCATTTTGCAAATTTGAAATAAACATACATTGAATATCAATATCAAGAATGGAATAGGAAATTTGAGCATGTAAATACTTAAATCTACCAATAAATTTGGTCGATTTTTCCTTAGCACTTTGTTTACAATACATCAAATTAGTCAAAGACACTTGCAGACCAATGTTATTTTGAAATTGTTGAATAAAAGCATTATCAAGTTTTGGAAATGATTCAATGGAATAAGGAGGCAAGGAACAATACCATTGTAAGGCCTTGTTAGGAAAAGTTCTAGAAAACAACTTGGCTAAAATCCTATGGTCATGAACATAATATCTACAAAAGATTTGAAATGTTTTAATATGATGAATAGGGTCTCCCTTACCATTATAATTATCAAGATGAGGCATGTCAGCTTGCTGAGGAATGTGAGTACGAATGATGTCTAGGGACAAAGGACTTTCCATTTCACATGTTGGAATACTAAACTTGTTTTCAGTTAAAGATGTAAGTTGTTGTTGTAGAGATGACATAGTTTGAGCCAAATTGATGATTGTTGAATCACTAGAGGAAATAGGAGGAATAGCAATATTAGAAACACTAGGTAAAGTGTATGAAGCTACAAGAATGCAAGAAACAACTAGAAGAACACTTGGAACTACAGTTGGAAGAGGACTGGAATAAGTAAAAGGAACATTATGGTAAGAAGGTTATCATGTAGGAAGGGACATAGGAGGAACACTCATAGGAACAGAGGGAATTGTCACAGTCACCAAGGAAGGAGTATAGGAAGGAATACTGGATAAAAGAATAGAAGAAGGTTTGACACTAGTAACCAGAGGAATCAATCCTAAATCTTGAACTTCTTGAGCTAAAGGCTTAACATTTCAATGCACAAGATGAGTAATACCATGCAAGAGATTAACACCTTGATCACTATCACAAAGAACTTTCTTAAGAGACTCGATAGCTTGAATAGAATATTGATTATGGTTTTCTTGAATAAGCCAATTACCTAGGTTATCAAGTTTAGTTGAAAGTTTTTGGACTTGTTCAAGAGGAACTCTTAAAGCATCATCCTCATCATGAGATGAGTGAGAGTATTTTTTCTCCATAATAGGATTGGTATTATGAATAATCAAATTGTCATCTGGGATCCTAAGGAAAGGAGAGGAAGATTCGGGATCAAAGGCACCCATGAGTCTATGACTTCTTCTAACCAGAATGTTATAGGTAGGAATAGTGGTAGTAAAGCTCATACACCAATGCAACTCAAATGAACTAAACCAGGAAAACACAAAGCATGAACAAATGAATATTTTTGTATTTTAAAGAGATTTTGCAATTTTTTTATTTTTTTTAAATATAAAAGAAAGAAATCTAATTTAATGAGCATGCAAGATTTAACATAAAAGGTAAATCTAACACCAAAAAGATATAAAGGGAAATCTAACACCACAAACACAATAGGGCACCTAATTCCACAAAAGAAAAGTGGGTAAGTGTGTCAAGTTCACCAAAATGTAATGTGGTAAAAATGTAGGGGGACTATCTATACCCTTTACAAAATATTGTTATGTCTATGTGAGAAATGGGGGAAATATAAGATCTATCTCTAATCCAAATTCCCAAGTAGAGAGATCCAAATTGATTAATCACAAAGAAGTGATCAATACACAAATGAATCAAACTATGGAGAATATGAAGAAAGGAGAAAATATTATACTTTGATATAGAAAATATGTGCTTGAAATCTTAAATGAATAGAAGATAAATACTAACCTCAAAATAGGGCAAATCTAGAAAATTTTGATTTCTGATGTCTGTGCATAGTTTTGGGGAATTTTGCAACTTGCTCCAGACTGGAAATACCAAGACAAAGAAAACCGTGAAAAAATTTTGTCTTTCAGAGTCAGGTCCACTTTGACCCAGATAGTGGGGCATAATCTTACCCCCCACTGAAGGTTGTCCCTGACTTGAAACAACTTCGATAGAAATTCTATTCATGGGTCTTGGAAGTTCACCAAAAAGGGTATCTAGATCTAAACTACAATTCATTGTGTTGTACCTATACCTACAAGAAAAATGGTTTTTATTGTTTGGATGAGGGGTTTGCCTTCGTCAAATCCCAGTTTGGAATCAACCTTGAAATGTAATTGAAATTGTAATATATAAACAAAGTAAATGGAAATATTCACCTTGTTTATGTTGAAATCCTTATGGATGATTCGAATCCTAGAATCCACAAGTAGGGATGCTTCAAATGAATGTATAATTGTATGTCGAATGTCTCAAATAAATGGCATTATATCTTCAACACCAATCTTGAATGGATCTTAGATTGGGAAGAGGCTTGGATGAATGTGAATGGAGAAATCTTCAACAAGAGGGCTCCATAGAGATTGAATCCTTCAATGGCTTACAATGGATCTCCTTGATGAATTGGATCTCGAATTCTTGAATGCTTCAAAATTGATGAATGCTTGAATTCTTTTCTTCTCCTTCTTGCTTGCTTGATTGCTTGAGAGGAATTTCTCAGTGATTGTGGACGTGAGATGGATTGAAATGAGAGAGGGAGGCTTCCTTTTATAGTGATCTATGGTACAAACTTCTAGAGAGGCTAACATTGGGGAATTAAACCCCAATTATCCTTAATCCCTAGAAATGGACCTAGATTAAATGAAATTTAATATCTTACCATTCGAAAATCCTAAATAGCCGACCTAGAAGTGGGAAAATAAAACTTTCCAAAGCTTGATATCCTAAAACCTCCAGAACTTGAAAATTGGACCTAGGGTCAGGGTTGAGGTCAACTCTACCCTAGGTTAGAGTCAAGGTCAAAGCTTCCCTAGGTCAGCGTCGAGGTCAAACTTGACCTAGGAGGTCAACCTTGACCCTGAGGTCTCATATCTTAAGTTCTCAGGACCAATTGTTAGAAAGAGCTGGAAATGGTTGGAGAGAGGAGAAGAACAAGGGGAAAAAGCCAGATCTATGCAATTACCTAATCAAGGCACTTTTCATGACCCCAAACCACTTACTCGGAGGGCTAAATGTTCTTAACATGAAATTGCTTCCATTTTAAGATGATACAAACACCAATCCAAAAAGGCAATTAAATTGGAGCATAGAAGAGCCAAGGAAAGAAAGGTTGAAAGCATAGGCTTGACTGAGAAAAAGAACAAAATATTACGGAACTTAAGTATAAGATGAGAAAATTTAGTGTCCACCAAAAATCAATAATGAAGGAGTATCAGAAATTGGACTAAGAAAAGATAATTAGTGTCAAGAAGAACAGTTAAGCAGTGACCGAGTTATCTAGTGAAGATAGAGAAGAAGAAAATAGTTATGATCAAGTGCCAGTATTATGAAGACAATGATGAATGACCTGGAGCATTTAATGCATGCTAAACCATGTTTTCACATTTCTATGCATGGATTCTAGGAGAATTTTTAAGAAGTATCTAGAAGTTTAGGAGGTGAAAGAAATATTCAAAGGATTCAATGAATCTGACCTAAGCCTAAGATCTATGATAATGATTAAGAGGATAAAGATTAATCTACGTAGTTAAGGAGGTATAAGGATAACCTAATTTAGGGTTATATAGAAGGTTGATTGAGTTGAATGGTGAACCGAAGCATAAGGCTGAGAAGAGTTTTGAAGTGGTGTTTTTTGAAGGGTTTTAAAGCATATCAAAGATGGAGATGGTAGTGAAGTCTAGTCAGAGGATCAACATATGAGATACATTGGATTTGTATTTTCAAATTGAGTTGTATTTATCAGATCAAACCTGTTGTTACTTTCTAACCATTGTATCAGTAGAAATCCTCTAATCAAGGTTTACCTAACAATCATTTGGAAATACTAGAATCCAGGTGAAATTATAATGGAATGTTCTTAAGTCCTCTAACAAGGCCACTCTTGATAGGATGATTAAATACTTTAATAGGGTGACACCTAATAGTGTGTATTGTAACCTTTAACAAAGTTGGCTCCTCATAGTCCTCACTTCATAAAAGTGAAAATTTGGTAGCATGTTACTGGCGGTTTTTCCCAAATTGGGTTTCTACATTAAATCTTGGTGTTATACTTATGTGAATGTTATTTGATGTGTTTTATTATTAAATTTTTATATTCTACAAGTTTATTATTTTTAACAGTGGACTGCAAGTCTATGTTACTAGTTTTATGCTATAGAGACCGAGTGGACTATTGAGTAGATTCAAGTTATTTGAATTTTTTAAAAGTGGAATTGGTACATTAGGACCCAAGGATAAGTAATTCACTACCGCTCTTAGTTATTCTAAAATAATTCTAACAATTGGTTTTAGAGCCTGTGGTTCTTGTGTTGGAAAGTTTGAAGGTACTTGGAGCTAAAGATCAAGATGTACAAAAAGGAAGTATTAAAGTTGAACAAGGAAAAATTCCCTACATGGAAAATTTTGATGAAACTACACCTAGCTGGAATTGGAGATGCAACAAAATACTATGTGGAAAATTATTACATAGAAACATCTACACCTTTGACAGCCCAATAGATGAAGAAAAAGAAACAACACAATCATGCAATGTTGGAGATTACATCAGCCCTAAGTTATCCTGAATTTGAGGACATAAATGGTTGTAGCACTATAAAGAAAATATGGGACATAGTAACAACTATCTATGGTAGAGACACTAATGTACTAAGAGCTAAATTTGAAAACCCAAGAGGTAAGTTTTATGAAATGAGAATGTTAGAAGGTGAAACTATTGCACAATACTATGGCCAAGTTAAGTAAGTTGTGAAATACTTTAAAGTCTTTGGAAAAAAAATTTATATATTGAAAGAAAATAGGAATGAAAAACTTGATTCTAAAAGTGATGAAGGAATATTCTTATGTTATTCCACTAAGATAAAATCTTATAAGTGTTTAAATTATAACATTGAAAAAGTTGTAGAAAGTGCAAATGTGAGAGTTTATGAATATGTAGAAAATAATGGAGTTGAATGCAAAAATGAACTTGAAGATTACAAAACATTTGTATAAATGAATGAAGGAGAGCCCTGAAATTTACCTGAACTAGAGAAAAAATTTGTTGAGGGACAACAATAAATTTTTGAGTTACATCAAGTAGATATCGAGCATTGGGAGGAAATTGTCGAATAATCAGAAGAAGTAGAGATAAAAAATGAACATGAAGTGAATTTTCTAGATGAACCCAGTGAAGAACAAAAAGAAGAAAGAAGACTAGATCCTACATTGGAAAAATATGTGACAAGACATCATAAAACTAGATCAAATCATTAGAGAAAAATATTTAGGAGTCATGAAAAGAAGAAAGTTGAGAAACAAAACATTCTTGTTATGTGAATTTGAACCAAAAATAGTGAAAGATTCTTTGGATAATGAAGATTGGATTCAAGAAATGAATGAGGAAATTGAAAAAATAGAGAAGAACAAAACCTAGACCAAAGGACAAGAATTTTTTTGGAACCAAGTGGGTATTCAAAAACAAGCTAAATGAACATGGAGAAGTCACAAAAAACAAGGAAAGATTGGTATGAAAAGGATATGCACAAGAAGAAGAAATTGACTATGGAGAGACTATTTCCCTAGTTGCTAGATTGGAAGGAGTTTAAACTCTACTTTATTTGGATAATGAAGATTAGATTCAAGAAATGAATGAAGAAATTGAACAAATATAGAAGAACAAAACTTGGACACTAGTACCTAGACCAAAGGACAAGAATGTTATTGGAACCAAGTGGGTAATCAGAAAAAGGAAAGATTGGTATGCAAAGGATATGCACAAGATAAAGGAATTGACTATAGAGAGAGATTTACCCTAGTTGCTAGATTGAAAGGAGTTATAACTCTACTTACATATTCAATTTACAGAGGATTCAAAGTGTATAAGATGGATGTCAAATCTACATTTCTGAACAGAATATTGGAAGAAGTGTATATTGAACAACCTGAAGGATTTGTTGATCTAAGAAATAGGAACATGGTATGTAAGCTACACAAAAAAATGTATGGATTGAAACAAGCCCCTAGAGCATGGTATGAAAGATTGCATAATTACTTGGTAAAAATTGGTTTTTTAAGGACAAGTGACAATAGTACTATGTACTTAAGGACTAAAAGAGACAAAGGGATATTGATAGCTGAAATATTTTTTTGATGATATTATATTTGGTGGACAAGATGCACTATGCCAAAAATTTGCAAATGAGATGTAAAATATAATTTGAGATGTCTATGTCTAGAGAGATCAAATTATTTGTTGTTTTTCAAGTTTATCAGATGAAGAAAGGTATCTACTTTACTCAATATAAATATATCAATGAGATTCTAGAAACCTTTGGCATGGAAGACTCAACACTAGTAAGTACACCTATGGATACTAGAAAATGGCTATCAAAGACTGATGATACAAAAAAAGTGAATCAAGCCTTGTATAGGTCAATGAATTGAAAGCTACAATATGTTGTTCACAACAAACTAGACATTACACTACAAGTTTGGATTGTTGGAATATTTTTTGCAAATCCTCAGAAGAATCACATGATGGCAGTGAAAAGGATACTAAGATATATGAAAGAAACAGAGGATTATAGATTGTACTACAACAAGAGTGATCAGTTTGAACTAAAAGTCTATACTTATTCAAATTGGGTACAAAATGTGGATGATAGAAAGAGTACAAGTGGTGGTGCATTATTTCTAACAAAGAGATGAGTCTAATGGACAAGAAAGAAACAAAACTGCATTTCTCAATCTATAGCAAAAGCTGAATATGTGGGAGCTATAGTTAATTGTTCAAACATAGTGTGGATCAAGAAATTGTTGAAAGATATGAAGGAATAGACCACTCAGCCATTTCTTATTTTCTATGATAACACAAGTGATATTAATATATCAAAGAACCATGTGATGCACCCTAAGACCAACCATATTTATATCAAGTATCATTACTTGAGAGATCTAGTTCAAGACAAAGAAGTGAGATTGGAATATGTGAATACAAAGGAGCAGTTAGATAATATATTCACTAAATTTTTACTTAAGGACACACATGAGTATCTAAGACATAAATTACAGGTGATTCCCCTAGATGAGGCTACCTAAAACACATGGAGTATTTCAACCAATGCAGTGATTAAAATATATGACAAATTGATGTAAGGAGGTCACACTTTAGAAGATGCCTAAAGCTGTGAAGAGTTAAAAAGAAGATGTTGATCAGTCATAAGAAAGATGACATAGAAAGCATATGTTAGGATTGAGTAATACTGAGATGGGGGGTGAAATAGTATTACAACACTTTAAATTAAACTTAAACCAATTCCAAATAAACCATATGAATGTTGAAATAAAAATAACATTAACACATAACTCATAACACCATTATTTGTTTTTGAGGAAAACCCGACCAAGGGAAAACCCTGGTGAGGATGGTACCCACAACTATGCACTAAAATATAATTTCTTTGTTAGGAGATCTATCCTTGTTAGGTCTAAGTATTACATAGTACATTTCCTTTTTAGAGGAATATAAACCTAATTAAAGGTATACAAAACCGTATTAAAGGTATACTGATCTTACAACTCTTACAATCAATAGTTCAGTTACAAAAGTGTTCTCAAGAATGAACAATACATGCATATGTTATTCTTTGATAGTTCCAATTATAGTCCTCAATAGTCTTTGTCAATCTATGATCTCACATCTACTGTCAACCATCACTGATATCTCAAACTTGCATCTATCATATTCCATCCATATCTTATATCTATATCACTTTCACAAAACACTCTTTATTTATATCATTCTATCATCCAGTCAGTTCTCAAATACAATACAAAACATAATAATTACTAATAAAAATAATAAATACTAAGTTAGGGATCTTGTATTACCAAAGTTTTAGTATATAATATTTATCTAACTTAGCACATTACCATTCCATCTAGGATTCCCTTAATCATCACAACTATTCATATGTTATGTTTCATTGTTTCTCTATCTTCACATGCCTTCATATCACTGTAACTAACTAATATCAATACAAAAACAAATGTGGCCTTAACTAAAGATCATACATATCCCAAAATTTATTCCTCTAAGCTTGCAAGCCATCATATAACATATACTATCTTCGCTTACCAAAAAAACACTACAGTACTTTGTAAATCTGATTTTGTACTTAGTCATTTTCATGATTGTGTCTCGAACACTAATACTTACTTCATGTGATCACTATAACATATATGTGTTTCCATAAATGATAACCCTCAAGTGATTCATAGTTCTCTCAAAAAAGCACTTGCCAAAAATCTCTCCTTTTGGCATTGATGGTAACACTTAGCAAAAAATGACTAAGTGTCCAAAACACTAGCTGTACTAATTGTACTCTTCCTTTTTATTTTATTTTTTCTCTTTTCTTTTTTCTTTTTTTATATATAGGATGCAGTGTCTTCTTCCTTCAACTCATTGGGTACAAAATTGGTCATTGACTCCCCAATCTTCTCCATCTCAGTGAGATGTGCCTCAAGAATTGATAGCTTAGGAGTGATTAAACTCTTCAACAAACCAAATATTTTCATTAATCTCCCTTTCTCTATATCTAGGACATTCTCTTTATCCAAGATTTTGGATGTCTTCTTATCCATTTCTAATATAGTTTGTGAGGAGGTCTCACAACTATCCATCATTTTGTTTAAGGTAGCCATGTCCTTAGCTATTATGTCCTCAATGTTTTTGATGCATCTGAGAGGATTGATGCAATAACTATACACCTGTCTTCCTTGTGCAACACAACTTTTGGCCTTAGAAGTAGTTTCTTTCAAAATGCCCAAGTCCCATGAGATAGACTGGCATACTTCCTTCAACTTTTTCTCTAGGTATCTCTTCTCTACCTTTTCCTCTACGATCCTCACAAGTGACTCATAATGGTTGTTGAAGTTGTCTAATGCCATGTTTAGGTTCTCTACATCATCTTTTCCTTGAAATATAAGAGGTATAGGGAGTATTTTATTCATAGTATCTACTCCCCTAGCAATCACCTTAACCTTTTTATCTCCTTTTTGTTCTGACCTCTCTTTTGCCTTACCGAGTGCCATGAAGGATTATCTCATTAATTCATCCTCATCCATACCCTCCACTCAGTGCTTATAGGCTTGGCCATACTTTCCAATAATAAGGTGGTGGAAGTATCAGGTTCTTACTTTATTTCAATTCTTACATCTTCTCCTTTTCATGTCCCTATCTCTTCTCTTTGTTCTTCCTCTTGCTATCCTTTCTCTTCCTATTTTTCCTCTATATGTCCTTCCTCTTTCTTTCCTTCTTCTTCTTCTTCTGTCATTGCACTATCTAAGTTTCCTTGAAATGGATCACTCTGATCTAGTGCAATGGCAAGGGTCACTACCACACCAGCAAAAAAGAAGTCTAGTTTCTTGTCAAGTTCGCTTCCTTCCATACTCTCCTCGGCTATCTTAGAGATTTCTCCCATTCCTAGAGGTGTAGGCTTCAATTTTTTGGGAGGTGAAGTCTTTTTAGGCATGTCTCTCATGATTATTTGAACTAGTACCTTTTTTGTATCCTCAATTACCCTATCATATTTCCTAGCCATTATTTTTACAAGTTTAGATTTTTTTCTTCATAGGAGTTTAAGCTCCTTAATTATTTTCTCGCTTTCTTGTATAGAAACTAAATGAAACATATCTTTAATTGCTTTATTCCTTATTGTTTCATCCTCTAATTGTGCTAATTATTTTCTGATTTCCAGCTTCCCATAAATTTTTTTTAGAATAATGCCTTCAATCTCCAACAAGTTCTTTTTGAAAACTAGTAAGTGCTCAATCACTATATCTTCAATCACTGATTGATTATCAAAATCATACCTTTCATAGTATCTATTCAATGTCTTCAAACTTCCATCTCTTATTATTCTTTTCTATAATATTTTGATGTTTGGTTTCCATAGGTCCTCTACTTTCTATTCTTTCTTCCCAGTCACTTTATCTTCTTTTCTCTTTCCTTCCACTTCAACTTTTTTCTTCTTAGGGATGTTAGGTTTGTTTGATCATGTAGATCTCCTAGGAGGGTCCACAAGTACATCCTCTTGTGCTATCTTCTCAGGGGTGGTTGATAAATCAATTATATCAAAAGTGGTACTTACTATCTTTTCTACTTCAGAGGGTGGAGAGGCTTCAATTATCATGCTAGAAAATCCTTCTGATATCTTAGTCCTTATACCTTTTAGTTCTTACTCTTTTATTCCAGCCTCTTTTTCCAGTTCATCAACCATCTTCTCTATCTTCCTTTTCCTTATTCCTTTATCTTGGTCTTATCTTACTTTTACTAACTTTTCTTTATAAGTTCCCTATCTCTCCTCAGATGTGTCAATTTTAGATGCCAGTACATGCTCTATCTACATTACAAGAACCTGAGAACTAACTTCATATCCCACAGGATAACACCATTTCTTCCTAAGCTCAACTACTTCAAAGCATACATGACCATCTTCAACCATGAAATAGAATGTATCCTAATATCTTTCACTAATTTGTCAGGGATTTTGTAACTTTCCTTCATTTTCCTTTGTAAGATCTTGATCATGGAAAATAAATCTCCATCTACCAATGTACTATTTTGTCTTTGGTAGCTCTCTAATATTTGAATACCAGTAGGTATGTTGTCCTTCCATGCTCTAGTGTACATTCTTGGAAACATGTGTTCAATGTGAATATACATATGAATCAAAAGTGAACCAAATCTAAATAGTTTTGATTTGTCCTTCTTAACAATGTTTACATTCTCCAAGAATTGTTGTGTCATAATCTCACATAGGTTATGCTTGGTGTTTTCCTTTACCATTATGTAAGCCATCACTATTACTCCTACTAATACTGAATTAGATTTGTTTCCATAGTATAGCTTGTAACTTGGAAGCATTGCTACTAGTCTCACATCTTGCTAAAATATGTCATTTACTGTCATAGCTCACTTATCCTATTTAGAATGAGTCAAGGTTTCAACATGCTTCAAGGATGGCTCCAGTGTTGTCTAGTCTAGTTATATCATGAATTAGCTGATTACATATCTTCATAGGCTACTCTTCTATCCAAATAAACTGATTATGTAATAACCTCTCTGATAATTATACTTTGACTCTTTGATTTGGACATTACATTATGATGGTTAGAGCTATGTATTCACATTTGTGTTTATGATGATGATGTGCTTATCAGATATTTAGACATACTCAGTTATAATTATTGTTTATTGTTTATGAAATTGGAAATCATTTATCTTGTATATGCTTATGAAGATTTAAAGAGCTAACCCAAGGATTTAGAAGCTAATAATTATATATATGTGATTCCTCATGTTTTATGTATATGCAATTGATGTGTTTCATGACTCAGGACGAAGTCGTAGTTACTCACGTAGTTGAGGTCAACACGATGTATCGATCATGGTGATCTATTTGCAAATGCCTTATTGTATATATCTATGTGCATGTATCTCTTCTCGGTGATGCAGGCTTGCAGGTACCGGGCATCATCTCCACCTGGTCCCACAGGTCTGAGCGAGCCCTCAAAATCCTCGATCATTGTTGTTGTTACAGAGATATCACCAAGGTTCCATGAGAAGGAACTCAACCTCTAACCCTTTTGACCTTTAGGCAGGGAGTTCTTGCGTCAGTCCCTTATGTTGTTGATATATCATTGTGTATAATAGTTTGTTAGATTATGGTGATCTTGTTGCTTGTTCTTGTCCCTTTCATTTTAGGAGGCTAAGGTTTGGATATGGTAGCTTTAATTGTTCTTAATAATATGCTCGATTTTTGCTCGTAGATAATTTATTTCATGCGAGTATTGAATGTTGTGCTTGATTTCACTAATCTTGTTAGACCATCTTGTGTTAGTGATCACACACACACACACACACACACACACACACATATATATATATAAATATATATATCTTGATTTTACTTTGTATGGAATATGATTTCTTATTTGATTGGATAATAATATTTTATAATGCCATAATAATAAGATTTTTATGATATTAATAATAACATTGTTTTAATAATATGATACTAATAATAGTATTATTTTTAATAATATTATAATAATATATATACACATAAGCATATGGGTGCACACATATGCCTATAGTTACATGTATATATTTAATAAATATTAGTGTGTGAAAGTAATTGTATTTTAAATTATAATAATAAATAAATTATTTACTTAAAGGATTAATTATTATATGGTAAAACTTTTACCATAGCTTTAGTAAATATGGTGATAAGTAATAATAGTAATAAATTATTTCCTTTTCCTTAAATAAAGAAAAATAACATTAGTTTATTAATATTTACGAGGCTCTCATATTAGATTTTATTATTAATAATATTAAATTAGCTATTCCCTTCCCGTGAATGGCTTTAATGAATAAATTAAATCCTAAACTATAAACTATCTTTTGGTTGGGATGGTTACAACGGTTGATTTTCTGTGCAACCAATCCTTCAACCTATTTACAAGAGAGATATTTGAAGGATAGGGAGGTGGGCTGAAAAGGAGACTCAGGAAATTGGATTATTGCTTTGAGAGGATATTGTATTTAGGGAGGGTTTTTGGCTGGATTATTCATAGGAGAATTGATCTTAATTTTAGGATATCATTATTAATTATTTTATATTTGGAAAAGGTGGTGTCTACAATCGGAAGGCTTTGGTGGAGTGCTGGAAGAAGGCCAAGTTGATTGATTCCTCCTTCTTCAATGGTTGTCTTCTCCGGAATCCAGGTAGGAGCTATCCTGCAAGATGCTCCTCCTTATTTGATTTATGTGATTGTTTTGTTTTGTATTTGTGGTTGCTTCCTGTGTGCAGGCAATATGAAGAATATATTATTATATTGTATTATGTTTATTTTTCCTGTGTGTTTATTTATTTCTGGAAGGTTAGAATTAAGATTATTGAAATAAAACCATAATAGCCTTAGTAATAATATACTAGAAATGTTTTAGTATAAAAATTACGGAACATGGCTCCGTTGGGTTTTTTGAATTTTAGGACTAAAAATTAATGCACAGGCATAAGTAAATTTAGAAATAATTAAAACATTAATAATACTGAAATAATAAATTAGATGTTATTTTAAGGTTTCTAATTATTTTAATATTTAAAGATTTTCATGTTTAGCTTTGTATTATTTTATTTGCTAGATTTGTTTAATAGGTTATTTGTCAAATAAATTGGGGAGATTATTAGATTTTAAAGTTAATGATTTTAATATATGATAAATCTTTTGGTAAAAATCATTTAAACTTTTAGTAAAAATATATGAGAAATTATAGGAAAATAATAAGGAGTAAATATAGGAGAAAAATAAGGAGAGATTGTAGGAGGAAAATAAATAATTAAAAGAAAAGAAATTTTTAAAAAAAAAAACTAAATTAAAAGTGGAATATTAATGTGCATAGAAAATCTATCTTTATAACATAAGAAAGTATTAACCAAACATTAAATTTAGAAGGAAAAAAAAAAGGGCATTTTCTTTACAAAGAGAAGAATATGGAGTCCAATGCTATTAAGGTAGAAAATTTATTTATTAAAAATATATGTTATGTATAGAAATTAGTGTTATTATAAAATAAAATTCATTTTACCTATTAATTATTAAAATTTATAAATATAAATGATGCATTGTAAATATATGTATTTATGACTACACATAATCAATAGATAATGAAAATAAAATAAATTAGTTAATAAATCATTAAAGATATTGCTTAAAATTTCAAATTTAATTAAAATTAGAATTGGTCTATTTATTATTATTACTTTATTTCATTAAAGGTAATGTATAATTTAAATCATAATGTAATTTATGGGGTTAACTTTAGTTTATATTAAACTATTTTTATTTATTTGATTTCATTTCATCATAATTAGGTCGATCATTAGGAATAGAGGAGGTATTGGGCTTATGTCATGTTTTCATTCGATTGTACATGCAATTAGGGATTGTGACGTTTATAATGATTATTCCTAATTTAATGATGTTAATTATGATGATGATTTTAATGAACCAAATTATGATTATCCTAAGATTTGGTTGTATTTCATTCCTATGTTTGGTTGGAAGGCACTTTAGTAAATACTATAATTAAGCACGTTTCATGAATACTATATTAGTGTGAGTTAAACTCTATTTTTGAGTTATGGAATTAGTTATCAATTTTAAGTATAGGACTTTGTCTCTATTCCACCTAAGTGGGTGGCAGCCGAAGGGGAAACTATCTGGGGAACAAGACCCTAGAAAGGGTTGCGTACCCGCTTTCTTGATTTTATAAATAGATAGTCTAGAATGGGGAGAGTCGAACTACGAAGTCTCTGAGCGTGAACGTAGGCAAGGCCATCAATGATGAGCCCCCGAGGCTTAGGTCTAGTCCCTTAGGGTTTGTCTTTAAGTTTATAATGCAATGATTTCACTCCTTAATAATGATTCTCATAGCTAAGTAATCAATAAAACATTTATTTGTAATATAATATATCTAATGTTTACATCTAGTTGTTTAGACATATGTGTAGTTACAGGTGTTGGACATGGTGGTCATCATGTAAAAGAAAGTTAGCAATATTCAGGTATGCAAGAATAATAATTTGTTAATTGAGCAAGACAAGTAGTATAATCTCTTTATTCTCTTGACCTTTAGTAACATTAAATAAATCAAATTAGATTATGTTCCGCTACTTTATTAAAAAAAAGAGAAAGTATTATATATTGTGTATGACTTAATGAGTATAATGTCCTTGAGCCAAGGGTTCCTTGGTGGGGCATTACATCTGGTATCAGAGCCCTAGGTTTCCACACTGGGACTCTTAGCTCACTTACTGCTTAGTACTTTGCATAGTTTTATTTTGGTTTTTCATTATAATACATGATCCTAAATATAGGAACTATGTTCTTGGTATTCATGCTATAGTGTACCCATGCTTCTATGGTTAGGTTGTCTGACATAAATTACTTCTATTTTTTCATTCTAAATATAATGAATGAGCCTTTTGAATACTTTCATAGACAATGGATATCTTTCTAATAAATAAATGTTGATGCATTCCACATGTTTCATATCACCCTTTTGTTGTACTCTTAGAAAGACTCAAATTAGTATTACAAGTTATTTTGTACCATAAGTGTTGTCAATAACCAAGTATATCTCCTCTAAAACTTGTCATCATGAGTGCTTGTTATAGCGATTATAGGTTGCTTGATTGAGTTGAAAAGGCTTAACACTATATTCTATTTTAAATATCATAATAGCTATGTGTGATCAATGAATTTAGTTAATGATGTTACTATGGTAGTTATCCTTATTATAGATGAAAATGATGAAGTTACTACATACATATTATAGGCTGTTGTAAGGACTGAAATATTGTGTCTCTCTCTTTCTTATTCCCTATTTTAGAATAGAATTGAAAAAAAAAAAAAAAAAAAAAAACCTTGTACAAAACATGAATTTAGGACCTTATTAATTATGTTGCAACATTGGAATTATTGGGTAATCCTTTTGGTCATGTGGTTGATTTACAAATAGTGGGGAACATCTGCTAAATTAACATGGTGAGTATTTCTCCTTAGATTTATATGCAAATGATAATGTGACATGATGCATGATTGATTTTGTTTTTTTATAACACCTGAATGTTTACATGAATTATATTAGGGTTATTTGATAATAATAAAAACCGCAAATTAAAAATAAATATCTCTTCTCTATTCATGATGAATGACCATCAAATGATGCTATCTATATAAAGTAAAAATATGATTTAATTTGTGATTTTGGAAATTCTTGGCTAAATGACCTAAGGTCCATTTGTGACTATAAGCCTATGTAGGGATTAACCACAGAGATGAAATTAGGAGTTTTTCACAATGAAAGGAATATGTATTCTTTTGGTACAATTATTGAAGGAATAGGTAGGGTTGATGTAATATTTTCTTGACTATCTTTCTAAAATCGTTTGTTCTTGACTTGATGAATAGGTAATATTTAGATGAAATATGAATGCTATGGTAAGTTCAGTAATGATGTGATTATCCTCCCCAAATTGCAATATTAGGCAATTGAGAATTCAATGTATTCCTTATTAGTATTGAAGTCATTATATTAGTGAAAACTAGTGTCTTGAAATGTCTACATGGTGTGTTGTGTCCTTATTGGAGGGATTTATCATGTGTAATGAAGGTACCTAGCTAATTCATTTGTTTGAAAAGATGATGCTTGGTCCACTCTTAGTGTCCCTAATTAGGTGAAAAGTAAATGTCCATAATGGTTTATAATGATTAGTTGTGAATCTATTATGTGACTAATAAATGTACATAGTACAAGTTTATTGTTTCCTTTCCTTAATTAAAACAAATATGTGTTGATTCAATGACTCTTGAACAAATATAGTGTATCATTTTTCCTTGTGCCTTATTTTATATAAGTTAAAGTCATCTTGAAAATAGATGTTATTATTATGGGAATGGCAGAGATTGATATGTGTACATTGGATATTGGCATATGCCCATGAGGAGGTGAAATGTGATTAAGTATGTCATTGATATTTTTTTACTACGTAGACAAAGTGAGTTGTGAAAATAAAATAAAAATTAGAATATATGGATACTATGTGATGTTATTGTGTACTTCCTCGTAAATGTGATAAAACCAGTGCCAGTGCTTATGTTGGGTGTTGTGTATAACCAGTAATTATTTGAGTTCCATGGAGTGGTGCAATATAAGTATCATCCATGGAAGTTATGTTTGGATAAGGGTATGGGAGAACCATACCATTCATGTGTTGCCTTCTTGTTTGTCACCCTACTGAGTGCCAACCCATGAGTGTTGGTAATTTAGTATGTGGAGGGGTAGTAGTAGCACCATTTCCTTGGGTATTTATGTGGCGTACGTATAATGGCGGCGCGAAGTGACCTTAGCTTCCACTACTCGAGGGAAAAGAGTAAACTATGCTTCCCCTTATGATGAACCTAAACATTTGGTTCATAAGTGTTTATCCTAATTCCCATAGTTCTTGAGCACAATACCAGTACTTGATATGAGCCTCTAAGAGGAGATATATGATTTATGGATATGTACATTACTATGTGGTCCAGCATGTGGAGGGAGATTTTGTTAGCCCATGCTGTGATGGATACCATATTCGCACATGTTCCGACATGATGCAATGAATATGATGCCACACCCCACTATTGTTCCGACATAGTGTGAGGTGATGATGCCGTGTTGCTGATGGTAGCGAGCCGAGCTCGAGAACACAATGCCACGTACATGATTACGTGAAGGCGCAGTATATGTATGTATTTTGTTTCCTACTTGATGCAGAGTATATTGGTGATACTTTCATGCTTGTAGAGGGGCACCCATGGATGCTCGGTTTGTAGACGCGGTAGGCATATGGGTAGGCCCAAGCCATGTATACCTCTGGCTACGATGATGATCTATGAGAGACATCATTATGCGGGGTGTTTCCTGTGTGTGCCTACTCCACAAGGAACACTGCCATGCGACATACGACCAGAGTGTGCTTACTCCACTTGGTGTATGGTCATGCCGAGTGGGTTGGCATGCTTATTCTGCACCATTCGATGCAGGGGTGTTGCCGAGGTGAACCCCCTATGCCATGTGGGTAGTGTTGCCCGGGCCCAACCACATGAAGGTCTATTGTGATAGCTAGACGTTGTTCCCTCCTTCCTCGCGAGGTGACTAGATATAGTCACACAGTGATGTGATGTGCAATTTATGATGAATTTATTTTATCTTCAGTTGTGTAGACCAACAGTTTTCTTATCTTTTTCTATAATAGTTTAGCCAAGACTTATGAAATGTATCTTGGATTCTTCTTATCTTTTTTTTGAGATTGATAATTATATTTAGTTTTATTATTATTATTGAGATTTGATGGCTAAACTATCTTCTTTTGTAATGTTGGTCTTGTGTTGTGTTGTGATTCCTCACTAAGGATGCATGAGGCAGACTTGGTGAGTGTATACGAGGAAGTAGACGCAGGGAACCCTTGAGGATGGGGGTATGTGAGGCTATTATTCAGCTAGTATCCACTACCTTCCTATGTGTGGTGTATGTTCCTTGGAGGCTAACCACCTTACACAAACAAGGGATATGACACGTGGACTTGTATGGAGGGTCTTCATGACAAAGGCCCGATATACCATCAAGCCACTATGTGAGGTATTGATTATGGATTTTGGATATAGATGAGACTGGTATTGTATCCCGGAGTGAGAGCTTGTCTAGAGAGACATATCCACTCCTGATCCTTGTGATGTGTAATCCCAGTGATGTGGATTGGTATGATTGTTTATGTGGCACATTTGGATATGCTCAATGTTTTATATCAGATTGAAATATATTGTTGTATGGATGCAAGTAAAAATTTGATTTGCATGTATTAAAAGAGAAGGAATTTGTAACACCTTGATATGTTTTAAGGAAAATTGAGTGGTTAAAGCTAGTTACCTTGGTTCTTACTTTCTAAGTAAAGGGAAAATTCTATTCATACTGATATTTGATCAAGTTCAAGTTATCCTTGTTGGTAATAGTTAAATTGATTGGGATATATATTTTATGCTTAACCATATTATGAGGATTATTTTCTATATAGTGTATAGATTCAAGGATTAGTTATGTATGTGATATCAGTTAAAATATGTTTAAGAGATAATGTTTGATGTATCTCCATTTCTAACTTGTTGACTTCCAGGAGTAAGTCTCATCTTAGGAGGGGAGGATGTAATAACCTCTCTGATAATTATACTTGGACTCTTTGATTTGGACATTACATTATGATGGTTAGAGCTATGTATTCACATTTGTGTTTATGATGATGATGTGCTTATCAGATATTTAGACATACTCAGTTATAATTATTGTTTATTGTTTATGAAATTGGAAATCATTTATCTTGTATATGCTTATGAAGATTTAAAGAGCTAACCCAAGGATTTAGAAGCTAACAATTATATATATGTGATTCCTCATGTTTTATGTATATGCAATTGATGTGTTTCATGACTCAGGACGAAGTCGTAGTTACTCACGTAGTTGAGGTCAACACGATGTATCGATCATGGTGATCTATTTGCAAATGCCTTATTGTATATATCTATGTGCATGTATCTCTTCTCGGTGATGCAGGCTTGCAGGTACCGGGCATCATCTCCACCTGGTCCCACAGGTCTGAGCGAGCCCTCAAAATCCTCGATCATTGTTGTTGTTACAGAGATATCACCAAGGTTCCATGAGAAGGAACTCAACCTCTAACCCTTTTGACCTTTAGGCAGGGAGTTCTTGCGTCAGTCCCTTATGTTGTTGATATATCATTGTGTATAACAGTTTGTTAGATTATGGTGATCTTGTTGCTTGTTCTTGTCCCTTTCATTTTAGGAGGCTAAGGTTTGGATATGGTAGCTTTAATTGTTCTTAATAATATGCTCGATTTTTGCTCGTAGATAATTTATTTCATGCGAGTATTGAATGTTGTGCTTGATTTCACTAATCTTGTTAGACCATCTTGTGTTAGTGATCACACACACACACACACACACACACACACACACACACACACATATATATAAATATATATATCTTGATTTTACTTTGTATGGAATATGATTTCTTATTTGATTGGATAATAATATTTTATAATGCCATAATAATAAGATTTTTATGATATTAATAATAACATTGTTTTAATAATATGATACTAATAATAGTATTATTTTTAATAATATTATAATAATATATATACACATAAGCATATGGGTGCACACATATGCCTATAGTTACATGTATATATTTAATAAATATTAGTGTGTGAAAGTAATTGTATTTTAAATTATAATAATAAATAAATTATTTACTTAAAGGATTAATTATTATATGGTAAAACTTTTACCATAGCTTTAGTAAATATGGTGATAAGTAATAATAGTAATAAATTATTTCCTTTTCCTTAAATAAAGAAAAATAACATTAGTTTATTAATATTTATGAGGCTCTCATATTAGATTTTATTATTAATAATATTAAATTAGCTATTCCCTTCCCGTGAATGGCTTTAATGAATAAATTAAATCCTAAACTATAAACTATCTTTTGGTTGGGATGGTTACAACGGTTGATTTTCTGTGCAACCAATCCTTCAACCTATTTACAAGAGAGATATTTGAAGGATAGGGAGGTGGGCTGAAAAGGAGACTCAGGAAATTGGATTATTGCTTTGAGAGGATATTGTATTTAGGGAGGGTTTTTGGCTGGATTATTCATAGGAGAATTGATCTTAATTTTAGGATATCATTATTAATTATTTTATATTTGGAAAAGGTGGTGTCTACAATCGGAAGGCTTTGGTGGAGTGCTGGAAGAAGGCCAAGTTGATTGATTCCTCCTTCTTCAATGGTTGTCTTCTCCGGAATCCAGGTAGGAGCTATCCTGCAAGATGCTCCTCCTTATTTGATTTATGTGATTGTTTTGTTTTGTATTTGTGGTTGCTTCCTGTGTGCAGGCAATATGAAGAATATATTATTATATTGTATTATGTTTATTTTTCCTGTGTGTTTATTTATTTCTAGAAGGTTAGAATTAAGATTATTGAAATAAAACCATAATAGCCTTAGTAATAATATACTAGAAATGTTTTAGTATAAAAATTACGGAACATGGCTCCATTGGGTTTTTTGAATTTTAGGACTAAAAATTAATGCACAGGCATAAGTAAATTTAGAAATAATTAAAACATTAATAATACTGAAATAATAAATTAGATGTTATTTTAAGGTTTCTAATTATTTTAATATTTAAAGATTTTCATGTTTAGCTTTGTATTATTTTATTTGCTAGATTTGTTTAATAGGTTATTTGTCAAATAAATTGGGGAGATTATTAGATTTTAAAGTTAATGATTTTAATATATGATAAATCTTTTGGTAAAAATCATTTAAACTTTTAGTAAAAATATATGAGAAATTATAGGAAAATAATAAGGAGTAAATATAGGAGAAAAATAAGGAGAGATTGTAGGAGGAAAATAAATAATTAAAAGAAAAGAAATTTTTTAAAAAAAAAACTAAATTAAAAGTGGAATATTAATGTGCATAGAAAATCTATCTTTATAACATAAGAAAGTATTAACCAAACATTAAATTTAGAAGGAAAAAAAAAAGGGCATTTTCTTTACAAAGAGAAGAATATGGAGTCCAATGCTATTAAGGTAGAAAATTTATTTATTAAAAATATATGTTATGTATAGAAATTAGTGTTATTATAAAATAAAATTCATTTTACCTATTAATTATTAAAATTTATAAATATAAATGATGCATTGTAAATATATGTATTTATGACTACACATAATCAATAGATAATGAAAATAAAATAAATTAGTTAATAAATCATTAAAGATATTGCTTAAAATTTCAAATTTAATTAAAATTAGAATTGGTCTATTTATTATTATTACTTTATTTCATTAAAGGTAATGTATAATTTAAATCATAATGTAATTTATGGGGTTAACTTTAGTTTATATTAAACTATTTTTATTTATTTGATTTCATTTCATCATAATTAGGTCGATCATTAGGAATAGAGGAGGTATTGGGCTTATGTCATGTTTTCATGCGATTGTACATGCAATTAGGGATTGTGACGTTTATAATGATTATTCCTAATTTAATGATGTTAATTATGATGATGATTTTAATGAACCAAATTATGATTATCCTAAGATTTGGTTGTATTTCATTCCTATGTTTGGTTGGAAGGCACTTTAGTAAATACTATAATTAAGCACGTTTCATGAATACTATATTAGTGTGAGTTAAACTCTATTTTTGAGTTATGGAATTAGTTATCAATTTTAAGTATAGGACTTTGTCTCTATTCCACCTAAGTGGGTGGCAGCCGAAGGGGAAACTGTCTGGGGAACAAGACCCTAGAAAGGGTTGCGTACCCGCTTTCTTGATTTTATAAATAGATAGTCTAGAATGGGGAGAGTCGAACTACGAAGTCTCTGAGCGTGAACGTAGGCAAGGCCATCAATGATGAGCCCCCGAGGCTTAGGTCTAGTCCCTTAGGGTTTGTCTTTAAGTTTATAATGCAATGATTTCACTCCTTAATAATGATTCTCATAGCTAAGTAATCAATAAAACATTTATTTGTAATATAATATATCTAATGTTTACATCTAGTTGTTTAGACATATGTGTAGTTACAGGTGTTGGACATGGTGGTCATCATGTAAAAGAAAGTTAGCAATATTCAGGTATGCAAGAATAATAATTTGTTAATTGAGCAAGACAAGTAGTATAATCTCTTTATTCTCTTGACCTTTAGTAACATTAAATAAATCAAATTAGATTATGTTCCGCTACTTTATTTAAAAAAAGAGAAATTATTATATATTGTGTATGACTTAATGAGTATAATGTCCTTGAGCCAAGGGTTCCTTGGTGGGGCATTACAGATTACACACTTTGCTAAGTATAATCTTAAACCACTTTGTCTCGCTGAATTCATTCAAGAGAGTTATCTTTATGATAGATTGGTCATTTAGGTGTTTTAATTCTTCCTTAATTTTCCCATAAGATTCTATCATCTCATTTATTTCCCTATATATCTCCACAACCCCTATAGTTTCGTACTTATAATAAATGTAAGCCCTAATATCCTCTAGATGTAGGATGCCATATAGGATTTATGAAAAATGCTCCTTCAGCATCATCCTCACAAGACTTAAAAGGGTGTCTTTTAAACTTATACCTTCTATCAATAACATCATATATCATAGGTACATCCATAGCTTCTTGATTGAGTAAATGATCTAAATACCTTGAGTGCTCTAAATTCTAGAACTTCTAGTTTGATCGATCACACAATGTGGCTACTAAGAGTTTTATATTTTGCAAGTTGGTTACTTTTGAATAATGGACTACAATTTTATGTTATTAGTTTTATGTTATAGAGACCGAGTGGACTATTGAGTATATCTAAGTTGTTTCAATTGTTTAAAAGTAGAATTGGTACATATGGACCTGGGATAACTAATTCACCGTCCCTCTAAGTTATTCTAAAATCATTCTGACAATTGGTATCAAAGCGTGTGGTGCTTGTAAGGAAAATTTTGAAGGTACTTGGAGCTAAAGATCAAGATGTAAAACAACTAGTTACAAAAGTTGAACAAGGAGAACTTCCCTGCATGGAAAAGTTTGATGAAAATACACCTAGATGGAGCTGGAGATGCACAAAAATACTATGTGGAAAATGATTACATAGTAACATCTACACCTTTGATAGCCCAACAAATGAAGGGAAAGAAAGAACACAATTATGCAATGTTGGAGATTGTATCAGCCCTAAGTTATCCTAAATTTCAAGACATAAAGGACCATACCACTGCAAAGAAAATTTGGGACACACTAACAACTATCTATGGAGGAGACAAAAATGTACCAAGATCTAAATCTGAAATCTTGAGAGGTAAGTTTGATGAAATGAGAATGTTAGAAGGTGAGACTATTGCTCAATATTGTGGACAAGTTAAAGAATTTTTGCAGTACTTTAAAGTCTTTGGAAGAAAATGTTATATACTGAAGGATAGTATGAATGGAAAAATTGATGCAAAAAGTGATGAAGGTGTATTCCTAGGTTGAATGGAACACTAATAAAATTGTGGAAAGTGAAAATGTGAGAGTTGATGAATATGCAGAAAAGAATGGAGTCGAAGGAAAGAAAGAACATGAAGATTATAGATTATTTGTATACATGAATGAAAGAGAGCCCTACAATTAACTTGGACTAAAGAAAAAAGTTTTCACGTGAAAGTAAGAAAGTGTCGAGTTACAATAAGGTGATGTCGAGCATCGGGAGGAAATTATCAAACAATCATAAGAGGAAGCAGAGATACAAAATGAGCCTAAACTGAATTTTATAGATGAGCCTGATGATGAAAAAAAATAAGAAAGAAGACCAAAGCCTGCATTGTAAAAACATGTGAGAAGACATTATAAAACCAGATCAAATTATTGGAGAAAAATATTCAGGAGTCATGACAATAAGTAAGTTGAAAAAAAAAACTTGCTTGTTATCTAAATTTGAACCCAAAATAGTGAAAGATGCTTTGGATAATGAAGATTGGATTCAAGAAATGAGTGAGGAAATTGAACAAATAGAGAAGAACAAAACATGGACACTAGTACGTAGACCAAATGACAAGAATGTTATTGGAACCAAGTGGGTATTTAGAAACAAGCTTAATGAGAATGGAGAAGACACAAGAAACAATGAAGACTGGTATGCAAAGGATATGCACAATAAGAAGGCATTGAATATGGAGAGATAATTTCCCCATTTGCTATACTGGAATGAATTATAACTGTACTGTTAGGAATGAGAACACTGAGATGGGGGGTGAGTTAGTGTTCACTATATTTTATCTTCTTACTTTACTCTTGAAACTTAACCTGAATGCTTAAGTACTGAAATGAACATTAACATAAACAAGATACATGAACTCAACACATGACACCAATATGGTTACATGGAAACCCAAATAGGTCAAAACCTTGGTGGGGATTGACACCCACTAATAATCTGCACTAGTGTTTTATGATCCTTGTTAGAAGATTCGTAACACTGTTAAGAGTTGTCTTTACAATGCTTTTAGTACATTGACCTTGTCAATGGTCAAACCCTGATAGGATTCTTTTACAATAACCCTGTTAGGGGTGGGAACACACTATCCTAGAGCTCACTTCTTAGGTGGTGAAGGCTACAACCTTTTGATCTCATATACACACTATATCTACTGGATGAACTGGCACTATGACACTACTTGTCTGATTTGTTCCTCTGATGTGTTGATGCTTTGACCTCTTGAAAATCTCTAATACATCTTAACTACTCTTCTCATACTTCTTCTCTTCTTTTCTCAACTCTATATCAACTTCCATACTTATTACAAAGGGCAAATCTCATATTTGTATGTGCTTATCAAAACAATTAACTAGGTCAGCCTATAACCAATTACATACAACGCTTCCAATTGAATTGGCTCAAGCGTGTTTACATACATACATAATTACATGTTTATAACCTAAATAAAATAGGTGCATAGCCTTTACAAATCAATGTTGGAAATTTGGCTGAGTTGATTACATAGATGTTTTCATTATGGCAACATATGATCCACATGAAGATCGCATAGGTTAGAGAGCAAGTATGACAGAGTGCATTGCAAATTTGTCTAAGTATGAGATAATATTTTTACCACTGAACTTGGACATAGTTTTTGTTTGTGACATTGACTAGAGTAAGTTCAGTGCTTACACACTTGAACATAGACTCTATGATGTCTATTGATCACCCATCTTAGAGTGCAAGTCAGTATGGCATGTACGAAAGAATTTATGATAGTTTTAGCAAAGATAGTGTGAAGCCGACAGGATAGAATATAAAGACAGAACTAGTAAAGAGTTAAGGGATTATTTTGTTTATCAAAATAATGACTTAAAAATATAAAGGGATGACATCCTAAATGTTAACTCTTGGATAAAGCTATTGGTATAAATGTAATTGTAATGGTAATAATTGTAGCAAGAACACAATAGTGTGGACAAGTGATATGATGCGAAATATATGAAGCATATGTAATAGAAATAGTGAAAGAGAAATGAAGAGATATTGATGCAAGTAGTATAAGCTTATGTACCTTATCCTATTTTTGTAATCAGTTTATATTGTACATTACTTGTTTGGGTAGTGGGCTCATCTGGTAATCACATTTTGTACTACAACTCCTAATAGGGTTGAGGCTTCTAACAAGGCCTATAGTCCCTTAATCAGGACTGATACACTATATGTTTCTAATAGACTCCTAATGGGGTCAACATCCTTAACAAGATACTTTTGATTAGTGGATCTTTGTGGGTACCATCCAAAATGGGGATTTCCCTTGGCCAGCGTTTCCTCAAGGACAAATAATGTGTTATGAGTTCTTTATTGTTATGCATGTTGTTTAGCTTCTTATGTTATGCATGTATAAAGATAATTTGTTATATCCATAATTAGGCAAAAGATAAAGTTTGTAGAATACTGATTCATTGCCCCCTCTCAGTATTCCCTATTTCTAATAATTGGTATCAGAGCTTAGTTACTCAGAAAAGAATCATTCAAGGAAAGCCTAGTAGCTTGAGTAAGATCTCTATGAATATGGATCAACTACAGAAGAATCTTGAAGAAGCTCTTGAACATATTGACTTGCTTACTATTGAAAAAGCTACTTTGAAAAGAAAGTATGATGATGCAAAGAACCTCATTGAGAAACTAAAAACCAAACTGGAAGATCTGAGATCTAAAAAGGAATCTGAAGTTTTTATTGAAGATTGTGATGACAATTTAGAAAAAGAAAATGAGATACTTAAGCATGAACTGAAGAGAGAAAATTTGAAGCTTAGTTTAAAAGATGGAAATGGCAAGAATGAAGCAAATCTGAAATTTGAGAATGAAAGTCTAAAGACTGAAAATGAAGGACTAAAATCTAAACTTTATAAAGTAACATCTAAACTTGAGAAAGTCAATTTGCAGCATGATGAACTTGAGAAATATAATAAGATTGTGAAAGGTGAACTGACTCAATCAAAACAACAACTTGAAAGGCTATATTCAACTAGTGAGAAGATTGATGAAAAAATATCTTATCAAAAATTATTCTATGATAAGACTAGTCTTGGATTCAACACTTTTAAAGAAAATGATGAAAGCAAGGAACCAGATCTGAAGATATCTGAAAGCATAGATGAGAAAAAACCTAATGAGATCAAAAAATCTGAAGATACACTTAAAGAAGAAGAATCACCGAAGCAAGAGGAATCACCCAAAGGTATGTAGAGAAAATTCAAAGGTAGATGTTTTGCTTGTAATACTATTAGTCATATGAAGAGAGATTGCATAGGTAAGCAATTTAAGCCTCTTAATGGCTATTGTTACAATTGTCATGGTTTTGGACATAGAGCTATTGAATGTAGGAAACCTAAATTTATTGAGAATAATGATAGAAGTAGAATGTTTAGGAATACTAACAATGCAGATAAGAAGCCTACTGAAGATATGAGGAGAAGAAATGGAGTAGTATGTTATAGATGCAACAAGGTTCGACACATTGCTAGAAACTGCAGATCACAAATCAATCAACCTAGACCAAGATATGGAAACAATGGAATTGTATGTCAGATATGCAACAAGATTGGACATACAACAAGGTTTTGTAGAATGAACAATAGAGTTTTTCATCCTAATCCTAATCCCAAAAATCATTCAAGAAGAAATGAAGATGCAAGTAACAGTCAAAAAGGATGCTGTAGTAATTCAGATGAAGTGAAGTTTATCAAAAGCATAGATCAAGGAGACATATTCAACATTGAAGGTAATTAGGAAGGTGAAGTATTGAAAGGTAAGAATGAATCTTTACCTGACCTATCTCAAAGTACTTAATTTATGTAAATTGCAGTAGAATAGGAACTTAGATTTAGTGTAGAAGTAGATATATGATGAACTGAGTCTTGCATAGTTAATGCAAGGTAGTTTATGATGTTCTAATGCTATGGTTAAGAGTGCAAAGAAAAATATTATGTTTTGCAAGATTGCAAGAAGTTTTGAGTTTTGCATGTAAGCAGAAACAACTTTTTGGAAAGAAGCGGCAAATGAATTGAATGCGATGTTAGATCTAAGTGAGATTGAATTAATAAAAGGTTATGATCGGTATTATTTGATCATCAAAGTGAATTCAAGTGTCAAGGAGATCAAAGAGCAGTGATTGAAAACATTTTTCAAGGATTTGGAGAAGAATTTTGTGTTGAATCTACACAAGCCCTAAAATCATGAAATTAAGGTATTTTACTTGACAAATATTTGAAGCAATAAAGAAATTTGAAGAAATCATGGATGTTTCCATAATACACAATGTCAAAGATAAGAATAGACCTAAATTGAAAAGGAACTAGTAGAACCCTTGGAAGAAGACCCTAGGTTTGCATTATCATCCGTACTAGACAGAGTTTTACACTTAGAAAATGTTAGAAGTTATCTTGGATGCAAACTAGAGATAGTGAGTGATAGTGATTTCACTAATGAATATCAAAAGATTTACAATCAGGACATGACACTGAAACAAGGTTTTGAATATTTTGAACATAATGAAATTGTTAAGTATGGATTACAGTATGAATTTGATAATGAAGAATGCACTAAGATTATCTTGAGCAGAATTCATAATGGAAAGTTTTGGCTAGAAGACAGAGTGATAGATATTACAGTAGATTTGATTCATGAAGTCACTGGATTATCTCAAATTGGAGCTATTCCTTTTAATGAGAAAAACATGAGGAAAATAGTCATTGACAACACAAACTCATCCAAGAATGGTAGAGGAATTGTGATTAGTAAGATCAAACAAGATGATTTGAGATACTTATGCAAGATCGTAACTACTAAATTTTGGACAAATTCAAGAGAGGATGACATGGCAGCTAGAATGGTACATGTAGGCTATCTAATGTGTGTTGATAGGGCACAAGTTGATATGTGTGAAATTCTAAGAATTCAATTGTTTGAGAACTTGGAGAAGATCAAGAAAACTAAGTGTACACAGTTTAGGTTCTCATCCCTAATCACATATATGTTTTTTCATCTTTTGAGGAGATTTCCTTACACCATAGGAAATGATTGGAATGATGGAAAAAATACAATGGAAAGGATTAAACTAGTATACAGAAGACATGTTATTGACAGTGTTAATGAGAGTGCAGTACTTGTTATTAAGACATTTCAGAATATTGTGTCTAGCAGATCAAGGATCCCTAAGTCTCTTGTTAAAAAATATAAAGATGATTTATGTTTTATGGTGGATACTGACTTTACCTATATTGAGGCAGTAGAGACTAGAACAAACTTCATAGACCCTCTTGGCTATGAGATATCTGAGGTAGAGACTGAAGAATATGTTAGCATATTACTTAAGTGTAAGTTGGACACTCAGTGTAATAGGTTTGGAACCTTTGAGGAGAACTTCAACTCCGCAAAGATCTTAATTGAAGAGAAGCAGTCTAAGAAGAGAGTAGAGAGCACCATTAAGAAAATCCTAAAAGATATAGGAATGACAGAGTGTGAGTTCTTGGTAGCAAAGAAGATAGCAGCAGCAATCAGAGAGAGTGGACAAAAAGATGTTTTGTCTATCCCTCCTTTATCATCAATTGCAGTACAATAGGAAGAACCTCAAGTGAAGGTGAAAGTGGAAGTAACTGAGAAGGACATAGAAGAAAAGATGTCTACTAGATCCACTTCCTCCACACCTAGAAAAAGAGTAAAGGAAAGTGCTACTGGACCAGAAAAGAGACATAAAATTCTAGTGCAACCAGTTCCAAGAAAGATTGTAGAAGTAAAAGATGATGTCACTACTAAGAAGAAATCCTGGAAACCAAAATTTGACAAAGCTTAATGAGCATATCATTGAGAATGGTGACTTTTCAAGAATGAATAAGTATTATGATCTTTATGATTATACTGATAGACTCAATCTGGAGAATGCAGTTGTGAACCATATGATTTTGACTGACAAGAAGTTTGATACTATTTAGGGACAAATACCTGATGATTTATATAGTAAACTTGCGAATAGGAAAAAGAGAGCATCAGAGGAGGACACAAGTATCAAAGAAAAGCTTGTGAGGAAGCTTTATGAAATAAGAGATGAAACACATTTCAAATAGATCATGAAAGCCTTAAGCACCCATCTGAGAACCAAAAGGAGAACTATTCAAATTATGGGAGGCAGGTATGAAGAAATCAATTCTAAGATAGAACAAGCTATTACCAAGGTTGTTATGCCATTTTCCCATCAATGTAAAAATCCTATGAAAATGGCCTTTTCCCTGCAAGTTTTGTGAAGTTGTTTGCCTTTCCCTGCAAGCTTGTTTTAATGTGTGAAGAAGATCCACAATGTTTTATAGCTTGCGCCCTTAGCCCCATGTTCTTCATTATGTCACCATGCTCCAATTTTTATCACATGTGCTAAATCACAAAAACTAAGGAGATATTTGAGTTTCAAGGTCTGCTGGAAAATAGCTTGTTCTATGTCGTAGGGTTTCAAAAATTGTCCAAGCATAAAAAACTATGATTTTTTCGCATTCCTTTGTTACCTTTGTGTCAATGTGAAAACCCTGGATGTTTTCTATCCTTTCACCTCTTCACAGCTAATCTCTAATGTCAGCATTTCTTATGTGCGCTGCTATGACTTGCGGGTCCTAGTTCTTCATGGTTGTTTAGTCACTTGCTCTTCAGTTTCCTGGGCGGTTAAGGATTTTCATTTGATGACCAATGTTTTCTTTAGTTGCATGTTTTCCCTTCCCTGGTGGTTAGTTCCTTAGCCCTCTATGATCTGGCGAGTGGTCTATGTTATGTTTGGCAGTCATTGTTGTTCAGCGGTTAAAGTTTAAGCAGGATCTACGGTTGTCGTATGATCGCAAGCAATATTCTTTTCATTCATGAACATGCGACTGCCATCTGATTTAAAGGCTTTTGATGGTGGGTCCAATAGATCCACATGTTAGATGTTGGAGAGGTGCTCATTTTCTATTGGCTATGAGGTGGTGACGGGGATGTGATAGTCGGCCTGAGTTTTCAGGTGATGATAGTGCAGAAAGGATCAATGGTTGTCGCTTGATTGTAAGGAATTTTCCTCCCCTTTGTGATCTTGTGACAACCGTCTGATCTTCCAAAAGGTAGAGGCTTTTCTTGGTGGATCCACTATCAGATGTTGTTGATGTATGCATTTTTCATTGGTTGTGCTCAGCGGTGACATGACTTTTCTTGATGGGGCCAATGTTTTTGGTGTCTGGGCGAGTTTAAGTTCAGCTATGATTTGTGGTTGTTGTATGATCGCAAGGAATATTCTTTCCCTTTGTGATCATGCAACCACCGTTTGATGGTGTGGTAGTAAGACAATGGGTCCAAGGTGCCTATCATGTTGAGGTGCTTGATTTCTATTGGTTGCCGAGGTGGTGATGTGGCTGTGGACTTTTCGTGGGCTTGTTAACCGTTGTGTCAAATTTTATGAACTGTCTGATCTCCTGAGAAAAACTAAGATTGACAGTCTTGTTTTAACATTGATCAGTTAGTCGTTGCAGCTAAATTTTAAATATTTCCCAGGGTTGTCTTACAAGTATTTTTCACAGTGACCCGTATGCGACAAAATTGGTTGCTCAGAATTGATTTTTCTAGGATAGTTGCAATTGTGAAAATGATGATGAAGATTTGGGTGGTTGTCTTGATTTAATTTTGCTTCTTGGGATGCCATGCCAGTTTGAATGCAAAGGACTATTGTTTTGGTGTAGGAGGCTAGGGTTTAGAGTGTGTTAGTGATCTTCATGCTAAGTACATGTGAAGTCTTTCTAGTTGGTCCTGGCATTGAAGTTTCTTTTTCCTACAACAAGAAGGTAGTAAACATTGATTGCAGTTAGCCTTGATTGATGAAAATGATATAATTTTACATCAGATTTTATTTGATTTCTTTCCAGGTTTATATGCTTTCTTGCATTCTTTCATTTCTTGTTAGGTGAGGTTGTTGCTTACCTAAATTTTGTTCTAAATGTTCCATCGATTGTTGTAGTCCTTGTTTCTCTTTTCCTTGCAAGACCAAGCTTGAATCAAATAGTTGGGCTTAAAACACTGGTTAGGCACTCAAGCTTGACAAGAAAAACAAACCAATTGATGAGGATAAAGAGAAATCCTCCTTCTTCTTTGAGCTCCACATTCACTTAGGTGGGTATTGCCTTATCTGCACACTCAAGACACCTCATGACAAAACCAAAGGCCTAAAAATAGATTAATGTGGAATAGCAATCAATCTCCTATAGGTATCTTGTACCCCAATGATAGAAAGTCTCATGCAATAGCCCTACTTGCATGAAATGAGATTGAAAGCTAGAAACCTATCCTAACAACATTAAAGGGAAAGGGTGGAACTAAAAGGAAATGATTTTAAATGAATTTGAAGGGACCCTTGAGATACCCTAAGTCCCTAATAGACCGATGCCTTATCCAATGGGTCACAGAGTCAAATACCTTACTGCAAGAGACAGCTATGAAACAAGAACATAATATGCTCAATGTGTTGATGCCTGACATCAATCACACACCATGAAAAAAACTCAACTTAGTACCCACCTATCCATTCAAATATGTTATTATCCATCAAAGGATTTTGACCCTCCCTTTAGAAGAGACCTATGAATAGATAATACATTGACTAGCATCCGCTGGAAGATAAGCATGAAATATCCTTGACACCTCAGCTCATACATACATGAACACTAACTCTGAACCAGTTATCTCTATGAAGACAACTCCACTTGCAAACACTTAGGCAATGCAAATAGAAAAATCAAACACCCTTGATGTATGATTTATGGACTCAGAATTCAAATGGAGATAGCTCGGTAATAGTAGGAATATATTCACTTCTCATACATAAGACAAATCTGTTACAACATGCACTGTATTCTCTGAATCAGCAAGAGAAAGAAAAACACCCTATATGCAGAGAGAAGGAGAAAATCTATAGGAAAAAGACCCTTCACATGGAACCAATTCTCCTCAAAAATTTGCAAAAGAAGGAACCCTTACAAAGTCAAAAACTTGACTACTTATACCACTAACTGCCTTGGAATTCTCTAGGAGAATGCAACAAGCTTAGGGATAGCTAGGGTTAGGATCTCAACTACCCAACCAACTCAAACAGTCACAAAATTTACTGCAGGGGCAGGAAGCATAAGCAGCTTGGAGAAAACAAATCTCTAGCAGATCAACAATCATGAAAATTTGTGAGCTTAGCATAGTACACTAGGAATGCCATTAAAATTAGTCTAATCATGAGATCATATGATGGTAGCTTCTTAACTATGCAATGCCAACTACAAACCACCCATATAAATCCTCAGCCCCACCACCAGTCACCGACCAATCAAAACCGGGCACACTGGCAAGACCCACACAGTGGACCCATCCTAACTTTGCAACCGCGATGCCTGGCGGTTAGTCGCATGATCACATAACTTGGAAATGGGTTATGTGAACATATGAGAACCCGTGAACTCTATGTCTCAGCCCTGCTAACAATCTGCCAAGTCACTGCCACATGACCCACCTGCAAACCTCCTACCACCACAACCGCCAACAGACTGCAACCGCCATGGACACATGTCGACCGATCACATGATCGCATAGCCAAAAACTAGGCTATGCAACCATGGGAAAGCCAACCAAAAGCCACCACATGACCACCTCTACCTGCCACCGCATGAAGATAACACTACCACCTGCCGGCCAATAGGACACCGCCACCACATCTGGAAGACACCCCATCACTTGCAACTGGGCCCCAGGGACATGTGGCAAGTGATCGTATGATCGCATAGCAAAAAATTGGGCTATGCAATCATGTGACAGCCAATCGTAGGCTGCCAAATCACCACCTTGGACCACCAAATAGCAACCATTATGGTGAAGAGCTGAGACCCATGCAGACAGATGGCAAGTGGTCGCATGATCGCATGTCAAAAAAGTATAACATGTGGCCATGTGATAGCTAATAAGGATATGCCATCTATCCCCCCATCGACACCTTGAAGGAACTGACCCCACATCGTCGCACTTGCACGGTTGAGAAAATGCCAGCAAATAGGGAACTAGTGCGAGGTTGAAAACACACAATGTTTTCGACACAGTAGAAGACTGAAAACACAGAGTTTTTGACGCCAAAGGATAAGCACACAAAAGCAAGAAGTACAAGGTCGAAAACAACGGAGGCTAAAAACACACAAACCAAAAACATCATGGACTTTTGTAAACACTGTAGGTTTTTGACACTGGCAAATTTTAAAGTTTGCTTCCCACGGACCTTAGAACTTGAAAATCTTACTGGGTTTTATAAATTAGGAGACACACTTTGGACCAGAGCTTAGTGGCAACACAAGGAACATAGGGTAGGACACAAACCATGAAACACTTGTAGGGAGGAGGCCATTTTCATAATATTTTTCTATGACTGGAAAATGGGCTAATAGTGGCTTTGGATGGGGATGCATGCCTCTTGCAGGCATGACAAGAATTCAAAATCACTAGGAGAAGCAGACCACACCCAGACAAAACAATTAGGACCTCTCCCCACCTTAAAACCCAAAAATTCATAGACTGGCCCCTCACAAAAACCTGGCACCACAACACAGGACATACAAAATATACACGAGCAACATCTGGATGCCAAAGGAGTGCCATCCTTTCCTCTATCAAAAACTTGGTTTCTAGTCACAAAAACAAACAAAGGTCTGAAACCTTTTCCACATGCACAATGATAGAAAACACTGTCAGGCACAGACTATAGAGAAACTTTGGATTTACCATCACCAATGCCTTCCTTCACATGTTCCCCCACAAACTCACTATTTGGAAAACATGCATCATCAAAATCATCATGGACTGAAACATATGAAAGAGGACAAGAAAATGATACCTACTCTTCCTAGCTGCAATCATCCAACTCATCTTTAATGCACTCTTGCATATCAAAAGAAAAGAAACTATACTCACTTTCACTTACCTCAGCTAAGGCCACTGAAACATACTAATATATCAAGTTACTCGGGTTTATCAAGTCTAATTTCTCTTGATAAATCACACCTTTATCCTCATAGGGATGATTCACATGATCAACATCATGAACTAGATTATCACCATCATTCTCACTGCTTGTTGGTAGAAGAAAAACATTGTCCCAATATAATGCATCTTTATCAATAGAGCAACATTGATCATGTATTATGTTTCTTTCAACTGGCCTCATTGGTGAGGGAGACTCCAGATCAACTGTATGTGAAGCTTTAAGTGTAGAAGGTGAGTAATCCTCAACAAATTCCATCCTCTGAGCACACTCCTCAAATAATGGTTAGAAATAACATGTAATTGTTTCTCATAATAATTCAGACACATCTCCAACTGGTTCTCACTAGTGTCCTCATCAAATAACTCATTGGCAACCACACTATATATGTCTTTATTTCCATCATCATACACATCTTCAAAAGAAGAAGAGAAATTAGAATCAAAGCCAGAGCATGACTCACCATTACTACTGTCAACATATGAATAGTCAGTGTTGTACTCATCAGAAAAACCATCCCATGGATTTCTCCACAAGTCTTCAACCTCCAAGACTTTGTAATCAGCATCACTGTCATTACTTTCTTCTTCCCATGTTGCATCTGACTCATATGAAGACACTTCTCCATCACTACCTTTATCACCCTCACATGAGTAACCACTTTCAGCACTATTTTCTTCTGATTGTGACTGATATGCAAATGAATCATATTCCTTACCTTGTGTAGCAACTTCAAACTCATCATTAGAGACATAACTTTCAGCCTCTTCATTTTCATAGGACTAAAACATAGAAGCAGAAATTTCATGTCTAGGAACATTAGTAGCATTATATTTATAATCAATATTACAAGGATTGACTACTGTAACTAATTCACAACTCAAAGCACCAACACATTTCTCAATCCTTTCAGGGTCTGGAATATATCTGACTGTTGTAGCATCCTAAATACATGTCTCATCAGTAGCAAAAGACTTAACAACATTTATACACATATTCTGATTTGACATCTCAACCTGATTACAAACCATAGCAAAAGTGTTGATATACTGATTTGGGACTACAGTATTAGCACTACATTCTTCTTTTCTTTCATATTCATTATACCAGTAGACACTCATGGAAAAATGACCTTTGGTCAATCCATATTTCAAATTGTTTTCAATATCCATTGCAGTTACAAATGCCTAATGTAATTTCCTAGGTTCTTTGTCCCTCAACAAGTAATTCATTTTCTTATCAAATGCATCAAAGTAGACATTTACACACACTTGGTCATTGGGTCTATAACCTTCATGGATTTCATTCAAAACTTTTGCAAATCTGATATTGAACTGAGGGACAAGTTCATCTTTCTCGATATGAATCTTTAAAAACTTATCATAAGAATCAGATATGCTTACCCTTTCTCCAAACTACTCCATGAAGGCTTAATGCATCTCACTCCAAGATGAAATAGAACACGCTGGCAGGAAAGAAAACTAGTCTCTAGCATCACCTTCTAGAGTTTGAACAAACAATTTCATTGAAAGGTCTTCATGGAAAACCTCAAAATCATTCATCATATCAGTAAAGCACTGAACATGTTTTCTTGCTGACTGATACTGGTTCCTATTAAACTTAGGCAAGTATCCCCTAATTTTATCAAGGATCTTATTAGGGAAACCAGGTATGCCATCATAACAAAATGGCACATAACCCCTGACAAAAGAAACCCTGTGAACATCCATCACTAGCTACAACTGTTGCACACCTACTTGAAAATCTTCAAGACCAATGATAGGAAATCTATACTTGAATTGAACCTTCTTTTGTCACTGAATCTTTCCTACATACTTCATGCTTATATGTCCTTTCTTAATGACAAAACCATTTGATAATGACCATGCAAGTGCAATACACTGAATGGAGAATACTTGGATTGCCTTGCTGAATGTTGCTGCCTTTTTCTCAGCTAAATGAAGTCCCAACAAAACTTCACAACTCAGGTTCTTTCTAGCATAGAGTCACCACCTCTCTTCAGAGGACACAAACTTTACTGATCTATCTTGAAACACCAATAGACTCTGAGCACTCCCATAGCAAAGCCACATAAAACTCAAACAGCAAATCCAGGTAACACATTTGCAAATCTGAAAAGCAATTCTCAGATTGGAAAATGTATAAGACTCTTCCCCAAACTTAATGCAACAAGACTCTAGGATACTCTTATCAGTACACTTATTTCATTTCCCGAGTAGAGTCGCTATTTTGTTGGCTCTTTTCCTTGCAGGACCAAGCTTGAATCAAATAGTTGGGCTTAAAACACTGGTTAGGCACTCAAGCTTGACAAGAAAAATAAACCAATTGATGAGGATAAAGAGAAATCCTCCTTCTTTGAGCTCCACATTCACTCAAACGAGTATTTCCTTATTTGCACACTCAAGACACCTCATGAAAAAACCAAAGGCCTGCAGACAGATTAATGTGGAATAGCAATCAATCTCCTATAGGTATCTTGTACCCCAATGATAGAAAGTCTCATGCAATAGCCTTACTTGCATGAAATGAGATTGAAAACCAGAAACCTATCCTAACAACATGAAAGGGAAATGGTGGAACTGAAAGAAAATGATTTTAAATAGATTTGAAGGGACCCCTAAGATACCCTAAGTCCCTGATAGACTAGTGCCTTATCTAATGGGCCACAGAGTCAAATACCTTACTACAAGAGACAGCTATGAAACAAGAACACAATATGCTCAATGTGTTGATGCCTGACATCAATCACACACCATAACCAAACCTCAACTTAGTACCCACCGGTGCATTCAAATATGTTATTATCCATCAAAGGATTTTGACCCTCCCCTTAGAAGAGACCTATGAACAGATAATACATTGACCAGCATCCACTGGAAGACAAGCATGAAATATCCTTGACACCTCAGCTCATACATACATGAACACTAACTCTGAACTAGTTATCTCTGCGAAGACAACTCCACTTGCAAACACTTAGGCAATGCAAATAGAAAAATCAAACACCCTTGATGTATGATTAATGGACTTAGAATTCAAATGGAGATAGCTCGGTAACAGTAAGGATATATTCACTTCTCATACATAAGACAAATATGTTACAACATGCACCATATTCTCTAAACCAGCAAGAGAAAGAAATACACGCTATATGTAGAGATAAGGAGAAAATCTATAGGAAAAAGACCCTTCACATGGAACCAATTCTCCTCAAAAATTTGCAGAAGGAACCCTTACAAAGTCAAAAACTCAACTACTTATACCACTAACTACCTTGGAATTCTCTAGGAGAATGCAACAAGCTTAGGGATAGCTAAGGCTAGGGTCTCAACTACCCAACCAACTCAAACAGTCACAAAATTTACTGCAGGGGCAAGAAGCATAAGTAGCTTGGAGAAAACAAATCTCTAGCAGATCAACAATCATGAAAATTTGTGAGCTCAGCATAGTACACTAGGAATGCCATTAAAATCAGTCTAATCACTGGCTACAAATAGTTCCTCAAGCTCAAAACCACATGGCACTACGTACAAAATCACCTCTGCAAATGACCACAGAGCCCCTGGAACACTTCGCAACAACCGGTGCCACCAACCAGATCAAAAACTACCAAGAAAGCATTGAAAACCAATCCTTTGGTCACAGGAAACCCTATGCAGATTTGAATTGAATTCCAATGGTCACTTCATGGCTTTAGCAGAAAATTGGCGGCCATCATTTAAATCTTTGTCAACTTTAAGTCCTGACTGTAGATCCTCTTTATCTTTCTCGGGCTTGGCAACCTTACAATTTCTTCAGTGGTGCTGTCGCGCGGTTATCAACCTATCTACCATAGGAAACTGGGCTACAATTTATGCCTAGTCACATGATCGCATGGCTGAATGATAGCCCTTGTGATCATGCGATGAAAACTTCTTAACCGTGCAATGCTGACTGCAAACCAGCCACAAAAATCCTCGGCCCCACCACTAGTCACCGACCAATCAAAACCGGGCACACCACAAGACCCGCACAGTGGACCTGTCCTAACTCCGCAACCGCGATGCCTAGTAGTTAGTCGCATGATCACATAACCCAAAAATGGGTTATGCGAACATGGGACAACCCATGAACACTATGTCTCAGCCCTGCTAACAATCTTCCGAGTCACCACCACATGACCCACCTGCAAACCTCCTACAACTGCAACCACCAGCTAATTACAACTGCCATGGACACGTGTCAACCAATCGCATGATCGTATAGCCAAAAACTGGGCTATGCGACCATGCAACAACCAACCAAAAGCTACCACATGACCACCTCTACCTACCACCACACGAAGATAACACCACCACCCACCGACCAATATGACACTGCCACCACATCCAGAAGATGCCCCATCACCTAAAACTGGGCCCCAGGGACATGTGGCAAGTGGTCGCATGATCACATAGCCAAAAATTGGGCTATGTGATCATGCGATAGCCAATCGCAGGCTGCCACATCACCACCTTAGACCACCAAATAGCAACCATTATCGCGAAGAGTCGGGACCCATGCGGACAGATGGCAAGCGGTCGCATGATCGTATGTCAGAAAAGTCTGACATGTGGCCATGCAATAGCCAATAAGGATATGCCATCTATCCCCCCATCAACACCTTAAAGGAACTGGCCCCACATCATCACACTTGTGCGGTTGAGAGAATGCCAGCAAACATGGAACTAGTGCAAGGTTGAAAACACACAATATTTTCGACATAGTGGAAGACTGAAAACACACAGAGTTTTCGACACCAAAGGATAAGTGCACAAAAGAAGGAAGCACAAGGTTGAAAACAACAGAGGTTGAAAACACATAGACCGAAAAAATCATGGACTTTTGTAAACACTGTGGGTTTTTGACACTGTGGCAAATTTTAAAGTTTGCTTCCTGCGGACCTTAGAACTTGAAAATCTTACTAGGTTTTGCAAATTAGGAGATGCACTTTGGACCAGAGCTTGGTGACAACACAAGGAACACAAGGCAGGACACAAACCATGAAACACTTGCAGGGAGGAGGCCATTTTCATAAGATTTTTCTATGACTAGAAAATGGGCTAACACATCCATAACATGATACTTATGATTAGTGGATCTTTGTGGGTACCATCCCCACTGGGGTTTTCCCTTGGCTAGGGTTTCCTCTGGAACAAATAATATGTTATGAGTTCTTTATTGTTATGCATGTTGTTTAGCTTCTTATGTTATGCATGTATAAAGATAATTTGTTATATCCATAATTGGGAAAAAGATAAAGTTTTTAGAATACTGATTCACCCCCCCTCTCAGTATTCCCTATTTCTAACAATTGGCATCAGAGCTTAGTTACTTGGAAAATAATCATTCAAGAAAAGCCTAGTAGCTTGAGTAAGATCTCTATGGATATGGATCAACTACAGAAGAATCTTGAAGAACCTCTTGAATAGATTGACTTGCTTACTATTGAAAAAGATACTTTGAAAAGAAAGTATGATGATGCAAAGAACCTCATTGAGAAACTGAAAAACAAATTGGAAGATCTGAGATCTAAAAAAGAATCTAAAGTTTTTATTGAAGATTGTGATGACAATATGGAAAAATAAAATGAGATCCTTAAGCATGAATTGAAGATAGAGAATTTGAAGCTTAGTTTGAAAGATGGAAATGGAAAGAATGAAGCAAATCTGAAATCTAAGGACTGAAAATGAAGGACTAAAATCTAAACTTTCTAAAGTAACATCTGAACTTGAGAAAGTCAATTTACAATATGATGAACTTAAGAAATACAATAAGATTGTGAAAGGTGAAGTAACTCAATCCAAACAATGACTTGAAAGGCTATATTCAACTAGTGAGAAGATTGATGAACAAATATCCTATCAGAAACCATTCTATGATAAGATTGGTCTTGGATTCAACACTTTCAAAGCAAATGATGAAGGCAAGGAACCAGATCTGAAGATATCTAAAAGCATAGATGAAAAGAAGCCTGATGAGATCAACAAATCTGAAGATACACCTAAAGAAGAATCACAAAAGCCAGAGGAATCACCCAAAGGTATTCAAAGAGAATTCAAAGGTAGATGTTTTTCTTGTAATACTATTGGTCATATGAAGAGAGATTGCATAGGTAAACAATTTAAACCTCTTAATGGTTATTGTTACAATTGTCATGGTTTTGGACATAGAGCTATTGATTGTAGGAAACTTAAATTTATTGAGAATAATGATGATAGTAGAATGTTTAGGAATACTAACAATGCAGATAAGAAACCTATTGAAGATATGAATAGAAGAAGTGTAGTATGTTATAGATGCAACAAGGTTTGAAACATTGCTAGAAACTGCATATCACAAATCAATCAACCTGGACCAAGATATGGAAATAATGGAATTGTTTGTCAGATATGCAACAAGATTGGACATACAACAAGATTTTGGAGAATGAACAATAGAGTTTTTTATCATAATCCTAACCCCAGGAATCATGCAAGAAGAAATGAAGATGCTAGTAATAGTCAGAAAGGATGCTATAGTAATTCAAATGAAGTGAAGTTTATCAAAAGTAGAGATCAAGGAGACATATTTAGCATTAAAGGTAATAAAAAAGGTGAAGTATTGAAAGGTAAGAATGAATCTTTACCTGACGTATCTCAAAGTACTTAATTCATGTAAATTGTTGTAGTATAGGAACTTAGATTTAGTATAGAAGTAGATGTATGATGAATTGAGTGTTGCACAGTTAATGCAAGATATTTTATGATATTCTAATGCTATGGTTAAGAGAAAAAAGAAAAATATTATGTTTTGTGAGATCGCAAGAAGTTTTAAGTTTTGCAGGTTAGCAGAGAGCTTTTTGGAAAGAAGCGGCAAAAGAATTGAATGCGATGTAAGATCTAAGTGAGATTAAATTAATAAAAGGTTATGATCAATATTATTTGATCATCAAAGTGAATTCAAGTGTCAAGGAGATCAAAGTGTAGTGATAGAAAGCATTTTGCAAGGATTTGGAAAAGAATTGTGTGTTGAATCTATGAAAGCCCTAAAATCATGAAATTGAGATATTTTACTTGACAAATCTTTGAATCAGTAAATGCATTTGAAGAAATCATGGATGTTTCCTTAATAAACAATGTCAGAGATAAGAATATACCTAAATTGAAAAGGGAACCAGTAGAACCCTTGGAAGAAGACCCTAGGTTTGCATTATCATCCATACCAGACAGAGTTTTACATTTAGAGAATGTCAGGAATTATCTTGGATGCAAACTAGAGACAGTAAATGATAGTGATTTTACAGATGAATATCAGAAGATGTACAATCAAGATATGATACTGAAACAAGGTTTTGAATACTTGGAACATAATGAAATTGTCAAATATGGATTACAATATGAATTTGATAATGAAGAATGCACTAAGATCATTTTGAGTAGAATTCATAATGGAAAGTTTTGGCTAGAGGATAGAGTGATAGATATTACAGCTGATTTGATTCATGAAGTCACTGGATTATCTAAGATTGGAGCTATTCCTTTTAATGAGAAAAACATGAGAAAAATAGTCATTGACAACACTAATTCATCCTATAATGGTAGAGGAATTGTGATTAGCAAGATCAAACAAGTTGATGTGAGATACATATGCAAGATCCTAACTACTAAGTTTTGTGCTAATTCAAGAGAAGATGACATGGTAGCTGGAATGGTACATGTAACTTATCTTATGTCTATTGATAGGGTACTAGTTGATATGTGTGAAATTCTTAGAATTCAATTGTTTGAGAACTTGGAGAAGATCAAGAAAACTAAGTATTTACAATTTACATTCTCATCCCTAATCACATACATGTTCTTTCATATTTTGAGGAGATTTCCTTACACCATAGGAAATGATTGGAATGATGGACAAACCACAATGGAAAGGATTAATGTAGTATATAGAAAGCATGTTATTTACAGTGTTAATGAAAGTGTAGTACTTGTTATTAAGACATTTCCAAATATTGTGTCTAGCAAATCAAGGATCCCTAAGTCTCTTGTTGAGAAATATAAAGATGATATATGTTTTATGGTGGATACTGACCTTACCTATATTGAAGTAGTAGAGCCTAGAGCATAGTTCATAGACCCTCTTGGCTATGAAATATCTAAGGTAGAAATTGAAGATTATGTTAGCAGACTACTGAAGTGTAAGTTGGACACTCAGTGTAACAGGTTTGGAACCTTTGAGGAGAGCTTCAACTCCGCAAAGATTCTAATTGAAGAGAAACAGTCTAAGAAGAGAGTCGAGAGGACCATTAAGAAAATCTTGAAGGATATAGAAATGACAGAGAGAGAGTTTTTGGTAGTAAAGTAGACAGAAGCAGCAATCAGAGAGAGTGGACAAAAGGAAGTTTTGTCTATCCCTCCTTTATCATCAATTGCAGTGCCACAGGAAGAACCACAAGTAATGGTGAAAGTGGAAGTACCTAAGGACATAGAAACAAAGATGTCTACTAGATCCACTTCCTCCACAACTAGCAAAAGAGTCAAGGAGAGTGCCCTTGGACTAGAAAAGAGGCATAAAACTCTATTGCAACCTATTCCAAGAAATATTGTAGAGGTTAAAGATGATCTCACTACAAAGAAGAAAGCTTGGAAACCAAAAGTTGAAAAACTTAATGAGTAGATTATTGAGAATGGTGGCTTTTTAAGAATGAACAAATATTATGATCTTTATGATTATACTGATAGACTTAATCTAGGGAATGTAGTTGTGAAGCATATGATCTTGACTGGAAAGAAGTTTGATACTATTCAAGGACAAATACCTGATGATCTTTACAACAAACTTCTGAATAGAAAGAAGAGAGCATCAGATGAAGAGATAGCTATCAAAGAAAAGCTTGTGAGGAAGCTTTGTGAGATAAGAGATGAATCTCATTTCAACCAGATTATGAAGGCCCTAAGCACCCATCTGAGAACCAAAAGGAGAACAATTTAGATTATGGGAGGTAGGTATGAAGAAGTAAATTCTAAGATTGAATAGGCAATTATCAAGGTTATGGTAGAGTATGTTGGAGAATCATCAGTTGTAGCAAAGCAAGCAAGTGAGAAAGTACAAGAGGAAATTCCCTCTTCTCTAGCTATTAATAATGAAGATGAAACAATGAATGTAGAAGGTACACAAATCACCTTGGATACTGATGAAAATGTATTCAAGAATTTGGAGAACATTATTGACAATTCAGCCTTTGAGGAACAAGAAGCTACAAAAGAAGAAGAGATTACAGAGACCATAGTTGTAGAACCACCAGTTACAGAAGAACAAGTTCCCCTTCCCACTAAAGAAGATATCATTCTTACTCCTGAGACTGGAAAGAAGACTCAAATTGGCTCTATGATTGAGCATTTGGGAAAAGAAGTAGATGATGATGATCAGTTGGAACTGATTACATCCTTAAACAAAATAATTGGTAAGAATAAGAAGGTGAAGAGTCTTGAAGGATGTCTAAAGGAACTAATTAAGAAGTTACAAAGTATTGTGACCACAAAAATTTCAGAAGCAGAACCTATGGAGAAGGCAAAGAAGGTAATGAGTACCTTTGATAATGAATTCACACACCTAGCTGATATTGCAAAAGTGAAAGCACAAGCAGACTATGAGGCTAGAATGCTTTTGAACATCAGTCAGTACATCAACAATGATATCAGTAAACTTGATATCTATATCAAGGATTTGAGGAAGCATTTGGAAATAGGAAAATCTAGGTATATACAATGTACAAAATCAAAGACTTTGACAGCTGAGGAAGATCAAAAGATAAAATTAAAGGAAGCAGAGATTCTAAATCAAACAAAACTTCTATCAAACCCAAATGTGAAGGTCTGTAATGTTGAGAAGAAAGTTAGAAAATTGTATGATGAAATCAGAATTGTACAAGATGAGAAAGAGAGGAAACTGAGAACATATACTCTTTTGAGAGAGCATGGTTCTATGAAGTTGAGGATAATTGAAGAATACTTGGAAGATTGTCTTTCAGCAAAGACATCTTTTCATAAATTTAACTTTGAAAACCTCCAAGCATGTGAAATTACTTCTTATGGACTGAGCAAACTACTCAATGTGGCAGATTCCATTAAGAAATCATGGGAGAAGGAGATAGAAGCCATGAAGACAGATTTTGCAGATTGTGTTGCAAGCCTATCGGCTTCACAATAAATAAATTGAGGTATAACTTTTCATGATACAATTTTGTAACCCTCCTTACCTTATTTTGTCATTGTTGTCAAAGGGGGAGAGATATATAGAAGAAAATTGATAGTATATGATAAGGGTTGTTACTCTTAGGGGGAGTACTATATTAGAGGCAATAATTTTTGAGGATTTATAAGAATAGTATGTATTTTATACTATGGCCATAGTTTTGAACAATTTTGAGATTTTTGAGTTGTACACTTAGCCGATTTTCTCATATGTTTCCACCAATGATGAAGGGGGAGATTGTTGGAAATTTGGCTGAGTTGATTGCATAGATGTTTTCATTATGGAAACATATGATCCTCATGAAGATCATGCAAGTTAGAGAGAAAGTATGAAAGAGTGCATTGCAAATTTGTCTAAGTGTGAGACAGTGTTTTACCAGTGAACCTGGATACAATTTTTTCTTTGTGATGTTTACTAGAGTAATTTTAGTGCTTGCACACTTTAACATAGACTCTATGATGTCTATTGATCACCCATCTTAGAGAACAAGTTAGTACAACATGTACAGAAGAAGTTATGACAATTTTACCAAAGATAGTGTGAAGCCAACAGGACAGAATATGAAGATAGAACTAGTAAAGAGTTAAGGGATTATTTTGTTTATCAAAATAATGACTTAAAAATATAAAGGGATGACATCCTAGATGTTAACTCTTGGATAAAGCTATTGTTATAAATGTAAATGTAATTGTAATTATAAGAAAAGTAGAAACAAGCAGCAAGTAATTATAGAAGTATGATGCGAAGTATATGAAGCATATGTAATAGTGATAGTGAAAGAGAAGAGAAGTGATATTGATGCAAGAAGTATAAGGTTATGTACCTTAACCTATTTTTTAATCATTGTATATTGTACATTACTTTTTTGGGTAGTGGGCTCATCTGGTAATCACATTTTGTACTACAACTCCTAACAGTGTTGAGGGTTCTAACAAAGCCTATAGTCCCTTAATCAGGACTGATACACTATATGCTTTTAATAGACTCCTAATAGGGTCAACATCCTTAACATGTTACTCTTGATTAGTGGATCATTTTGGGTACCATCCCCACCGGGGTTTTCCCTTGGCTAGGGTTTCCTCAAGAACAAATAATGTGTTATGAGTTCTTTATTGTTATGCATGTTGTTTAGCTTCTTATGTTATGCATGTATAAAGATAATCTGTTATATCCATAATTGGGAAAAAGATAATGTTTGTAGAATACTAATTCACGCCCCCCCCTCCCTCTCAGTATTCCCTATTTCTAACAGTTTTAGTCTTTCTATTCACATTTCCTAAGTGTCTGCAATAGAGTTGTTTTCATAGAAGCAATTGAGTTTAGGACTTATTTTCAGATGTGTATGAGATGGGGTATCAAAGATGTCTCATGCTTTTCTTCTACTAGATGCTAGTTAATGTATTTCTTGATTCCTAGGTCTCTTATGAGGGGAGGGTTAAAATATTTTGAATAGGTGATAGCATGTCTGGGTACACAGGTGGATTGTTTTAGTGTGATCTAATCAGTGGTGAGTGTGTTGTCTTCTTGTTTCATAGTTCTATTACAGTGAGGTATTTGACTCTGCTACCCATTGGATAAGACATTGGTCTATGAGAGACTTAGGGTATTTCAGGGGTCTATTCAACCCAACATCAAACTCATTCAAATGATATATGTTTCCTTTCATGTTGGTAGTAGGTAGTAGGAGGTCCTTTCTAGTTTTTAGATTCATTTCATGCAAGCAGGTTATTGCATTAGGTTTGGTTCATTGGGGTACAAGATACCTATAGGAGTCTAAAAGCTATTGCTTAATAATATATCTACAGACATTTTGTTCATCAAGAAGAGTCATGAGTGTGCAGATAAGGAAATACCCACCTGAGTGATGTGGAGCTCGAAGAAGAAGGAGGATGCCCTTGGTCCTCATCAATTGACAATTTTTCCCTATCAGACTTTGGAGCGAAGATTAACTAGTTTGTCATCATAGTGTAAACCTAACACTATGCGGGAAAAAGTGGGAACCAACAAAATGGCAACTCTAGTTGGGAGAACAATGATAAAGAAATACATCTATTAGAATCTCTGGTTATATCAAAAATTTTCAATATCTTATGATCCAGATTAATTTGGCCCATTCGAGTCACCAAGAAAATGGTGACTTTGCTGGGGAGAACAATGACAAAGAAATACATTTGTTAGAATCTCTAGTTACAAATAAAAAAATTTAAATATCTTACTTACTAGATTGATTTGGCCCATCCGGGTCACCAACAAAATGGTGACTCTATTGGGGAAGAAGTAAAAGATAGAAAGCTTCCTTGCTTGGCTAGATCATCCCAGAGTCTTGGTTGAAGTACAGCGTCAAATAGAAAAAACATATTTGTAAAATCTTCTCACTACATGTTGAGTGGTGACTCTGAGTTCTCTGTTTGATCAGTGCAGTCCCTAATAAATAGTGTGTACCTGATGAAGTTTTTAGCTGGTTAGAAGAGATGTAAGAATAAGTAAAATACTTTCCTCTTCAAGGAGTTGGTGACTCTACAAAGAAAATAATCTGATGGAGCTATAAGGTGAGCTCTAGATCTACCCTACCTTCCAACCAACAAGTTGAGTTTCTACTGTGGAACTTCCAGGTATTTTATTTTCATGTTTGGAAATGTTTCCTTATAAGGTGATTTGAGCACAAGGAGAAGGAAAAAGGTGTGAAAGAGAGGTTTTAATGCTTCCAAGGATTAGGGTTGTAGTTCTTCAAAAAAATTTGTGAAGCATGCATGTAGTCCTTGTGATTGAAGGGATGGGTAGTGAAAATTGTTGTTTCATTCTTCGGCCCATGATTATTCACATATGTTGGACGTAGAATGGTCATGATGTTTTCAAGAGATTGGTTGCATATGTGGATGAAAATTAGACCTTTGTTTCTGGAGGGTCTTTGATTTTCTCTTGGTGGCCTCAGGCCACCAAGTAAAGTTCTAAGCTTGTAAATATTTTCCATTTCTGTTGTGTTTCCTTTCCTACTTTCCTGTTTGTTTTGTTGGTTTTTATGGAGATCCCTATTTTTGTCCTATGGGTGGTCTGCTTCCTCCAAAAATTCTGAATCCTTGTCATGCTTGCAGGAGGCATGCATCCCCAGATAGAGCCACTGTTAGGCCATTTTCCTGTCAATGTAAAAATCCTATGAAAATGGCCTTTTCCCTGCAAGTTTTGTGAAGTTGCCTGCCCTTGCCTGCAAGCTTTTTTTAATGTGTGAAGAAGATCCACAGTGTTTTATAGCTTGCACCCTTAGCCCCATGTTTTTCACTGTGTCACCATCCTCTAGTTTTGATCGCATGTGCTAAATCACAAAAATTGGGGAGATATTCAAGTTTCAAGGTCTGTTGGAAAATAGCTTGTTCTATGTCGCAGGGTTTCAAAAATTGTCCAAGCATAAAAACCAGTGATTTTTTTGCATTCACTTGTTACCTTTTTGTCAATGTGAAAACCTTGGATGTTTTTCATCCTTTCACCTCTTCACAGCTAATCTCTGATGTCATCATTTCTTATGTGCACTACTACGACTTGTGGGGCCCAGTTCTTCATGGTTGTTCAGTCACTTGCTCTTCAGTTTCCCGGGTGGTTAACGCTTTTCATTCGGTGACTGATGTTTTCTTCAGTCACATGTTTTCCCTTCCCTGGTAGTTAGTTCCTTAGCCCTCTACGATCTGGTGAGTGGTCTATGTTACGTTTGGTGGTCACTATTGTTCAACAATTAAAGTTTAAGTAGGATCTACAATTGTCGTATGATTGCAAGGAATATTCTTCTCATTTGTGATGATGTGACCGCCATCTAATTTAAAGGCTTTTAACATTGGGTCCAGTAGGTCCACATGTCAGATGTTATAGATTTGTTCATTTTCTATTGGTTGCGAGGTGGCGATGGGGATGTGACAGTGGGCCTGAGTTTTTAGGTGATGATAGTGCAGAAAGGATCAACTGTTGCTTGATGGTATGGAATTTTTTTCCCCTTTGTGATCTTGCGACAACCATCTGATCTTCCAAAAGGTAGAGGCTTTTCTTGGTGGGTCTACTATTAGATGTTGCTGACGTGCATGTTTTTCATTGGTTGTGCTCAGCAGTGACATGGCTTTTCTTGTTGGGGCTAGTGTTTTTGGTGTCTGGGTGAGTTTAAGTTTGGTTATGATCTGTGGTTGTCGGATGATTGCAAAGAATATTCTTTCCCTTTGCGATCATGCGACCATCATCTAATGGTGTGGTAAGTAAGGCGGTGGGTTCGAGGTGCTAGTCATGTTGAGGTGCTCGATTTATATTGGTTGCCAAGGTGGTGATGTGGCTATGGACTTTTCATTGGCTTGTTAACCATTGTGTCAAATTTTATGAACCGCCTGATCTTCAGAGAAAGACTGAGATCGATGATCTTGTTTTAATGTTGATCAGTTAGCCGTTGCAGCTATATTTTAAATCTTTCCTGAGGTTGTCTTACTAGTATTTTTCACAGTGAGCCATATGCGAAAAATTGGGTTGCTCATAATTGATTTTTCTAGAACAGTTGCAGTTGCAAAAATGATGATGAAGATTTGGCCGATTTTCCCAATATAATTTTGCTTACTGGGATTGCATGCCAGTTTGAATGCAAATGATTGTTGTTTTAGTGCAAGAGGCTAGGGTTTGGAGTGTGTCAGTGATCTTCATGCTAAGTACATGTGAATTCTTTCTAGTTGGTCCTAGCATTGAAGTTTATTTTTCTTGCAACAAGAAGGTAGTAAACATTGATCACAGTTAGCCTTGATTGATGAAATCGATATAATTGTACATCTGATTTTATCTTATGTCTTCCTGGGTTTCTAGGCTTTCTTGCATTCTTTCATTTCTTGTTAAGTGAGCTTGTTGCAGACCTAAATTTTGTTCTAAATGATCCGTAGATTGTTGCAGTCCTTGTTCCTATAAAAATATTTTCATGATCATTTAGAAGGGTTCCTTTTGGTTCCATTCTAGGGGTTCCTTCCCATGGACCTATGAATGTTCTTTCTTATAGATATTTCCTTCTCCTCTACATATAGGGTGATCCCTCTTTCCTTTGTGGTTTTGAGAATATAATATAAATTGTAATAGTTGTCTTATGTATAAGATTTTTATATATTTGTGCTACTATCAAGTTGTCTCCATTTGAGTTTTAGGCTTATTGATTAGAGCATCAAGGGTGTTTTAGCCTTTCTATTTGCATTTTCTAAGTGTCTACAATAGAGTTTTTTTCATAGAAGCAACTGAGTTTAGGACTAGTTTTTAGATGTGTATGAGCTGGGGTATCAAAGATGTCTTATGCTTGTCTTCTAGTGGATGTTGGTTAATGTATTGCTTGATTCCTAGGTCTCTTATGAGGGGAGGGTTAAAATCCTTTGAATAGGTGATAGCATGTCTGGGTACATAGGTGGATTGTTGAAGTGTGATCTGATCGATGGTGAGTGTGTTATCTTCTTGTTTCATAGCTCTATTACAGTGAGGTATTTGACTCTACTGCCCATTGGATAAGGCACTGGTCTATGAGAGACTTAGGGTATTTCAAGGGTCCATTCAACCCAACATCAAACTCATTCAAATGAAATATTTTTCCTTTCATGTTTGTAGTAGGTAGTAGGAGGTCCTCTCTAGTTTTCAGATTCATTTCATGCAAGCAGGTTATTGCATTAGGTTTGGTTCATTGGGGTACAGGATACCTATAGGAGTTTGATAGCTATTCCACATTAATATATCTATAGGCATTTTATTCATCAAGAAGAGTCATGAGTGTGTAGATAAGGCAATACTCACCTGAGTGATGTAGAGCTCAAAGAAGAAGGAGGATGCCCTATGTCCTCATCAATTGGCACTTTTCCCCTATCATACTTTGGAGTGAAGATTAACCAGTTTTTCATCATAGTGTAAACCTAACACTATGTGGGAAAAAGTGGGAACCAACAAAGGTTATGGAAAAATATGTTGGAGAATCATCAGTTGTAGCAGAGCAAGCAGGTGAGAAAGAATGAGAGGACATTCCCTCTTCTCCAGCTATTAATATTGAAGATGAAACAATGAATGTAGAAGGTACAAAAATCACCTTGGATACTGATGAAAATGTATTCAAGAATTTGGAGAACATTGTTGACAATTCGGCCTTTGAAGAATAGGAAGCTACAAAAGAAGAAGAGATGATAGAGACAATAGTTGTGGAACCACCAATAACAGAGGAACAAGTTCCCATTCCCACAAAAGAAGATGTCAGTCTTACTCCTGAGATTGGAAAGAAGACTCAAATTGGATCTATGATTGAGCATTGTAACTACACAAATTGCAGAAGCAGACCCTTTGGAGAAAGAAAAGAAGGTAATGAGAACCTTTGATAATGAATTTACAAACTTGTCTAATATTGCAAAAGTGAAAGTACAAGCAGCCTATGAAGCTAGAATGATTTTGAAAATCAGTCAGAATATCAGAAATGATAGCAACACTCTTGATATCTACATCAAGGATTTGAGGAAGCATTTGGAAATAGGTAATTCTTTTTACATACAGTGTAGAAAATTAGAAACCTTGACAGCAGAAGAAGATCAGAAGATAAAATTGAAGGAAGCATAAATTCTAAATGAAACAAACCTTCTGTCTCGCCCTAATGTGAAGGTATGTGATGTTGAGAAGAAATTTCAGAAGCTTTATGATGAAATTAGAGTTGTGAAAGATGAGAGAGATAGAAAATTAAAATGATACACTATTTTGAGAGAGCATGCTTCTATGAAGTTGAGTATTATTGAAGAGTAGTCGAAAGAATATCTTTTAGCTAAGACATCTTTTCATAAATTTAACTTTCAAAAATCTCCAAGCATGTGAAATAGCTTCTTATGGACTGAGCACATTAATTAATGTGGCAGAGTCCTTTAAGAAATCATGGGAAAAGGAGATAGAAGCCATGAAGATAGATTTTTTGGATTGTGTTGCAAGCCTACCGGCTTTGCAATAAATGAATTGAGGTATAACTTTTTGTGATACAATTTTGTAACCCTCCCTACCTTATTTTTTCATTGTTGTCAAAGGGGGAGAGATATATAGAAGAAAATTCATAGTATATGATAAGGATTGTTACTCTTAGGGGGAGTACTATATTAGAGAAAATAATTTTTTGAGGAGTTATAAGGATAGTATATATTTTATACTATGGCCACAATTTTGAACAATTTTGAGATTTTGAGTTGTACACTTAGCCAATTTTCTCATATGTTGCCACCAATGACAAAGGGGGAGATTGTTGGAAATTTGGCTGAGTTGATTACATAGATTTTTTCATTATGGCAACATATTATCCACATGAAGATTGCACAGGTTAGAGAGAAAGTATGATAGAGCGCATTGCAAATTTGTCTAACTATCAGACAGTATTTTTACTAGTCAACTTGGACATAGTTTTTGTTTGCGACGTTGACTGGAGCAAGTTCAGTGCTTGTGCACATGAACATAGACTCTATGATGTCTATTGATCACCCATCTTAGAGTGAAAGTCAATATGGCATGTAGAGAAGAAGTTATGATAGTTTTACCGAAGATAGTGTGAAGCTGACAGGATAGAATATGAAGATAGAACTAGTAAAGAGTTAAGGGATTATATTTTTTATCAAAATAATGAATTAACAATATAAAGGGATGAAATCCTAGATTTTAACTCTTGGATAAAGCTATTGGTATAAATGTAATTGTAATGGTAAGAATTGTAGCAAGAACACAATAGTGTGGACAAGTCATATGATGCAAAATATATGAAGCATATGTAATAGCGATAGTGAAAGAGCAGTGAAGAGATATTGATGCAAGCAGTATAAGGTTATGTACCTTAACCTATTTTTGTAATTAGTGTATATTGTATATTACTTGTTTGGGTAGTGGGCTCATCTGGTAATCACATTTTGTACTACAACTCCTAACAGGGTTGAGGCTTCTAACAAGGCCTATAGTCCCTTAATCAAGACTGATACACTATATGTTTGTAATAGACTCCTAACAGGGTCAACATACTTAACATGATACTTTTGATTAGTGGATCTTTTTGGGTACCATCCCCACCGGGGTTTTCCCTTGGTTAGGGTTTCCTCGAGAACAAATAATGTGTTATGAGTTCTTTATTGTTATGCATGTTGTTTAGCTTCTTATGTTATGCATGTATAAAGATAATTTGTTATATCCATAATTGGGAAAAAGATAAAGTTTTTAGAATACTAATTCACCCTCCCCCTCTTAGTATTCCCTATTTCTAACAAACAATATTATCATTGCTAATCAAATTACCAACAGTAGGCTGCATACTCTGTTATGTTTTGGTGTTTACTGGATGTACCTCTTCAACTATTTGTATCTTTGACATATGGTCTCTTCTAATCATGTGCTCTTAGAATTAGCATGAATACATACATAAAATATTAACTTCAAGGGTGCATACCTCAGCTAGGTCATATGCATGTACACTGATGCTTTGACATTCTAGTACTCTGCTAACTTCCAATGTTCTATACTTAGCCAAATTATGATCTTCTGATAATGTGTGCTGACTCCAAAGCACTATATGAATTTGTTTCCATAATGAAAACATTATATTTAGTCATAAAATAATTAGTATAGTAACCTTTCCAACAATCTCCCCCTATTTCATTGATAGCAACAAAGGAATATGGAAAAGTTACTAACTATACCCTTATACAAAAAACTTTTGTAACATGCTTTATCTTATATCTCCCTTAGACTCTGTACTATATATCTTCTTTACATATAAGACTCCAGGACTCCATATTCTATACATTACTCCACCTTTGACATTAATGACAAAGGTGCTTCAAAAATTGTGACTCTAAAAGTACTTACAATGTTAGAACATCCAGATTTTCTATCTATAAGTTTTGGATCTCTTGCTTCCAGAATGCAATCAGTGCATTAAGAATCTGTAGATGGGTGCATAATGCATATTGTATATTCTCCATCTTCTCCAAGTCTATGCTAGGACCTTGATCATATTTCATCATGGTGGCACTGATCTCCTTGATGTTCTGATTTAGAATATCTAGAGAGGGTGCAAGAGGATTCCTAAGCTATGTCTGCCTTGCCCTTATCTTAGACATCTCTTTCTCATCTTTTTCAATCTTATCTATCTATCCTTGGTACACATTATTACACATGTTGACATCTGTGGAGGGATCCTTCACTGATTTCTTTACATTTTCTATCATTTCCTTTGCCTCTTGAATCCTTTTGAAATGATCATGTGTCAGCTTATCCTAATCCATACAGTAAGCAATAATCTTTATGCCCTTTGCTACAAACTCCTTCAAAGATTATTCACCAATATTTAGGGAACTTAGGTCAAGTGAAAAGTTGCTAACCAATTCATTTATCCTCTTCTTCATATACTTCTCTTCTACAACTTGAGATGTAGACTCTTCCAAACTAGAAAAATTAGTGTTAAAGGCTGTAAGAATATTGTTGACATCATCAACTATATTAACCTTAGACACTTTCTTTTCTGAAGGTAATAGACTATTCAATATGTTGACTGATTCAAAAAACAAGGGGTTCCTCATTACCTATTTTTCCTTTTCTTTCTCTATGGCTAAGACACTGATCTTGATCAAGTCTTCTTCTCCCTAACAATCCAAACTAGTGGTGTCTGGTGTCAATCTTCTCAACAATGATGCTGAGGGTAATGGAGTTATAGGAGTTCTATCCACCACTTCTTACTTTACTCTTATTGTCATTTCAATAGATGGCTTGTCTATTGGTTCACTTTCTTTTACCTCTTCTTCTCCTTTCTTTTATTCTACCTTTTCTTCCTCTTTTTATGTCTCTTTCTCTTCTTCTTTTTGTGTCTCCTTTTCCTCTTCTTTACCTCCTTGTTGTAACTTGGGTGAATTGTCACCGTATAGTGTTTTAGCCTCTTGTGTGCTTAAAAAAGCCTCTTCAAACTTGTCCAAGTCTTTATCTATAGCCACCATAGAAATTTCTACATTATCAATAATGATAATGCTATCCTTTTGTGACTCAGTCATGGGTGCAGACTTTTCTTCCTTTGTAGGTGTTTCAACTGTAGGCACTAAAACTTGAGGACCTGTAAATGGTACATTTATGGTCTCTGGTTCCTTGGCTACCTTTGTAGGCACTTGAGCCATGGGCGCAATAGGTGGGTACATGTGCCTATTCATAAAAACTTTCTCAAAGGATTTCTCTATTTCCTTCGCAACCAACTCGTAGTTCTTGTCTATGATATGTAATGTTCTTGTCTTGATTCTGAGGTGAGGCTTCACCAAATCTAACAAAAAAAATTTCTCCTCTAGAGAACATACTAGGAGGCTTTCATCTAGAGTATTTTCTCTTATCCTTTGATCCTCTTCAATGTCTTGTCTTTTTAGGAATTATAAGATATTCCACACATTGTCTGGAATCATTGTCTTTAGTTCTAGGACTATCCTAAATTAAACTTTAACATGTGTTTTATAATCATTCCATGATTTATAATTTGTCAATTCCACTATACTTCTCAAAGAATTTTCCTACTTGATCAATCCTACCTTCATCAACAATGCTTGTACTCAACACACTAAGACTGGGTTTGAAACCTACTTGTGGAGGTACTTGAGTGTTCTTCTTACTTTTGGTTGCTCACGAGGATGGATGACTAGTGCTAATTTCTTTCTTCCTCTTAGGCATTTCCTTATACTCAGGAGGAGCTGTAAGATCAATTTTTTCTATGTGTGAAGGAGGGACATCATCAGATTTGTCCTGATTATCCTTGGGATCTTCAGATTTCTTAATCTTGACCTTCTTTAAGTTAGGATCATCTTCCTTTTCTTCTTCTCCTAATGCACTCTCAATTCCCAAAGAAATATTTTCTTGTCTTTCTTTGTCAAGGTCTACTTGAGTTATTCCATGAATTTTGAGGATCTTAGAAGTAACCTTAGCTTCTTTTCTTTTAGTTGTTGTGTTGTTCAAAACTGCATCAACTTCTCTTATCTTCTCTTTATAAGTACCCCACCTAGGTTCATCAGGGTCCTTAGGTGTTGGTAGTATTACTTGAGCATATGCTTCTAGGACTTGTTCATCAACCTCATATCCAAGTGGATGGATCCACTTTTTTCTTGGCTCAACTACTTCCATATAGGTTACATCAGTTTCCACCATAAAGAAAATGTTGTTCTTGTATTTCTCAAAAATACTCTCTTGTATTCTATACCTCATCTACATTTTGTCCCTGAATGTCTTCAATTATAGTGTCATGTAATCCTTTAGTGTACTTTTAGTGGATGCCTTAAAGGATATCTTTGGCATTGTAGGAATACTCTTGTCCAAATACAAATCTGACACCTTTCCAAGAATGTGGAAGTACATGTATATGATCAAAGACTTAAACCTGAATATTTTGGTTTTTTCATGTTTAATGGATTTAATATTTTCTATTAGTTGTGCATGTAGGATCTCATACATATTGAACACACCATTTTCTCTTACAAATCTTATTGCTGGAAGAATAGTGGCTATAGACACACTATTCACCCTTCTAGTGTGTTGAAACCTATATCCCAATATCATAGACATCAATTTGATGTCTTTCTCCTCTATAGGCTCAATAGTCATTCCACACCTATCACTTCTTGACTTGCATGTTTGTTCAACAAGTTTTCTTACATCCTTTCCTACTAGAAGAATGACAACTATCCTTGAAAGGCCTATCATTTCATGAATTACGTCTCCTGTAATTCTTACTAGTACTTCACCTATCCATAATAGGTCATCATGAATTCTACTGAGTAAAATCTTTATCCATTCAAACTCATAAAACTCATATGCCATAGCATATTCAATTATGGGATGGTTTTCCAACTGCGCAAACTCATCAAGGAAGGTTTTATCTAGTTTCATCATAGTCTCTATGTGCACTCTAATTCTGCCAAGACCTACTGGCTCCTTCTTACAATAAATGTATGCATGTGTGTCTTCCACATGCATAACACCCATAGGGGTTTGGAAGAATGCTCTCTCTAAATCATCAAGGGTAGATTTGAAAGGGTGCCTCTTGAAAATGTATCTCTTCTCCTCCACAATATGAAACACAACAAGAGTAGCCATAACTTACTTGTGTATTGCTTCAATTAGGTTTCCAAAAGACTTCTAAATCATCACGATGGATTAGGGCTTCTGCAACTAATCAAATACACTTCTTTGCTGGTGAATCACACTTCAATCCTTCTCAATCAACTACTAAGGCTTTAGTGCTCTCCAATCACTCAAACTCAAATGAAATGAGTGATTTGTAAGTCTTCAAGTACTGTAAAGTGAATAATTCTGCCATTAATGCTTGGTGTGTAAACTAGACATTTATTGAAACTCTCCAACTTTCATTCTACAATCAATCAAGTAGTCCTCTCTTGCACATAAGTTCTACTAGTCTCCAAAAAGTTAAATCCAAAGGTACATACTATGAGGGTGAGTATACCAGCCGCACAGGGGTCTAGAGCTAAACTAGCTCATGTTATGACCCTGAGGGCCATTCATCCAAATGTAGAGGGTGTATCCACTGTGGATGCATCCAATACATACTCATCAACCTTATCCTTCTTTGCTTTTGACCAAATCATGCTCGCATCTTCTGAAGCTTTCACAAACTTGACTTCTCCTTCAATATCCAAAATTGATTCTTCTCACTTTTTAGGGCTTTCTTGACTTTGCATTCTTGATCTACAAAACTTTGAGATGTGTCTAGCCTTGTTACATGAGTGACAAATAACTAGAGGACTTAAATTCCTTAGCGCATTGATATGAGTCACCATTTTACACTGTCTAGTTGAGTGACCATTATAGTTACATATCTTACATGTAATACATAGGGAACTTCTTGCATTTGGTTGATTCTGATTTCTCTGATTTTGTTGAGTCTTGTTCTTCTAACTTATTTTACAATTCATATCTCTATGACCAAATCTATTGCATGAATAATAGTAGCCATTGAAATGTCTTATCTCTTTACAATTCCTTGCTATATGTCCATGCTTATTACATGCATAACAAGTTCGGTCTACTAGCTTACACTCATCCTTAGATGGTTTAGTATTGTCTTTAGTCTAATTTCCTATCTCCTTTACATCTTTGGTATCTTCTGGTGCTTTCATCCTTGCTCGCATGTCATCAATCTAATTTTTTTCTTCATTGAATCCAATGTCGCTAGTATCTCCTTTAAGCTTCCGAGCATATAACTAAGATTCTATCATATCCTTGTTTGTGTGTAATTTATCAATGTGATTCTTAGCTTCTTTTAACTCATATTCTAAGTTTTCTTTGTTGTTTCTTAGCTCCAAGATTTCCATCTTTTCTTGCCTCAATTCTTCATTCAATTGAAGGTTCTCCTTGATTTTTCATCATAAACTTCTTGATTGTTAGTTAGCTTTTCATCCAACTCTTCAATCTGAGCTTTTAGAGATGTGTTCTCTTCATTTAGCCTTTTGATCATCTTCCCCAAATCATTGTTTGAACAATTTTTCAAATCTTTTCTTAGTCTTTTGATGATTTCTTTAGAATCATTGACTTTTTCTTTTAGTTCTTCAATTTATTTTTCAGATCTATCAAGGTCTTCCAGAGAAACTTCAAAATTCTTTTTCATATGTTTCATTTTTGTCTTGTCCATGATCTCCTCAAGTGGTTAAAATTATTTGCTAAGGACCAAAGCTATGATACCAATTGTTAGGAATGGGAACACTAAGAGGGGGGGGGTGAATTAGTGTTCACTGTATTTTATCTTTTTACTTTACTATTGAAACTTAACTTGAATGCTTAAGTACTGAAATGAACATTAACATAAACAAGATACATGAACTCAACACATGACACCAATATATTTATAGGGAAACCCAAATAGGTAAAAACCCCAGTGGGAATTGACACCCACTAATAATTTGCACTAGTGTTTTATGATCCTTGTTAGAAGATCCTTAACCCTGTTAGGAGTTGTCTTTACAATGCTTTTAGTACAGTGACCTTGTAAAGGGTCAGACCCTGTTAGGAGTCTTTTACAATAACCCTATTAGGGGTGGGGACACACTATCCTAGAGCTCACTACTCAAGTGGTGAAGGATACAACCTTATGATCTCAGATACACACTATATATGCTAGATGAACTAGCACTATGACACTACTTGTCTGATCACTTCCTTTGATGCACTGATGCTTGGACCTCTTGCAAAGCTCTAATACATCTTAACTAATCTTAGCATACTTCTGCTCTTCTTATCTCAACTCTATATCAACTTCCATACTTATTACAAAGGGCACATCTCATATTTATATGCGCTTATCAAAGCAATTAACTAGGTCAGCCTATAACTAATTACATACAACACTTCCAATTCAATTGGCTCAAGCATGTTTACATACAAAAATAATTACATGTCTATAAATTAAATACAATAGGTGCATAGCCTTTACAAAACAATATTATCATCGCTAATCAAATTATCAATAGTCGGCTACATACTCTGTTCTATTCTAGCATTTACTGGGTGTACCTCTTCAACTATTTGTACCTTCGACATATGGTCTCATCTAATCATGCACTCCTAGACTTAGCATGAAACATAAATACAAGCTTAACTTCAAGGGCACATACCTTAACTAGGTCATACACATGTGCACTGATGCTCTAACCTTTTGGTACTCTACTAACTATCCAATCTTCTATACTTAGCCAAATTATGATCTTCTGATAATGTGCGCTGACTCCATAACACTTTATGACTTTACTGCCATAATGAAAACACTATATTTAGTCATATACAATCAGTATAGTCAACTTGCCAACATGTACTTGCATATACAGCTTACAAAGGATTCAAAGTATATCAGATGGATTTCAAATCTACATTTCTGAATAGAATACTAGAAGAAGTGTATATTGAATAACATGAATGATTTTTTGATCCAAGCAAGAGGAAAATGGTATGTAAGATACACAAAGAACTATATGGATTGAAACAATCCCCTAGAGCATGGTATGAAAGATTACATAATTACTTGGTAAAAATTGGTTTTGCAAAGATAAATGACAACAATAATCTATATGTAAACATTGAAAGAGGCAAAGGGATATTGTTAGTTGAAATATTTATTGTTGATGTCATATTTGGAGGATAAGATGCACTGTGCCAAAGATTTGCAAATGAGATGGGTATGTGCAGAATCATGGTATGCAAAAAAGTGGCAATTTGAAAAAGAATTCTTGATTGATAGACTCTTTGAAAAACATCTATAACTTTCTGTTGGGTATATTTTAGGTTTTCTAAGGTTTATGCTCTAGGTCTTGTTTTAAGTGTCCCTGCTCGTGTCTTCATCTAGTTTAGGGTTTTTAGAGATTATCAAAACTTGTCATAATTGTGTTTTAAACCCTTGCCTTAGATGTTTTTACTCTGAATTGGTTAACTCTCTGGTTAATTCTAAGTGTGCCCTAATTTTGTCTATTCGCGCATTACTTTTTCGGTCACTTAAGTTTTCCTTTTTTCACACGGTCATTTTTCCTTGTTCACTAGGTTGCTCAATGTTTTTCCTTGTCTTTAAATCTTCCAATGAACTGGCAACAATGATGAGTCCTTTGTTAAGTTTCCCTTAGTCACTGAATCTCCTAGTTTATGTCATGGTCAGTGTTAACATCTAGCGATTTAGCAACTGTGTCATCTCCTATTCATTTGATTCTTGGCAATTTCTTTGAAACATCTAGTGACTTGGCTTGGTGGTTATCTCCTCTTCTCTAAATTAGGAAGCTAAGTTCAAGATCTTTCGGTGATCTAGGGAATGTTGTTGATCTTCTTTGTAATCGGCGGTCATGTTTTAATCTCACAATGATTAGGTCCTGCACAAAGACATTTGGCGATTTAGCGATTGAGTCATGTTTTCATAATCTCTAAGTCTGGTAGCTTTGAGGAAGAAATTTGACATGGGATAAAGTTTACTCCAGTCACTTGATCTTGAGAAAATATGACAATGCTCTAATTTATTTGGTGACTATGTGAGTGAAGTGTTCGTGGGATCTCGGAGTCAATTAGTGATGCTCCAAATCTTTCAGCGACTTGGCAAACAAAGAAAATTGGGGATGTGTTTTCTTCAGTCACACATTCTCACAATGAAAGGGTTAAGTTTGATGACCTTGGGAGATTAAGTGAATCCTTTCATCGCTAATTCTCATAATTAAAAGGTAAAGGTCTAATGGATCCAGCAAATTAGAGACAGTCGTCGATTGCTCTTAGGATCTATAGTCGGTGCATAATCTCAAGATATAACATAAGGTATGAATAGCATTCAAAGAATTGAAGATATAGGTCATTCACTCAATCTCAAAGCTTGACTAGAGTTAAGCATTTATTTTTGAGAATGCAAGATAGCTTTGTTCACTGAATCATGATATAAACTGAGAGTTAAGTTTGGCTTCTCGTGAATAAGAGATTTAGTTATTCGCTGATTCTCCAAATGTGACTGTGGTCAAAGTGCTATGTTTCATGGGTTTGTGAAATCCTTTGTTCACTGATTCTCCAAATGACTATTGAGTTAAGGAAATTATTGTGAGAATTGGTGAAGTCTTTGGTTGCTTGTTCTCTAAGTCTAGCCACAATTATTGAGAATGTTCTGAGAATGTGAGATTTCCTTCAGTCGCCAGATCTCTAATTGTAGCGGGGTCATGATGAGTTGTCAAGGATAGTCTAAGGACTGTTGATCATCTCTGGGATCAGCAGTGGTCTATGAATCTCTAGATAAAGTCATGAGTTAAGAAATCATCTTGAGATTCTATGAATGGCCTTGTCACTAGATCTCCAAGCTTAACCCTGGATTAGCATTTCTTTCAGAGATCATGAGATCCTTTGTTCACTTGATCGTTGAACTATGTTTGGTTAAGTTTTCATGCCAATAATTGTTTTGAGCTGTTGCAACATGGATAAAGTACTTCACCAAGCTGGACAAAAGCAAAAAGTTATCCAATCAGGTTTTAACTAGGGTTTTTGTCATTAATTAGGGGTTTTAATGCAAAAAGTTGTGATCATTGCTTTTGTGCTTTTCCTTGATTTTTTAAATCATCTTGTTAGCATCCACCCCATGCTTAGCCTAATTCAAAATTTGGTAGTATGAAAAATTGAATGCAAAAGTGACTTAGCCAGGATTCTTTGTGATTTAGAAATTGTACACTCAATTTTTGAGGCTATATAGACATGACTTCATTGATTTATGTTCTTAACCATTTTGAAGGCAATTGTGATTGTTGGCACTGAAGCAAAGAGAGAGAAGTACAAAAGGTTCCAGTGCTATGAATTTAAACTCCATTAAAATGAGTCATCTAGGGGCAAGTGTAGCATCATCCAGTCGAGCTGCAAAAGAGCAGAGTGGAGAAGAAAAGAGAAAGCCAAATTATTCAGATGAGTTTGTCAGGATGCTTCCTGGTACAAATCAAAAGAAGAAGGCCATTGACATGGCATTTGAGGATCTTATGGACAAATGTAGAGACCCTATCAGTTCTTTAGGCTCAGGTTTTACTATATTCTCATACTTCTATAACAATAGGCATAAACCTCTACCTATTTGTAAAGCTTGGTCATTGGGGATGGAAAAGCTAATTATACTTGATGTGTTTTCAGATGTTGATTTAATTATTAAGCTTGCTAGGCTGTATGACACCATCTCTAAAACCATTAGGTGTGAAGACCTATCTTTTTTCATTTCCTTGGATAGGGGTTCTTTCATAAAGGTGTTTGATTTCTATGCTTCTTCATCCACTGAAATAGATTTGAAAAAAGAAAAGAAGAAATATGCTAGTAACATTGGGTTGTTAAAGAGCCAGATTGTCAAACATATGCCCAAGAAGGGTAAATACATAGCCCCTCTCCTAGCAAGTATGAATGTTCGCTATCTATTTTCATCCTTGTGTCATTATATGAAATTCTTGTGTCATGGGTTGTGTAGGGTTTTAGGGATAGATAAGGATGAAGAGAAAATGCCTACAAAAATTTTAATGATGATCTTAGATCTTTAGAACTCTCTCACCGATAATGATTATGATTACATCCAGTATGTAATTGATAGGATGCATGAGGGGTTTGTGTCTATTAAGGAGAATAAAAGACCTATTAGATTCATGAATTATTCCCTCCTTACGCATTTAATTTTGTACCACCATGTCAATAAACTTGATGTGAGAATGTTGAGATTAAGGACTTCTTTTGAGGGTAATCCAAACCTAGTGCAATATTGGTTAAGAGCCTAGAATTATACATCTAATGAGTGTAACTTCTCTATTTTCCCAAATTATTTTGTCCGTCAAATTTTTGAGATATTGGGAACAAATGTTGCAAGGTTGTCAACCAAGGTTTTGACGATGTTAAGGCCAATGAAATTTGAGGATAAATGGCCAAGAATCCATAATTGAGGAGACTTCTACCTAGGGAACACCTTCATAGTTATCAAAGTTTATGGTTTCCCGCAACCTCCACACTTGCTTCCTAAGTTTGCACCTCCTAGGGTTGCTATGATGGAATTCATCTGGCAATTAATATGGTCTGACAAAGAGCACCTAGCACCTCATAGGAAGGGTACCTCCACACCAAGGTAATTCAGAATTGGTAGCTTCTTGATTAGAAAAAGAGCACTGGACTAGGTCAGTAGCTAGCTCAATCACTTCAAAATGGCCACAGGTACTTGTTGGTATGTTGATTCTAAGGGTTTCATCAGGATTTCCAGGATGACTTTGATTCCTAGCATTGGAACAATCAAAGAGCATGAGGGCTTAGATGAGGAGGATGTGATAAGAAATATGTTGGACTTAGATGAAGCAGGTAGACTATGGACCAAATATTTTGATTTGTTGGACATTAAGGTCAGACAGAAGAAGGCAGGAATTCCTTTTGGTGATTATTTCCCTAAGCTCCCATATCTGCAAAGAATGGAAAATATGATAGAGATGCATGGCACCCTATCTAACTAATTAGAGGGGATTCTTGAGGTGAAATTAGACGTGCCAAGAGATTATTCTACTTTTAAGCCCGAGGAGTTCACCAATGAATCTCAAGAGGGCAGCAGCCCACCTCAAGGAGAGGATGCACCAATAATTGATTTGACTCAAGAACAATAGGAGAAAGAGGCTACTTCTAAGCCACCTTTGAAAAATAGAGGCTTGAGGCTAGTGAGCCTTCAAAGGTGAGAAAGAAAAAGAAGGTAATTAACATTGCTTCAACTCTTGTGCTTGGTAATAGGGCTTATCACCATCAAATAAGAAAGGCCATTAGGGATGGGGAGAAAATTGCATCAAAAGAAGAAGGGGATTTACCCTTATTGAAGGGAAATGATGAAAGAGAACTTTATCAGGAGGATTTTCTCAATGATGATCAGTTCATCAAAAGAAAAGAATTTAAGGATTTCCTCATTTGGAGGAAGTAGGATGAAGTGAGAAGGTCCCTGCCTAAAGGAATGCAACCAAGTGAAGAAACTTTTAGGTCCCTGATGTATTATGATACCAGTCTTGAGAGGATTACTATGGAAGAGGCAAGAGAGATGGTTAAATCAAGTGGCATGCTTCTAACTCCTAGATGGGACTTGACCTCTACCTTCATCATTGATCAAATTAGAAAGCAGCCAGAGGGAAGCTTGTCATATGAAGTATAGATAGATGACATAATCAGAGGGAGTGGTTATGGCCCCAAATCACAAGTTGTTGCACTTTGGTCTATGGCTCCTAGAACTCAAAAGCCAGCCTTAGTAAGCATTGAAGATAATATGGAGGGAGACAAGATTATCTGGACTATGCAAAATACTACTAAATTTGACGTATCAAAGGTAGTTGTACATGTTTCTCACCTTAACCAGGCCAAAGCCATCCAGTTGTCAGAGAGGTATGAAAAATTATTTGACAATTCAATGAAGGTTGCAAAGGACAGGGATCTAAAACTTATGATGATTAAAAACATGGAGGATGAACTTGAGGATTTGAAAGCCAAGCTTGAAGAAGCTTCAAAGGTGGTCCCTCCCACTTCTTTTAAAATTGATGTCCCTCATCAAACAGATGCATAAACTCCTGATAAGCCTGCTAAGGACTATGAGAAAATAAGATTGGATGCATCCCTAGATACCATAACAAAGATTGTGCAATATAGGCAAAATAGAATAAAGGAGAAGACGGAATCAGTCCATCAATTAGTTAGTTTGTTGCACAAGGCCAATGATAAGGTGAATGAGTCACTAGCCACTTTGCAGCCACTATTCGGTGTGTGGTTAGGGAGGAGCTTATTGTTTGAGAATCTTGATGTTTCTTGGAGCATAGGCCCAATATCCTTGAGGTAGTGATAGAAGTATACAAAAAGATTGGTTTGGTGAGTGCTATGTCAAAGTTTTTTAAAGGAAAGTCTAACCAGATAAAAGCCAAGTTGGCTATGTTTGATAAGAATTATAGTAATTACCTACCTTCATTGTATGGTGATGATGGGATTTTAATCAGTGTATATGAGTGGAAGACATCAATGGATCAATTAATAATTAAACAAGAAGCTTTCCTTAATAGTGACAATGCCTTAGACTTGGAGGGATGCAATGGTATAATTGATAGTTTATTTAAGCTTGAAGGTGATTGCATATGGTTTATGGTAGAGGCTAAAGGTATGACTAATTCCATGTGGGATCTACAGATCAAATCATTACACAAATTGTAGGCCTACAATTGGCCATCTGATGATGATGTGGCAGCATGGGACAAAATGACAAAGAGGAAAAAGAAGAAGCAAGCTATCCTAATGTTGGAGGAAGAAGAATAATGTACACTTGGAACCTGATCTATAATTCTAGGGAGAGCATGTACTGAACAAAGGATGATGTGAGTTAGCCAGTAATGGTGGTCATCATTCATGCAAAAAATCAAGTAACTACTCTAAAATATCTTCAGACAAAGGTGCCACTTGTAAAGGTGCTAGTAGTTGTGGACTACTTTCTATTTTTCCAATCATTTTCATTATGGTTTGTACTTTTTGTCTATAGTGAAAGTCATTTTCCTAGACATAAAAATCTTGTTGCATCCTTTCGAGGATTCCAAGATGGCTAGAGGTATAAGTAGCAAGTTTTTTCTCTTTTTGAGGGGTGGTGAAAGTTTTTGTAAAGAAAGTGTTGAAAATAGAATTTGACTTCTTTGAAGTTTTTGTTGAAATTTGTATGGATACAGTTGAAAATTAATACAAATACATTGGAATTTTGATGTTATCTCTAGTTGTCTTTGTGTATGGATTCTTTATTTTTCTTATGCATTAATTAGTAGGGCTCTTTAATTTGTTGTTCATAAGATGAATATAGGGGTTGAACTCAAATTTTCTCTCAAGGAGAGAGTAAATCTTTAGGGAGGTCTCTGGGAATTAAAGATCTATACATAAATTTTATGGCAGGGATGGGAATTGGGATAATGAATTGCTAGGCATTTCATTTGAGTTCCAGTATCTCTATGATTAATAGGATTCTGTAGATGTTAATTTTTGACTCTATCCCCATGAATAAGGCACTGGTTTTACCTTGATTTGCATCTTTTCACTACCAAAATATCAAAAACTTATTCTATTTACTTTATTTGTATGTTACTTTATTGTATTTGACTATTTCCAAGTACATAGATCAATTTTATAGTGCTTTGTAGAAGCATTTGAGAAAGGTAAACCCACCTAAGTTTTACTCAAAGTGAAGAAGGCTTGAAGCCTTAATACCTTAGCATTTAAATTGTGCTGGATGCAGCTGTTGGGAGTGTTAGAAATAGGGAATACTAAGAGGGGAGGGTGAATCATTATTCTACAAAATTTAAATTTTGCCCAATTATGGATATAATAGATTATCTTAACACATACATAACATAGAAAGCTAAATAACATGCATAGCAATAAAACTAAACAACTCATAACACATTATTTGTTCTCGAGGAAGCCCTAGCCAAGGTACCCACAAAGATCACCTAATCAAAAGTATCATGTTAAGGATGTTGACCTTGTTAGGAGTCTATTACATGCATATAGTGTGTCAGTCCTGATTAAGAGACTATAGGCCTTGTTAGAAGCGTCAATCCTGTTAGGAGTTGGTAGTACAAAATGTGATTACCAAATGAGCCCACTGCCCAAAAAAGTAATATAAAATATTTAGTGATTACAAAAATAGGTCAAGGTACATAACCTTATACTGCTTGCATCAATATCTCTTTGCTGCTCTTCACTTTCGCTATTACATTCGCATATTCATTACTCTCTTTTTACATTACATTTTTACATATCTTTATATAAGTTATTAAGATTAATAAATTTCCAGTTGGCTATCATATTAAAAAATATCTTTATACAAGGGTTAACATCTAGGATTTCCTCCTTTTATATTGTTAAGTCATTATTTTGATAAACAAAATAATCCCCTAACTCTTTATCAATTTTGTCTTCATATTTTGTCATTTCAGCTTAACACTGTCTTAAGTAAAACTATCATAACTTCTTTTGTACATGTCGTACTGACTTGCACTCTAAGGTGAGTCTTCAATACTCACCATAGATTCTATGTTGAATTTTTCAAGCATTGAACTTACTCCAATCAACATCGCTAATCAAGACTATCTTCAAGTTCACTGGAAAAAACACACTGTCTTATACTTAGACAATTTGCATTGCGCTCTAACATACTAGCTCTCTGACCTGTGTGATCTTCATGTGGATCATATGTTTCCATAATGACAACATCTATGTAACCAACTCAGCCAAATTTCCAACAATCTCCCCCTTTGTCATTGGTGGCAACATATGAGAAAATTGTCTAAGTCTTACACTCCAAAAAGTCAAAATTGTGGCCATAATACAAAATATGTATATAATGTGCTTATGAATTCATGAATGCTCTCTATATAATGTAATCCCCCTAAGATTATGTATCGATATCAATTTTTTGTTATATATCTCTCCCCCTTTGACAAAAATGACAAAAAAGAGGTAAGGAGGGTTACAAAATTGTGTTCACAAAAAGTTATACCTTACTTCACTATTGCAAAGCTGGTAGGCTTGCAACACAATCTACAAAATTGATCTTAATAGCCTCTAACTCTTTCTCCCATGATTTCTTAATTGAATCTACCACACTGAGTAGTGCGCACAATCCATAAGATGCAATCTCACATGCTTGGAGATTTTCATAACTAAACTTCTGAAAAGATGTCTTGGCTGAAAGACATTCTTCCAGTTGCCCTTCAATAGTGCTCAAGTTTATAGAAATGTGCTCTCTTAAAGAGTGAATCTCTTCAGCTTTCTCTCCTTGTCATCTTGCAAAACTCTCATTTCATCATAAATCTTTCAAATTTTTTTCTCAACATCAAATACCTTCACAATGGGGCTCGAAAGAAAGTTTGTCTCATTCTGAATTTCTGCTTCCTTCATCTTCATCTTCTGAACTTCCTCTACTACCAAGTTCTCTGATTTTGTACACTGGATGTACAAGGATTTTCCTCTTTCTAAATTCTTTCTCAAGTCCTTTATACAGATATCAAGGTTACTGATATCATTCCTGATATTTTGACTAATGTTCAAAAGTGTTTTGGCCTCATAAGCTCCTTGAGCTTTCATCTTTTCTATATTAGATAGATTTGTAAACTCATTATCAAAAGTGTTCATTAATTTCTTTGCTCTCTCTAGAGGGTCATTTTCTACAATTTGTGTAGTAATAATACCTTGTAACTTATCAATAAGCTCCTTCAGGAATCCTTCAAGACTCTTTACTTTCTTGTTCTTATCGATGATCTTGTTCAAAGATGTGATCAATTCCATCTGATCATCATCATCTACTTCCTTTCCCAAATTCTCAATCATAGAACCAATCTAAGTTTTCTTGCCAGTCTCAGGTGTAAGACTAATTTCTTCTTGAGTGGGAACATGTACTTGTTTCTCTATCAATTTAGGTTCTACAACTTTGGTTTCTATCTTCTCTTCTCCTTTGGTAGTCTCCTACTCTTCAAAAGCTGAATCATCAACAATGTTTTCAAGATTCTTGAATAAGTTATCATCACTATCCAAGGTGATCTTAGTTCCTTAAACATTCATTACTTCATCCTCAATATTTATGGCTAGTGGAGAGGGAATGTCCTCTTGTTCTTCTTCTTCTACTTGATCTTTGAATTCTACTACAACCGATGATTCTCCAACATTCTCTGACATAACCTTAATGATTGCTTTCTTTTTTTCTTCATTAACTTCTTCACATCTACCTCCCATAATCTGAATATTTCTCTTCTTGGTTCTCAAATGGGTGCTTAGATCCTTCATAATCTGATTGAAGTGTACTTCATCTCTTACAACACAAAGTTTTCTTACAAGCTTTTCTCTAATAGCTATATCTTCTTATGATGCTCTCTTCTTCCTATTTACAAGTTTCTTGTACAAGTCATCAGGTATCTTACCCTAAACTGTATCAAACTTCTTATCAGATAAAATCATATGCGTCACCACTGCATTTTCTAGATTCAGTCTTTCTGCATAATTATAAAGATCATAATATTTGTTCATTTTTGTAAAGTCTCCATCTTGAATAATCTATTCATTAACCTTTTCAACTCTAGGTTTCCAAGTTTTCTTCTTAACAGGAGTGCTTCCATCATCTTTGATTTCTACAACTTTCCTTTGAACTAGTGGCACCAATGTCTTCTGCCTCTTACCTGGTCTAGTAGCAATCTCTTTTACTCTTTTTCTAGGTGTGGAAGAGGTTGATCTAGTGGATATTCTTGCTTCTTGATCCTTCTATGTTTCTTCCATTTTCATCTTAACTAATGTTTCCCCTTGTTGTGCTGCAATTGATGATAGAGGTGGAACAGACAAAACTTATTTTTGTCCAATATCTCTAACTGCTGCTACTATTTGCTTGGCTACCAAGAACTCATGCTCAGCCATCCCTGTATCTTTTAGAATTTTCTTGATTGTACTCTCAACTCTTTTCTTTGACTTTTTTTTATACAGGAGCATCCAAGGTGTAAGACCAATCTTGCATCACTCAAAAATATTTTTGTTTTTATATTCAATAAGGGCTATCTTGTGTAGAGCTGTTATTTATGGAAACTTGCTATTTTTAGTAAGTTGGTCGTATGATCTTGGAATGTTCTGATTTTACATGTGGAGGTTGATCTCAGTCATATCAGCCTGCCAGTAAAGTTTCATGGCTAGATTAGTTCTAGTTTTGAAGATATTGAAGATTTTTGGTATTGGCAGCAGGGTACAGAAACTTTGAACTCAGTTTTGAAGGCTTTAAAGGCCCCAAATGAGACCAAAAATTTGGGTGATAGGCACATGCATGAGTCAAGCCTATAGAGCACTTTGTGGCCTTTCTGAAATGGGGTTATAATAGTCAATCGGGTCAACTGGTGATGACTTATGGTCTCCGAAAGTTAGGCCACCTGAAATGGCGAAAAATAATTTTCCTTCAAAATTTTTGTTCAAGTTTCAAAAGTTATTTTGAGCTGAATTTGACATAATAAATTAAAACATAAAATAATTCTAAGTTTGGTTAGACCTAAGGGCTAAATTTCTCGAACCTTCTTAGGCAGCGGAAAATGCCTATATAGAGAAGGCTCATAGTGTTGTCTAGGGTAGTTCTGGGTAGTAGATCTGGGTATTGATTCGAGACTTTTTCCTATAGAATATTGTAAGAGAATGCCCATATGGTTTTGCATATTGTAATTCTGAAAGTTTGTAATTCCACATTTGGGGAGATAATAAGAAGCCAATTTTTTGTTCTTGCATATTGTTGTTTTTTCTCTATTTCTATTATGTGTTTGTGGTATTAAGGGGAGCACCCTTCATCAAGTGGTATTAGAGTAGGAGTTCCTGAGTGTGTAAACAGATCACTGACTATGAGGTAGTTTGCACCAAGACCATGGTTAGGGTTTTAGTGCGCATCATGAAAATGCCTCCACAAAGGGAACGTGGTGAAAGAGCTGGTGTTGTAACACCTGAGGTTAGAGTGCTACAGAGACAAGTGCAAGCATTGCAAGAAGAGATTCATAGAGGAATGAATCTTAATGTTAGAGATGAAAGTGAGGATGAAGCCGAAGAAGGAAATGATGATCAAGAAGAAGGCAAAATTTTGAATCAAGAAGAAGAAAGGCTTTTCTGGGCCATTTCCAAGATCAGGAAAAGACCTAAGATCGAGGTTCCTACATTTCTAGGAAATCTTAACCCAGAAGAATTGATCGACTGGATCAATGAATGTGAAGAATATTTTGAGTATGAAGATATTGAGGATCTTGATAGGGTCAAATTTGCGAAGGCCAGACTAAAAGGTCATGCAAATATTTGGTGGCAAGAGATTCAATTGGAATGAAATAGAAGAGGGAAAGATAAAATCACAAGATGGGATCAGATGGTGGATAAATTGAAGCAACAGTTCATCCCTGTTGATTATGAGCTTGACCTACTGAAGAAAATGCAAAGTTTAAAACAAGCGGGACAATCTGTTCAGGAGTATACAGAGGAGTTCTATCGAATCCTCATCAGAACAAGCCATGTGGAAGCTGATAAGGAGAAATTTGCTCATTACCTTAATGGGTTGAGGCCAAGCATTCAAGAGGAGCTTAATTTGGATCGAATGACTAGTATTGAAGAGGCATACCAGTTTGCCCTAAAAGTAGAGGAAAAGTTGAACAAGAAGTTTGAGAGTAGACAAAATGGAAGAGGTTGTGGTGGATGATTTGGTGGATGGTCATATGGAGGCTGAAATGAAGATCTGAAAAAGAAGGATGACGCTAGTAGTAGTCAAAATTAGAGAGGAAACAATTCCAGTCATTTCCAAGATTAGAACAAAAGACATCAAAGAGGAAGAGGAAGAGGAAAAGGTTCAGGAAGAGGAGGCTTCCATGGAACATGTTTTCACTATGGAGAAGAAGGTCATAGGGCATTTGAATGTCCTCAATAAAAAGGATTGATGGATAGGAGGAATGAAGGCCAGGTAAGAGTTGCACATGTAGATGAAGATGCTAGATCATCAAATTCTAAAGATGCTAAAAGAGGAGAAAACTTGATTAACAAAAGAGTCCTGTTGAGTGGTGAGAATGAACCTAAACAAAGGAGGAGCTTGTTTCGCACTAGATGCAAGTGTGAGGGTAAATGTTGTCATGTGATTATTGATAGTGGAAGCACTGACAATTTGGTGTCAGAAGAGATGGTGACAAAATTGAAGCTCAAGAGATAGAAACACCCACATCCATATCAAATTTCCTGGGTGCAAGATGACCACAAGGTCATGGTCAGTGAACAATGCCTAGTAAAGTTCAAGATTGGTGGGTACCATGATGAGGTCCTATGTGATATCATACCTATGGATGCATGTCACATGTTGTTAGGTAGGCCATGGCAGTTTCATAGATGTACTATATAGGATGGTCATGCAAATACCTATTCCCTGACAAAGGATGGAGTGTGACATAAGCTAAAGCCATTAAAGGAGACTGAAGAAAAGGTATGTGGTAATGTGAGAATAACTTTTGTTGATGGAAGAAAATTCCTAGATGCTATGAGGCATGAGCATGTGTGTTTTTCTTTAATTCCAAAAGTTGGTAAATAGGAAGTAGAGGATGTACTTGTAGAGGTTGCAAATTTGTTGAATGAGTTTCAGGATATTGTATCTGATAATGTACCTGATGGATTACCACCAGTAAGGAAGATCATTCATCAAATGGATTTGATTCCAGGAGCTAGTTTTCCAAACAAGGAAGCACATAGAATGACACCATTAGAAAGTGAAGAGTTGAATAAACAAGTACATGAGTTGTTACAGAAGGGATTGATTCAGGAGAGCCTGAGTCCATGTGTTGTACGAGTAGTATTAGCACCAAAGAAGAATGGAGCATGGAGGATGTGTACAGATCCTATAGCAATAAACAAGATTAAAATCAAGTATAGGTTTCCATTGCCATGAATAGATGATATTATGGATTGTTTGAGTGGAGCTGTGTATTTATCAAAGATAGATCTAAAGAGTGGATATCACTAGATTCAGATCAGAGAAGGAGATGAATGGAAGACTCCCTTCAAGACAAAGGAAGGACTATATGAGTGGTTAGTCATGCCTTTTGGGCTAACCAATGCACCGAGCACTTTCATGCTACTCATGAACAAGGTTCTGAAAGAATTTTTGGGTAATTTTTTCATTGTGTACCTAGATGATATTTTGATCTTTAGTAAGATATTGTAAGAGCATATGATGCATATTCATATGGTGTTTGAGAAGTTAAGAGATGAGAAATTGTTGATTAATTTGAAGAAGTGCAATTTTTTGAAGAGAGAATTAGTGTATTTGGGATTTTTAGTTTCAGTAGAAGGTTTTAAAATGGACCCAGAAAAGGTATAGGCTATCCTTGAATGGCCTACTCTAAAGAGTGCTACTGAGGTAAGGTCTTTTCATGGTTTGGCTAGCTTTTACAGAAAGTTTATCAGAAATTTTAGTAGTATTTGTGGACCCTTGACTGAAACAATGAGAGGGGATAGAAAAGAGTTCAAGTGGACTAATGGGCCAGATAAGAGTTTTACATTGTTCAAACAAAAGGTTACAGAACAACTCATTTTAGCACTACCTAATTTTAATAAGGTGTTTCAAGTAGATTTTGATGCTAGTGGTACTGCAATAGGAGCTCTTATGAGCCAAGAAGGTAAACCTATTGCTTATTTTAGTGAGAAGTTAAATGATGCCAAGAGAAAATATTTTGTTTATGATCATGAATTTTATGCTATAGTTCAAGCATTGAAGAAGTGGAGACACTATCTGCATCCTAAGGAGTTTGTTTTATATACTGATCATCAAGCTTTGCAATATTTGAATAGTCAAGGAAAGTTGAATCAAACCCATTTGAAATGGGTTTAGTTTTTGGAGAGTTATACATTTGTTTTGAAACACAAAAGTGGAAAGTCTAATAGGGTTGCATATGCGCTTAGCAAAAGCCAACTATTGCTAACAGAGATGCAGATTGAGGTGGTTGGGTTCAAGGAACTCAAGAATTTGTATCTAGAGGATCATGATTTTGGTGAAGCTTGGAAAGCTTGTAAAGAACTTGTTACTCTAGACAGAATGAAGTGGCTGGATTTCATCATTCAAGATGATATGCTATTCAAAGGGAGTCAGTTGTGCACTCCAAGAAGCTCTATGAGGGATAATGTCATCAAGGAGAAGTGTTGTGAAGGATTGGCTAGACATTTTGGTAATGATAAAACCCTTGCTTTGGTTAGTGAGAATTATTATTGGCCACAGTTGCAGCAAGATGTCAAGAAGTTTGTAGAGAGTTGTAGAGTATGTTAGGTGGTGAAAGGAGTGAAGTAGAATATAGGGTTATATCAGCCATTACCTATACTGGAGAAGCCTTGGGAGGATATCAGTACGGACTTTGTTCTTGGATTACCAAAGACTCAGTAGGGACATGATTCAATTTTTGTGGTGGTTGATAGATTTTAAAAGATGGCACATTTCATTCCCTGCAAGAAGGCTAATGATGTTGTTCATATAGTAGAATTGTTTTTAGAGAAGTAGTGAGACTACATGGTTTTCCAAAGACCATAGTTTCAGATCGAGACACCAAGTTTGTAGGCTATTTCTGGTGAACATTTCAGAAGAAGCTAAAGATAGATTTGAAATTCAATTCATCACATCATCCACAGATTGATGGACAAATGGAGGTGTTGAATAGGAGTTTGAGAAATTTGCTAAGATGTTTGGTTGGAGATAAGCCGACAGGATGGGATTTGATTTTACCACAGGCAGAATTTGCATACAATAATTCTGTCAAGAGAAGTACTAGTAAATCAACATTCCAAATTGTATATGGATTTAGTCCCAGAAATGCATCTAAGTTGAGGAAGATCAAAAAAGGAGAAATAAGTAGTGTTGAAGCTAAGGATTTTGTAGAGCACTTGAGGAACATCCATGAGGAGGTGAGGAAGCACATTACCAAGATAAATGCATAGTATAAGGCTAAGGATGATGAGAAAAGGAGGCATACAGAATTTTAGGTTGGAGATGAAGTCATGGTTCATTTGCAAAAGGATCAATTTCCAGTTGGTACATATAACAAATTGAAAATGAAGAAGTTTGGGCCATGTAAAATACTAAAAAAGCATGATTCAGGAAATGCATATGAAGTATAATTGCCCATTGAGCTGAATATTTCACCAGTGTTTAACATTTTAGATCTGACAGAGTATCATGAGGGAGGTGTTGAAGATGAGATCACCATAGCACAGTGGATTACTCTAGCAACTAGTTTAGATACCAAAGAGATTGAGGATATACTGGATAGTTGTGTTGGTAGAAGCACAAGGAATAGGACATATGAAGAATATCTAGTCAGGTGGAAAGGATGACCTATTGAAGATTCATCATGGCTGACAAAGGAGGAGGTTAACCATCTTAGTTTTCCTCTACACACTTGAGATGTGATGGGGTCACTTCTCAAATTACCCCAGGTGTCTGATGTAGGAGCATCTGGGGTATAAGAGCAATCTTGCATCACCCAAAAATATTTATGTTTTTATATTCAATAAGGGCTATCTTGTGCAGAGCTGCTATTTATGGAAACTTGCTATTTTTGGTAAGTTGGTCATACAATCTCAAAATGTTCTAATTTTACATGTGGATTTTCATCTCAGTCATATCAGCCTGCCAGTAAAGTTTCATGGCTAGATCAGGTCTAGTTTTGAAGATATTGAAGATTTTCGGTATTGGCAGTTGGGTACAGAAACTTTGAACTTAGTTTTGAAGGCTTTAGAGGCCTCAGATGAGGTATAAAATTTAGGTGATAGGTGCTTGCATGAGTGAAGCCTATAGAGTGCTTTGTGGCCTTTCCAAAATGCGGTTATAATAGTCAATCAGGTCAACTAGTAATGACTTATGGTCTCTGAAAGTCAGGCCACCTAAAATGGTGGAAAATAATTTTTCTTCAAATTTTCTGTTCGGGTTTCAAAAAATATTTTGAATAGACTTTGATGTAATAAATTGAAAAATAAAATAATTCTAAGTTTGGTTGGCCCTAAGGGCTAAATTTTTGGAACCTTCTCGAGCGGTGGAAAATGCATATATAAAGAAGGCCCGTAGTCTTGTCTAGGGTAGTTCTAGGTAGTAGATCTAGGTATTGATTTGAGGCTTTGTCCTACAGAATATTGTAAGGGAATGTCCATGTGGCTTTGCATATTGTAATTCTGAAAGTTTGTAATTCCACATTTGGGGAGATAATAAGAAGCCAATTTTTTGTTCTTGCATATTGTTGTTGTTTCTCTATTTTTGTTATGTGTTTGTGGTATTAAGGGGAGCACCCTTCATCAGTTTCTCTTCAAGGATGGTCTTTGTGGAGTTGAAGTTCTCCTCAAAGGTTCCAAACCTGTTACAGTGAGTATCCAACTTGTACTTAAGTAATCTACTCACATACTCTTCTATCTCAATCTCAAATATCTCATAGCCAAGAGTGTCTATGAACTCTATTCTAGGTTCTACTGCTTCAATGTAAGTAAAGTAAGTATCAATGATGAAACATATCTCATTTTTATACTTCTCCATAATAGATTGTGAGCTCCTTGATCTACTAGACATCAAATTCTAAAATAATTTAATTACCAACATTGTACTTTCATTCACTTTATCAATAACATGCCTCCTATACACTTGGTTAATCCTTTCCATTGTAGTTTGGCCATCATTCCAGTCATTTCCAATGGTGAATGGAAATATTCTCAATAAATGAAAGAACATATAAGTGATTAAAGATGAGAATCTAAATTGTGAATACTTAGTCTTCTTTATCTTTTCAAAATTCTCAAACAACTATATCCTCAAAATCTCACACATGTCAACTTGTACTTTATCAACACACATCAAACAAGTTGCATGTACCATTCCAGCTGCCATGTCATCCTCTCTTGAGTTAGCAAAAAATTTAGTTGTTAGGATCTTACACAAGTATCTGACATCATCTTGCTATATCTTGCTAATTATAATTCCTCTTCCATTGTAGGATGAATTTGTGTTGTCTATGAGTATTTTCATCATGTTTTTCTCATTTAAAGGAATGGCTCTAATTTAAGATAGTCTAGTTACCTAATGAATTAAGTCAGCTGTGATATCTATCACTCTGTCATCTAACCAAAACTTTCCATTGTGAATTCTACTTAGGATTATCTTGGTACATTCTTCATTATCAAATTCATATTGCAAAGCATACTTAATGATCTCATTATCCTTCAAATGCTCAAACACTACTTTCAATGAAATGTCCTGATTATAGATTTTTTGATATTCCTCTATCAAGTCAATATCTCTGATAGTCTCTAGTTTACATCCCAAATAACATCTAACATTCTCTAGATGTAAAACTTTGTCTCGTACGAATGATAAAGCTAACCTAGGATCATCTTCCAAGGGTTCTACTAATTCCCTTTTCATTTTAGATCTATTCTTATCTCTAACATTGTGAATCAAAGAGATATCCATGATTTCCTCTAATTCCTTAACTGATTTAAAGATCTACCAAGTAAAATACCCCAAATTTGTGATTTAGGGCTTGCGTAGATTCGACGCAAAATTCTTCACCAAATCCTTACAAAATGCTTCCAATCACTACTCTTTGATCTCCTTAACACTTGTATTTTCTTTGATGATCAAATGATACTATCCATGACCTTTTATTAATTCAATCTCACTTTATCTGCTTCTTTCAAAAAGATGATTCTGTTAACCTGAAAAACTTAAAACTTCTTGCAATCTCACAAAACATAATATTTTTCTTTGTGCTCTTAACCATAGCATTAGAACATCATATAATACCTTCCATTAATTGCACAAGACTCAATTCATCATATATCAAATTCTACACTAATCTAAGTTCCTATTCTACTGTAATTTTCATGAATTAAGAACTTTGAGATGGGTCAGGTAAAGATTCATTCTTACCATTTAATACTTCACCTTTCTAACTACCTTCAGTGCTAAATATGTCTCCTTGATCTGTGCTTTTGACAAACTTCACTTCATCTATATTACTATAGCATCATTTCTAACTGTTGATTCCATCTTCATTTCTTCTTGCCTAGCTTCTAGGGTTAGGATTGGTATGAAAAACTCTATTGTTGATTCTGCAAAACCTTGTTGTGTGTCCAATCTTGCTACATATCTAACAAACTATTCCATTGTTTCCATATCTTGGTCTAGGATGATTGATCTATGATCTACAATTTCTAGCAATGTCTCCAACCTTGTTGCATCTATAACAGACTACTCCATTTCTTCTATTCATATCTTTAATAGATTTCTTATCTGCATGGTTAGTATTCCCAAACATTCTACTATTATTGTTATTCTCAACAAATTTAGGTTTTTTGCATTCAATAGCTCTATGTCCAAAACCATGACAATTATAACAATAACTAGTAAGAGGTTTAAATTGCTTACCTGTGCAATCTCTCTTCATATGACCAATAGTATTACAAGAAAAACATCTACCTTTAAATTATCTTTTCATACCTCTAAGTGATTCCTCTTGCTTAGGTGGTTCTTCTTCCTTAGGTGTACCTTTAGATTTGTTAATCTCATCAGATTTCTTCCCATCTATGCTTTTAGATATTTTTAGATCTAGTTCCTTGCTCTCTTCACTTGCTTTAAAAGTGTCAAATCCAAGACCATTCTTATCATAGAATGGTTTTTGATAAGATATTTGTTCATCAATCTTCTCACTAGTTGAATATAGTCTTTCAAGCTACTGCTTAGATTGGGTCAGTTCTCCTTTCACAATTGTATTCTATTTCTCAAGTTTAGCATACTGCAAATTGACTTTCTCAAGTTCAGATGTTACTTTACCAAGTTTATATTTTAGCCCTTCATTTTCAAGCTTAAGATTTTCATTTTTAGATTTCAGATTTGCTTCATTCTTGCCATTTCCATCTTTCAGAATTAGCTTTAGATTTGCTATCTTTAGTTCATGTTTAAGGATATCATTTTCTTTCTCTAAGTTGTCATCACAATCTTCAATGTGAATTTCAGATTCCTTTTCAGATTTCAGATCTTCCAATTTATTTTTTAGTTTCTCAATGAGGTTCTTTACATCATCATATTTTCCTTTCAAAGTATCTCTTTCTTCAGTAAGAATATCAATCTATTCAAGATCTTCTTCAAGATTCTTTTGTAGTTGATCCATATCTATAGAGATCTTACTCAAGTTGGTAGGCTTTCCTTGAATGATTCTTTTCCGAGTAACTAAGCTTTGATACCAATTGTTAGAAATAGAGAATACTAAGAGGGGGGGATGAATCAATATTCTAAAAACTTTAACTTTTTCCCAATTATGGATATAATAGATTATCTTAACACATGCATAACATAGAAAGCTAAATAACATGCATAGCAATAAAACTAAAGAACTCATAACACATTATTTGTTCTCGAGGAAACCCTGGCCTGGCCAAGGGAAAACCCTGGTGGGGATGGTACCCACAAAGATCTACTAATCAAAAGTATCATGTTAAGGATGTTGACCCTGTTAGGAGTCTATTACATGCATACAGTGTCTCAGTCCTGATTAAGGGACTATAGGCCTTGTTAGAAGCCTCAAACCTGTTAGGAGTTGGTAGTAGAAAATGTGATTACCAAATGAGCTCACTGCCCAAACAAGTAATATACAATATTCACTAATTACAAAAATAGGTCAAGGTACATAACCTTATACTGCTTGCATCAATATCTGTTTGCTACTCTTCACTTTCGCTATTACATTCACATATTCATTACTCTCTTTTTACATTACATTTTTACATATCTTTATATAAGTTATTAAGATTAATAACTTTCTAGTCGGCTATCATATTACAAAATATCTTTATCCAAGGGTTAAAATCTAGGATGTCATCACTTTATATTGTTAATTCATTATTTTGATAAACAAAATAAGCCCTTAACTCTTTATCAATTCTGTCTTCATATTCTGTCCTGTCAGCTTAACACTGTCTTAAGTAAAACTATCATAACTTCTTCCATACATGCCATACTGACTTACACTCTGAGGTGAGTCTTCAATAGTCACCATAGAGTCTATGTTCAAGTGTGCAAGCACTGAACTTACTCTAATCAACATCGCTAATCAAAAATTTCTTCAGGTTCACTGGCAAAAACACATTGTCTTATACTTAGACAATTTGCATTGTGCTCTGACATACTATCTCTCTGACCTGTGTGATCTTCATGTGGATCATATGTTTCCATAATGACAACATCTATGTAGCCAACTTAGCCAAATTTCCAATAGGGAATACATGAGTCTTGTGTTCAGTGAATTTCCTAAAAAATTTAATCATCTACAGGTTTAAGTGCTAAAAAAATGGTGACTCTGCTGGGGACCTAACTGAGTATACATTGGATTTGATTTATTCATATAGTACTATCCATTGTCTTTGTTGTAGACCAGCATCAAAATTTTATTCCCATTTATTTGTGGGTGGCAATTCTAAAGAATCTATGTTTACCAGTTGTGGGTATTTGTAAAACTTTTCATATTTTGTTGTGACACGCCATGAGTTGGCAAAGATATACTAGGTCATATTATAGAGATCATCCAAAGAATAATATGGATGAACTATGAATGCCTAGTCGGAGATAATGGTCTAGAAGAGGTATTTTCAACCCTAGTTCTCCTAGACCCATTAGGGATAGAATCCCCACACTCGTTCCTCATGAAGCTTCCTCTTCTTCTGATGGACTAGAAGTTAATAGGAAGAGTAGGCCTAGCATGATTAATCCCATTCAAGGAGATGAACTCACTGATGTGGGTTTCTTTCCTACAAAATAAACTTTAGAACAGTTAGGGGAAACATCTACTACAAAAATTGCTTCCTATGATTCTGACAAGTTAAGGGAGGAAGTAGCTACCTTGAAGAGGAAAGAACAAGAACAATTAGAAAAAATTACTGAAAGAATGAAGGTACATGAACAATAAATCTATCATTTTTTGATGGAAAGAGAAGATCTCATAAGAAAAAAATAATAATGAGATCCAAGCTAAAAGTTTGAATCAAAATGTTCACGCTTTAAACAAAGAATTGTGTGGAGATATAGGAACTTTGAGGATCCAAGAAAATGCTAGTAAACTTGACCCATAGAGGAATGAGTTTGCAAAGGAAGGCCCTATCATTAGGCAATTACAACCCTCATAGATTAAAAGAAACAAGGACCTTAGATATGCCCCTAAAGATGTTTCTGACAAAGGAAAGTAGAAAGTGGTTGGCATAAGCATTAATGAGCCTAAGAAAAATGTTGTTCCTTCTAACATTGTCTCCCAAGAAGGCTTAGAATTGGAAAAGGCAAGAAAGGACAAGGAAGATTTGGCCCTCCAACTTGAGAAGTTGGAATTAGAGGCTGTTGCTAACAAAATGAAAAGGAAGATTTCCTTCCTGTATGAAAATATGAATATGTTTGCCAGCAGTTCTTTCCTTGTGAATTCAAGAACAATGCCATCTGGTCAACCTTGTAATACTATCCCTAAAGCCCAAGTCTCAAATCCCAAGAAAAATGTACTTGGATATGTTCCAAACACCAGTGCTACAGTTCCTATGATTGGTAGCCAAAATGCCACAATACTTGGTCAAAATGTTGGAGTAACAACCCAGATCTCACAAAATTTCCAAAGAAGACCCGTTCACCTAGATAGGTATAAGCCCTTATTTTTTAATGGTATCCTCGGTCAGCCTAATCTCATCCCAAATGAGATTAGAGAAAAAATCCCTAAGTTCACTAGAAACAATGTGGTTCCATGTGAAGAGCATTTGAAATTCTTGACAGACAAAATTAATGACTATGAAATTGAGCATGAGGATGTTGTAATGAAGCTCTTTGTTCAATCATTGATTGAAGATGTTAGGGATTGGTATAGAGGCTTGCCAAAAAATAGCATTGCATCATGGGATGAATTTGTGAAAAGTTTTAAGGAATAATATGTTGAACATGTTAACTCAAGTTACATGCTTAATGAGTTCAATAATATCAAGAAACATCAAAATGAGAGCATGTCGGAGTTCAATGGCAGATTGCAAAAGGCCATGTATAAACTGTTCCAAGTGTTAAGGTTGGATGATGCGATCTATTTAACCACTTATTTCAATTCTTTGGATGGTAAAATGTCATACCTTCTAAGAGATAAGAATCCCCATACTTTGAGGAATGCTTTCAAATTGGCTATAAACATTGGGAGTAACATAAAGGCATCTAGTCAAATGTACAAAAGGGATGAAGGAAGATTGTGGAAGGAAACCAAGCCACAACCTGCAAGGCTATCTAAGGATGATGATAAAATGGATAGGTTAGCTAATGTTACCAAGGACTTCTCAACAAAATTTGAAAAGGGTGGTAGGATTTTCCAAGATGCAAGACCACCCTATCAAAGGCAGGATAGACTTCCTAACTTAAGAGATGTGCCCTATAAGACAAATTGGAAAGATGGGAGGCCTATCCTTGATAATAATGAACCCCAAAAGGGGAGAGACACACCAGATCCTTTGAAGAAAAACATAACACACAATGTGGAGAACACTCCTTGGTGTGTGACTTGTAACATGCCCCATTCACCTTTTCAATGTGTTGTGGCTCAAGCCTTGGGGGAAGATGCTAATAATTCATATGCAGGAGATTATGAAGAATCTAAAAAGCCTACTATTAAAATGTTTACCACTAAAATGACGCGGAATTTCTTATCTTTAGATGATGAAGAGATTTGTCCTGATGTTGATCATAAGAGGAGGCTTCTCTCTAATTATGACTAGCAAGTTTTTACTCATTCTAATCATGATGAGTCTGACATTGACACTTGTAAAGTCAATATGGTAGGGTCAGGATCAGATGAAAAACAATGGAGAAAGCCCAGTGAAGAGGAGATTAGAACCTTAACTATGGCTACTATAACACCAGCCAAGTCCTCATACAATTTGAGGAATAGAAGGGTGGATACTGATCAAGGAGTCCCGAGATCAATATGTGTTAAGGATTCCCCTTAGACAAATGATCCCCTAAAGCCCAATGATGTAAAAAATAAGGAGGGGCTTGTAACTGAAAAGAAAAGGAATGAGGAAATTGTTGTTGACAAAGTTAAAAGAAGAATTGGCAGACCCAAAGATCCTCTTGATCTTTGTGTTGATCCCCCTACCTTTGATATGAGACATGCTTTGTCTCAAATGAAGGTTTCCATCCCTTTACTTGAAATGTTGAAGATTAAGGAACATAAGACAATAGCCTTGGCTCTCATAAATGAACAAGGAGTAGCTCCTATTGTGCAAGAAAAGGGGAATGGAGTAGAAGAGCCTACTTCAAATAATGAAATTTTTTATGTATGTATTGGTAACATTGTGACACAAGAGCCTTCTTCTGTTGACCCTTTTTATGTCACAATGATAGTGAATAATTTTTTTCTAAAAAATTGTATGATTGATTATGGTGTTCCTGCCACTGTAATGCCATATCATGTGATGAAATAGCTTGGATTTCAAGTAGACACATCTAATGGTAGATGCTATGCTATGGATAACAGGACAGTGCTCATTGTTGGGACTTTAGTTGGAATGGAAGTGAAGATTGCAGCATTCCCTGAAGCCACATACAAGATGGATGTGGTTGTGGTTGATAAAAAACCTCACTATGGCATGTTGTTGTCAAGATAGTTGGCTATAGCAATGGGTGGAAAGTTGTAGTTGGATTTGTCATATGCTACTATTCCAGTCAATGGAACTGATGTAAAATTGTATAGAGAGCCCCGTTCTTCAGTCATGGTTGAAAAGGTGGCACCAAAGGACTTCAATTATTTTGTGGATATTGACATGGACAACTTCATGATTGAAGAAATAATGCCTCAGATGAAAAACATAGATCCAATAGTGGATGAATTAATATTGCAACAAAATGGACTCTGGAAAATGTTTTTTGATGGTGGTTACTCCAAGGAAGGGTTGGGAATTGGTGTTGTATTCATTTCCCCATCAGGTATTACATTTAAATACTCTTTCTTATTAACCTTTGAATGCACTAATAATACTACTGAATATGATGCTCTAATATTGGGATTAGATGTTGCTATAAAACATGGTACCAAATGCCTCAAAGTCCATGGTGATTCCCAATTAATCATAGCCCAAGTGAGATCTAAGTACACTACTAAGGATGAGAAATTGTAATTGTACAAACAAGTTGTTTGGGATAGACTAGAGTTCTTTGATGCTTTCAATCTCTTATGGGTAGAAAGGTCCAATAATATCATGGCATATTTCCTTGCCAATGTTACCCTCAAAAATAATGATATTACCCTCACTGGTGTGTCCATGTTAGAAACCAAAAGTAGGCCTACAGTGCCTAACAATGTGTATAATTGGTAAGTTTTTGAGGATGACTTTGATATCCTTAAGTTTCTTTAGGGCCTAGATTAATATGATGGACAACAAATAGATTTCAATGAGGCACGACAGTATATTGAGGGAAAAGAGTGTATTATGGGAAATGAGATTGTACAATTACCATCAAATCATATACCAAAAGGGTTAGTGGAGTTAGAAGGAATGTTGAAAATAAATGATGGTTATCTGTCTCAAAATTATAACACAAAAATGGAAGACTTAGAGGAAATAAACCTAGGATTTGAAACCTCTCCTCAGATGGTGTACATTGGGAGAAGTTTGAGCAGGGAAGTGAGAGGAAATTTAATAAGACTATTGAAAAGATACAAGCATGTGTTTTCTTGGTCTTATGATGATCTTAAAGCTTATAGAGATGACCTATTTCAACATAAGAACCCTCTGGAAGAAGATACCAAACTATTTAGATAAAAATAGAGACCTATTAACCCTTTACTAGCTACAAAGATGCAAGATGAATTGACAAAATTGAGAGATGATAGTATCATTGAGCCTATTAGACATTCTTCTTGGGTCTCTAACCTTGTACCAGTGAGGAAAAAGAATGGTGACATTAGACTCTGTGTTGATTTTAGGAATTTAAATGTAGCATTGCTCAAAGACAACTATGGATTTCCTAACATGGAAGCTATGTTGCATAGAGTAACTAGCTATGAGTTGTTGTCTATTATGGATGGGCTCTTAGGGTACAACCAAGTTCTAGTTAAAGAGTCTGAATAATTCAAGAAAGCATTCACTACCCCTTGGCGGACTTATGTATATGTTCACATGCCCTTTGGCCTAAAAAATGCTGGAGCAACTTTTCAAAGAGCAATGGATGTTTCTTTTAAAGAATTGATAAATGTCTTAATGGTTGTGTATCAAGATGACCTGACTGCTTATTCTAAGAAAGATAAGGACCACTGCAAGCATTTGGAGAAAGTTATTGTCAAAGCTTTAGAATTCCACATTTCACTAAACCCCAAGAAATGTCAATTTGTTGTAACTGAGGGAAAATTGCTGGGTCACACAGTGTCAAAGGAAGGAGTGAGAATTGATTCAAAAAGAGTGGAAGAAATCAAAAAGGTCCTCCCTCCCAAAAATATCAAAGGTGTGCAGTCTTTTCTAGAACAGATTAATTTTGTCAGGAGGTTTATTGCCAATTTTGCAAAACTAGTCAAACCTATTGCGAAGCTTTTGAGGAAAGATGTTAAGTTTGATCTGAACTATGAGACTCAACAAGCTTTTGAAAAAATTAAACAATAAATTTAAGAGGCTCCTATTTTAATATCCCCTAACTATTCAAATCCTTTTTCTCTATTCTCTTTTGCATCTTTTCATACAATTACAGCTATTTTGTTACAAAAAAATGAAGAAGGGTTTGAACACCCTATTGCTTTTTTCAGTACATCACTGTAGATTGTTGAGCTTAGCTATGAATTGATGGAGAAGTAGGCATATGCACTAGTAAAGGTGGTTAAGGCTTTCAAACCTTATTTGGTATGTGCTAAGGTAAATGCTTATGTACCCCATGTAGCAGTAAAAGATATTTTGAGTCAAAGTGAGGTTACTAGAAAAAGATGTAAATGGATCAATAGGATTCAAGAGTTTGACATTGAACTCCACATAACCAAGCTTGTGAGAGGTCTAGGACATGCTAAGCTCATGACAAAGGAAAATATGGACTTGGTGCAAGTAAACAATGTGGCCATTGGTAAGGAAGGTGTCACAAGTATAGAGATGCAACCATGGTTTACTAACATTGTTCACTTTCTCAAGTATGCTGCTTGTCCATAGGATTTTAATGACAACCAAAGAAGGAGCTTGAGGTTGCACGCTCAAAGATATGTATTGATACAAGGTGATTTTTTTTTAAAAGATAATGATGGAATGTTGCTCTTATGTCTAGATAAGTACCAATCTGAAAAGGTTTTAAGAGAGATGCACTCTGGGTTGTGTGGAGGGCATCATTCAACTAGATCTACAGCCCACAAAATTCTAAGGGATGGATATTATTGGCCAGTCTTATTCAAGGATACCCATTAATATGTTAGAAAATGTGAATCATGTCAGAGATTTTCCAAGAAATTGAAAATTTTAGGTGCTTTTCTATTGAACCATGTAGTTGCAGAAGCTCCTTTTGCTATGTGGGGCATGGACTTTATTGGGGAGTTCTCAGAGAAATCCAGTGGAGGGAACAGTCACATTTTGGTAGCCATTGATTATTTTACTAAGTGGATAGAGGCCATTCCAACTAAAAAAGCAACTAGTACAGTAGTTATTGAATTCTTGATGAATAACATAGTTACTAGGTTTGGGGTTCCCATGAAACTAGTAATGGAAAATGCTATGAGTTTTAGCTCCCAAGAACTTACTGATTTTTGTACTGAGATGGGAATAGTTATGTCATATTCATCCCCTTACCATCCAAAGGTAAATGGGTAGGCAAAATCTAGTAATAAGAGTATTCTGCAAATTTTTAAAAAGACCTTGGAAAAAAACAAAAGGATGTGGCATGTGAAATTGAAATTGGCCCTATGGGCTGACAGAATTGTTGAAAGAAGGCAACATGTAAGTCTCCTTTTGAAATGGTATATGGTGTATAGTCTAGGCTCCCTAGAATAATTTGTTGCCTATCTACCAGTTCATAAGAGAAGAAGAGATGGAAGTCAATGATCCATTTCCAGATAGAATGATTCAACTAGTAGAGTTGGATGATATTACAAGAGAAGGTCAAAAGGAGAATGTAAAATTGTAGTAGAAAATGAAATATTTCTTTGACAAAAGAGCCACCACTAGAAAATTCCAGCCCAATGACATGGTTCTATAGTGGAATGCTAGAGCTGAGGACAAAGGAAAGCATAAAAAGTTTGAATCCTTGTGGCTAGGACCTCTTATTATTCATCAGATTCATGGAAAGGATTCATATTACCTGAGAAATTTGAATGGCAAAGAACAGGAATTGCTAGTGCATGGACAATTCCTAAAGTTTTTCTTCAATTGATTCTAAATCTTTCCATGCATAGTAGGTATGTATATATGTATAGGTGTGTTCATTTCTCTATTTTAGGTTAGGGTTTTTTGGTTTTCCACCTAGAGATTCATGGTTTTTTCCTATGAGCTTTCTTTCAAGCATCCTCAGATAGAGCCACTGTTGGGTATATTTTAGGTTTTCTGAAGTTTATGCTCCAAGTGTTGTTTTAAGTGTCCCTACTCTTGTCTTCATCTGGTTTAGGGTTTTTAGAGCTTATCAAAACTTGTCATATTTTTGTTTTACACCCTTTCCTTAGACATTTTCCCCCTAAATTGGTTAACTCTTTGGTTAATTTTGAGTGTGCCCTAATTCTATCTATTCACGCGTTACTTTTTGGGTCACATAAGTTTTGCTTTTTGCATGCTGTCATTTTTTCTTGTTCGCTAGGTCACTCAATGTTTTTCGTTGTCTTTAAATCTTCCAGTGAACTGGTGACAATGATGAGTCCTTTGTTAAGTTTCCCTTAGTCACTAAATCTCCCAGTTTATGTCACGATCAGTGTTAACATCTAGCAATTCAGTGACTGTGTCATCTCCCATTCGCTTGATTCTTGGTGGTTTTTTTGAAACATCTAGCAACTTAGCATGGTGGTTATCTCCTATTCTCTAAATTGGGCAGCTAAGTTCAAGATCTTCCAGTGATCTAGCAAATGTCATTGATCTTCTTTGCAATCAGCGGTCATGTTTTAATCTCACAATCACTGGGTCCTACACAAAGACATTTGGCGATCTAGCGACTGAGTCATGTTTTCATAATCTCTAAGTCTAGTAGCTTTGATGAAGAAATTTGACAGGGGATAAAGTTTACTCCAGTCACTTGATCTTGACAAAAGATGGCAATGGACTAATTTATTTGGCAACTATGCGAGTGAAGTGTTCATAGGATCTCAGAGTCATTTAGTGATGCTCCAAATCTTTCAGTGACTTGGTGAACAAAGAAAAGTTGGGATGTGTTTTCTTCAGTCGCTCATTCTCAAATGAAAGGGTTAAGTGTGATGACCTTTGGAGATTAAGAGAATCCTTTGGTCGTTTATTCTTGTAATTAAAAGATAAAGGTCTAATGGATCCAGTGAATTAGCAACAACCGCCGACTGCTCTTAGGATCTATGGTCAGTGCATAATCTCAAGATATAACCTAAGGTATGAATAGCATTTAGCAAATTGGAGATATAGGTCATTCGCTCAATCTCAAAGCTTGACCAGAGTTAAGCATTTCTTTTTGAGAAAGTGAGATAGCTTTGTTCACTGAATTGCGATATAAACCGAGAGTTAAGTTTGGCTTTCCAAGAATAAGAGATTTAGTTGTTTGCTAATTCTCCAAATATGACTATGGTCAAAGTGCTATGTTTCATGGGTTTGCAAAATCCTTTGTTCGCTGATTCTCCATATGACTTTTGAGTTAAGGAAATGATTGCAAGAATTGGTGAATTCTTTGGTTGCTTGTTCTCTGAGTCTAACCACGGTTATTGAGAATGATCCAAGAATGTGAGATTTCCTTTAGTCACCAAATCTCTAATTGCAGTAGGGTCGTGATGAGTTTTCAAGGATAGTCTAAGGACCGTTGATCATCTATGGGACCAATGGTGGTCACTGAATTTCAAGATAAAGTCATGAGTTAAGAAATCATCTTGAGATTCCATGAATGGCCTTGTCATTGGATCTCCAAGCTTAACTCTAGATTAGCATTTCTTTCAGAGATCATGAGATCCTTTGTTCGCTTGATCATTGAACTATGTTTGGTTAAGTTTTCATGCCAATCAATGTTTTGAGCCATTGCAACATGGATAAAGTACTTGGCCAAGCTAGAAAAAAGGGAAAAGTCATCCAATCAGGTTTTAACAAGGGTTTTTGTCACTAATCAGTGGTTTTAATGCAAAAAGCTGTGATCATTGCTTTTGCACTTTTTCTTGATTTTTTAAATCATCCTGTCAGCATCCATGCCACGGCTAGCCTGATTCAAAAGTTGGTAGTATGTAGAATTGAATGCAAAAGTGACTTAGCCATGAATCTTTGTGATTTAGTGATTGTACACATTCAATTTTCGAAGCTATATGACTTCATTGCTTTTTATGCTTAATCATTCTGAAGGAAATTGTGATTGTTGGCGCTAAAGCGGAGAGAGAGAAGTGCAAAAGGTTGCAGTGCTAAGAATTTCTACTCCATCAAAATGACTCATCTAGAGGCGAGTGTAGCATCATCTAGTGGAGCTGCAAAAGAGCAGAGTGGAGAAGAAAATGGAAAGCCAACTTATTCGGATGAGTTTGTCAGGCTACTTCTTGGTACAAATCAAAACAAGAAGGCCATTGGCACGGCATTTGAGGACCTTATGGACAAATGTAGAGACCCTATCATGCCTTCAGGCTCAAGTTTTACTATATTCTCATACTTCTATAACAATAGGCATAAACCTATACCTATTTGTAATGCTTGGTCATTGGGGATGGCAAAGCCAATTATACCTGATGCGTTTTTAGATGTTGATTTAATTATTGAGCTTGCTAGGTTGTATGACCCCATCTCTAAAACCATTAGGTGTGAAGACCAGTCTATTTTCATTTCCTTGGATAGGGGGTCTTTCATAAAGGCGTTTGATTTCTATGCTTCTTCATCCACTGAAATAGATTTGAAAAAAGAAAAGTAGAAATATCCCAGTAACATTGGGTCGGTAAAGAGCCAAATTGTCAAACATATGCCCAAGCAGGGTAAATACAAAGCCCCTCTCCTGGCAAGTATGAATGCTCCCTATCCATTTTCATCCTTGTGTCATTATATGAAATTCTTGTGTCATGGGTTGTATAGGGTTTTAGGGATAGATGGGGATGAAGAGAAAATGCTTGAAGAACTTTTAATGATGATCTTAGATCTTTAGAACTCTCTCACCAATACTGATTATGATTACATCCAGTATGTAATTGATAGGATGCATGAGGGGTTTGTGATGAAGGGTGCTCCCCTTAATACCACAAACACATAACAGAAACAAAGAAATAGCAACAATATGCAAGAATAGAAAATTGGCTTCTTATTATCTCCACAAATGTGGAATTAAAAACTTTCAGAATTACAATATGCAAAGCCACATGGGCATTCCCTTACAATATTCTGTAGGAAAAAGCCTCAAAACAATACCCAAATCTACTACCTAGAACTGTCCTGAACTACCTAAGACAACACTACAAGCCTTCTTTATATAGGCAATTTCCACTGCCTGAGAAGGTTCCACAAATTTATCCCTTTAGGCCGACTAAACATAGAATTATTTATTTTTCACAATTATTACAATAGGGTGGGCTCAAAGAAAATACAAAAAAATGATTTTAGGTAACCCAAATTCTGGAGGCCATAACTTTTTAACCATAGCTCCAATTTTCTATTGTAACCACTTTTCAGAAATGCCATGACCTGCCGCTAGTTAGCTAGGGGTCGATCGTGATCCGAAGCCTCTAAGACCTTCAAAATTGACCTAAAATATTTCATACCCAAAAACCTTAATAACTTCACCAATATTGATGATGTGGCAATGAAACTCAACTGGTAGGCTGAAATAACTGGGATGAACCTCCAACTGTGAAATCAGAACATTCCGAGATCATATGACCAACTTACTAAAAATAGTAAGTTTCCATAAATAGCAGCTTTGCACAAGATAGCCCTTATTCAAAAGAAAACCATAAATATTTTTGGGTGATGCAAGATTGCTCTTAAACCTAGGATGCTCCTACATCAGATACTTGGGGTAATTTGAGAAGTGACCCTGTCATGACTCGGGTGTGAAGAGGAAAACCAAGATGGTTAACCTCCTCCCTTGTCAGCCATGATGAATCTTTGATAGGTCATCCTTTCCACTTGACTAGATATTCTTCATATGTCTTTTTCCTTATGCTTCTGACAACTCAAATGTCCAGTATGTCTTCAATCTCCTTGATATCTAAACTGGTTGTTGGAATACTCCACTGTGCTGCTATAACCTCATCTTCAACACCTCCTTCATGATACTTTGTTAGATCTAAAACATTAAATACTGGTGAAATATTCAGCTCAGTAGGCAACTCAACCTCATATGCATTTTGTGAATCATGCTTCTTTAGTATCTTACATGGCCCAAACTTCTTCATTTTCAGCTTGTTATATGTACCAACTGGAAATGTCTCCTTTCGCAAATGAACTGTGACTTCATCTCCAAACTAAAATTCCTTATGCCTCCTTTTCTCATCTGCCTTAGCCTTATACTATGCATTCATCTTGGTAATGTGCTTCCTCACCTCCTCATGGATGTTCCTCAAGTGTTCTGCAAAATCCTCAACTTCAACACTACTTATTTCTCCTTTATCTATCTTCCTCAACTCAGATGCACTTCTAGGACTACTCCATATACAATCTGTGGATGATGTGATGAACTAAACTTCAAATTTTTCTTCAACTCTTCACTTTCTGCTAGTGTCATTCTATGTGCTACCTTATTTGGAAAACTGGCTCCTAGAATCAAGTCCATTTGATCACTGATCTTTCTTACTAGTGGTAATCCATCAGGCACATTATCGGATACAATATCCTGAAACTCATTCAATAATTCTGCAACTTCTATAGGTACATCTTCTACTTCCTCTTTCCCAGCCTTTGGAATTAAGGTAAAACACATATGCTCATGCCGTATACCACCTAAGAAATTTCCTCTATCTACAAAATTTATTCTTTCATTACCACATACCTTTTCTTATGTTTCCTTCAATGGTTTTAGCTTATGTCGCACTCCATCCTTTGTCAGGGAATAGGTATTCACACCACCATCATGTACAACACATCTATCAAACTGCCAAGGTCTACTCAACAACATATGACATGCATCCATAGATATGATATCACATAGTACCTCATCATCATACCCGCCGATCTTGAACTTCACTAGGCACTGTTCACTGACCATGACCTTGTGGTCATCCTGCACCCAGGCAACACAATATGGATGTGGATGTTTCTAACTCTTGAGCTTCAACTTTGTCACCATCTCTTCTGACACCAAATTATCAGTACTGCCACTATCAATAATCACATCACAACACTTACCCTCACACTTGCACCTTGTGCGAAACAGGCTCCTTCTTTGCTCAGGTTCATTTTCACCACTCAATAGGACTCTTTTGTTAATCAGTGTTTCTCCTCTTTCAGCATCTTCAGAATGTGATGATCTGACATCTTCATCTACATATGCAACTTTGGCCTAGCCTTCATTCCTTCTATATGTCCCTCCTTGGCATTGAGGATATTCAAATTCCCTATCACCTTCTTCTCCATAGTGAAAACAAGTTCCACGGAAGCCTCCTCTTCCTAAACCTTGTCCTCTTCCTCTTCCTCTCTGATCTTTATTGTTCTAATCTAGGAAATGACTTAAATTATCTCCTCTCTGATTCTGACTATTACTGGCCTCATCCTATTTTTTTGGATCATTATTTTGATATCCATATGACCGTCCACTAGATCTTCCATCATGACCTCTTCCGCTTTGTCTGCTCTCAAACTTCTTGTTCAGCTTTTCCTCTACTTTTAGGTAAAACTAGTATGCCTCTTCAATATTGTTCATTCAAACCAGATTCAGCTCTTCTTGAATGCTTGACCTCAACCCATTAAGGTAATGGGTAACTTTCTCCTTGTCAGCTTCTGCATGGCCGGTTCTGATGAGGATTCGATAGAACTCCTCTATATACTCCTGAATAGATCTTCCTGCTTGCTTCAAACTTTGCATTTTCTTCAGTAGGTCAAGCTCATAATCAATAGGGATGAACTATCACTTCAATTTATCCACCATCCACTCCCATCTTGTGATTTTATCCTTTCCTATTCGATTTCACTCCAATTGAATCTCTTGCCACCAGATCTTTGCATGACCCTGCAGTCTGGCCGTTACAAACTTGACCTGATCAGGATCCTCAATATCTTCATACTCACAATATTCTTCACATTCATTGATCCAGTCAATCAACTCTTCTTGGTTAAGATTTCTAGAAAATGTCAGGCTCTCAATCTTAGGTCTCTTCTCGATCTTTGAGATAGCTCGAAAAATTCTTTCTTCTTCCTGGTTCACAACTTCGACTTCTCCTTCTTGATCTTCTTCTTCGGCTTCATCCTCACTTTCATCTCTGACATTAAGATTAATTCCTCTGTGAATCTCCTCTTGCAAGGCTTGCACTTGTCTCTATAGTTCCCTAACCTTAGGTGTTACAACACCAGCTTTTCCGCCACGGTCCCTTCATGGAGGCATTTTTGCACTTCTCATTGAAACCCTAACCACGGTCTTGGTGCAAACTGCCTCACAGTCGGTGATTTGTTTACACAAAAACCCTAACCCACAATCCTAGTACAAACTGTCTCACAATCAATGATCTATTTACACACTCAGGAAAACCTAGCTCTGATACCACTTGATGAAGGGTGCTCCCCTTAATAACACAAACACATAATAGAAACAAAGAAATAACAACAATATGCAAGAACAGAAAATTGGCTTCTTATTATCTCCACAAATGTGGAATTACAAACTTTCAGAATTACAATATGCAAAGCCACATGGGCATTCTCTTACAATATTCTGTAGGATAAAGCCTTGAATACATACCCAGATCTACTACATAGAATTGTCCCAAACTACCTAAGACAACACTACGGGCCTTCTTTATATAGGCAATTTCCACCACCCAAGAAGGTTCCAAAAATTTAGCCCTTTAGGCCGACTAAACACAAAATTATTTATTTTTCACAATTATTACAATAGGGTCAGCTCAAATAAAATACAAAAAAATGATTTTAGGTAACCCAACTTCTGGAGGCCATAACTTTTTAACCGTAGCTCCATTTTTCTATTGTAGCCACTTTTCGAAAATGCCATGATGAGATCTATAGTGCCTAACATGCGCTAGTGCCAATCAGCCCAAGGTCAATCGCGATCCAGAGCCTCTAAGACCTTCAAAATTGACTTGAAAGATTTTCTACCCAAAAACCTTAATAACTTCACCAATACTAATGATGTGGCAATGAAACTCAACTAGTAGGCTAAATAACTATGATGAACCTCCAACTGTGAAATCAGAACATTCCGAGATCATATGACCAACTTACAAAAAATAGTAAGTTTCCATAAATAGTAGCTCTACACAAGATAGCCCTTATTGAAAAGAAAACCATAAATATTTTTGGGTGATGCAAGATTGCTCTTACACCCAGGATGGTCCTACATCAGTTTGTGTTTGTTAAGGAGAATAAAAGACCTATTCGATTAATGCATTGTTCCCTCCTTATGCATTTAATTTTGTACCAACATGTCAATAAACTTGATGTGAGAATGTTGAGATTAAGGACTTCTTTTGATGGTAATCCAAACCCAGTGCAATATTGGTTAAGAGCCTAGAATTATATATCCAATGAGTGTAACTTCTCTGTTTTCCAAAATTATTTTGTCCATCCAATTCTTGAGATATTGGGAGCAAATGTTGTAAGGTTGTCAACCAAGGTTTTGAGGGTGTTAAGGTTGATGCAATTTGAGGATAAATGGCCAGGAAACTACAATTGGGGAGACTTATACCTAGGGAACACCTTCACAGTTATCAGAGTTTATGGTTTCCCCCAACCTCCACACTTGCTTCCTAAGTTTGCACCTCCTAGGGTTTCTATGATGGAATTCATCTAGCAATTAATATGGACTGACAAAGAGCACCTAGCACCAGGCAATTCAAAATTGGTAGCTTCTTGATTGGAAAAAGAGCACTGGACTAAGTCAGTAGCTTGCTCAATCACTTCAAAATGGCTACAGGTACTTGCCGATATGTTGATTCTAAGGGTTTCATCAAGATTTCTAGGATGACTTTGATTCCTAGCATTGGAACAATCAGAGAGCATGAGGGCCTAGATGAGGAGGATGTGATAAGAAATATGTTGAACTTAGATGAAGCAGGAAGAAGATGGACCAAATATTTTGATTTTCTAGACATAGAGGTAAGACTGAAGAAGGTAGGAATTCCTTTTGGTGGTTATTTCCCTGAGCTCCCATATCTGCAAAGAATGGAAAAGATGATAGAGATGCATGGCACCCTGTCTAACCAATTGGAGGGGATGCTTGATGAGAAATTTGATGTGCCAAGAGATTATTTTACTTCTAAGCCTGAGAAGTTCACCGATGAATCTCAAGAGGGCAGTAGCCCACCTCAAGGAGAGGATGCACCAATAATTGATTTGACTCAAGAACAATAGGAGAAAGAGGCTACTTCTAAGCCACCTTTGAAAAAATAGAGGCTTGAGGCTAGTGAGCCTTCAAAGGTGAGAAAGAAAAAGAAGGTAATTGACATTGCTTGAGCTCTTGTGTCTAGTAATAGGGCTTATCACCATCAAATAAGAAAGGCCATCAGGGATGGCAAGAAAATTGTATCCAAAGAGGAAGGGGATTTACCCTTATTGATGGGAAAAGATGAAAGAGAACTTTATCAGGAGGAGTTTCTCAATGATGATCAATTCATCAAAAGAAAATAATTTAAGGATTTCCTCATTTGGAGGAAGCAAGATGAAGTGAGAAGGTCCTTGCCTGAAGGAATGCAACCAAGTGAAGAACCTTTGAGGGCCCCGAGGTCTTATGATCCTAGTCTTGAGAGGATTTCTATGGAAGAGGCAAGAGAGATGGTTAAATCAAGCGGCATGCTTCTAACTCCTGGATGGGACTTGACCTCTGCCTTCATCATTGATAAAATTAGAAAGTATCTAGAGGGAAGCTTGGCATATGGAGTATAGATAGATGACATAATCAGAGGGAGTGGTTATGACCCCAAACCACAAGCTATTGCACTTTGGTCAATGGCCCCTAGAACTCAAAAGCCAGCCTTAGTAAGCATTGAAGATAAGATGGAGGGAGACGAGATTGTCTAGATTGTGCAAAACACTACTGATCTTGAGGTATCTATTAGCATACAGTTTTTCCCTTTCTTCAAATAGATTTTAGATCCCAATAAAGTATAAAGAGAAAAGAAAACCCCAATACTAACAAATGAGTTCCTTTGAAATCAAACTCTGCAACTTTTAAGGTGCAGCTACCTTCTGAAAAAGATTTTCAATACAATCTTATTTAACAAATCAAAGCAAAATCATGTGTGTTTTTAACCAAAAAACACATAAGGTCAACACTCAGTCCATCAACTTGGAAAAGAATGTGCAGATTTTCAAAGAACAATATTTACTTCTACCACATCTTCTAACTTTAAAATATTTTAAAATTAAAATTACCATAATGATTCCCTCTGTTACTCTAAGCACAAAAATCTAGTCATATCATAGTTCAGCTTCATTCAATATAACTCATCTCCATAGGAAAACAAACCATATATAGATAAACAACAGTATTTATCATTTCAGAAACTCAAACATATATATAACACCATAAGATATTGTATATATTCAATGATATCAGTTTCAAAAAAGCTTAAAAGCGTAGACTTTTGAAAATAGTTTCAAAAGATCTCAGAGAGCTGACTGACTCCCCAAAAGAAGAACCCTTTCTTTCTCATTCTGATGCATATTTAACTTCCTTTGCTCCCGATGATATTTTTCAGTTTTAATAACTGAATCTTTCCTTCCGATGATATTTTTCAGTTTTAACAACTGAATCTTTCCTTCCAATAAAAATCTCTTCATCCCCTTTCTTTTACTTTATCGGACATAATGTTCTTAAACATTATGTTTGCAAGGGTAGTAATAAATACACCTTCCTAATTCATAATATGCATATCTTTAGACACATGGTGTATAATTTAATTTTAAAACCTTGTCAAATTTAACCTCTGCAGTTAAAACAAGAAGCTATTGGCCTCTCTGATATACCTTTACAGAGTCACGTGTAACTTTTGAATGTGATCAAATAATGCTAATCACTCTAGTCAGATCCTGTGCTATTTGTTTCCCCACAACATATCCAAAACAAGGCCAAATCCAATGGTGGAGTTAAAAGTTATGGCTCTTGCACCGAGACCTATTTTTTAGCCTGCTAATTTTCTAAACATATCAGATTTTAATTTATTCAAGCTGGTTGATACAACCAGGAAAGGAAATAAAATGTTCTAGCTCCAATGTTGTACTAAAAATAATATGTGGATAATGTTTGTATTTGAATATAACTAGTAAATTGGGAATCCATTTCCTTTTGAGCTGCCAGCTAGGCACTATGAGTTTCCATTTGTCTTTCATCATGGCATGGAATGTATGTGCTGCCCCATCATATGTGAAGGTTTTGGACTTCACATAAAACCTCCTCAAAAGCTCAAGTCTAATAATCTTTAAAAGAATTTACCTATAGAAAGTTAGTTATTTGACCAGAATATTCCATCAATCAGACCTTTGACTTGAACTTGAAGGTTCAAGGTTCAAGTTCAACTTTGACATATTTCCAATTGATAGACTGACAACATAAAGACTAGAATATCCTTGTGACCTCCGATAGAAGTTGAACTTGAACTTGAACTTGAACTTGAACTTGAAGGTTCAAGTTCAAGTTCAACTAAGACTTTTACCTAGACAAAATAATTGGTCACGAGAGAAAAGAATAATACAAGTGTAACAGTATCAAAGGTAGTTGTACACTTTGCTCACCTTAATTAGGCCAAAACCATCCATTTTTCAGAGAGGTATGACAAATTATTTGAGAATTCAATGAAGGTTTCAAAGGACAGGGATCTTAAACTTATGATGATTAAAAATATGGAGGATGAACTTGAGGATTTGAAAGCCAAGCTTGAAGAAGCTTCAAAGGTGGTCCCTCCTCCTTCTTTGAAAATTGATGCCCCTCCTCAAAAAGATGCAGAAACTCCTGATAAGCTTGCTAAGGACTTAGAGAAAATAAGATTGGATGCATCCCTGGATACCATAACAAAGATTGTGCAATATAGGTAAAGAAAAATAAAGGAGAAGATGGAATCAGTCCATCAATTAGTTAGTCTATTGCACAAGGCCAATGATAAGGTGAATGAGTCACTAGCCACTTTAGAGCCACTATTCCATGTGTGGTTAGGGAGGAGCTTATTGTTTGAGAAGCTTGATGCTTTGCAGGAGCATAGGCCCGATATCCCTGAGGTAGTGACAAAAGTATATGAAAAGATTGGTTTGGTGAGTGCTATCTCAAAGTTTTTTAAAGGAAAGCCTAACCAGATAAAAGCCAAGTTGGCTATGTTTGATAAGGATTATAGTAAGTACCTTCCTTCAGTGTATGGCAATGATGGGAGTGTAATTAGTGTAGATGAGTGGAAAACATCAATGGATCAGTTGATAATTAAACAAGAAACTTTCCTTAATAGTGACAATGCCTTAGACTTGGAGGGATGCAATGGTATAATTGATAGTTTATTTAAGGTTGAAGGTGATTGCATACGGTTTATGGCAGAGGTTAAAGGTGTAACTGATTCCATGTGGGACCTATAGATCAAATTGTTACAAGAACTGTATGCCTACAATTGGCCATCTGATGATGATGTGGCAGCATGGGACAAAATGACAAAGAGGAAAAAGAAGAAGCCAATTGTCCTAATGTTGGAGGAAGAAGAATAATGTACACTTGGCACCTGATCAAAAATTCTAGGGAGAGCATGTACCGAACAAAGGATGATGTAAGTTAGCCTATAATGGCGGTCATCATTCATGCAACAAATCAAGTAACTGTTCTGAAATATCTTCAAAGGTGCCACTTGTAAAGGTGCTATTAGTTGTGGACTACTTTATGTTTTTCCAGTCATTGTCATTATGGTTTGTACTTTTTGTCTGTAGTGCAAGTCATTTTCCTAGCCATCCAAAGCTTGTTGCATCCTTTTGAGGATTCCAAGATGGCTAGAGGTATAAGTAGCAAGTTTTTGCTCTTTTTGAGGGGTAGTGAAAGTTTTTGTAAAGAAAGTGTTGAAAATAGAATCTGACTTCTTTCAAGTTTTTGTTAAAATTTATATGGATACAATTGAAAATTAATACAAATACATTGAAATTTTATTTTTATCTCTGGTTGTCTTTGTGTATGGATTCTTTTTTTTTCTTATGCATTAATTAGTAAGGCTCTTTAATGTGTTGTTCATAAGATGAATATAGGGGTTGAACTCAAAGTTTCTCTCAAGGAGAGAGTTAATCTTTAGGGAGGTGTCTAGGAATTAAAGATCTATACATAAATTTGATGGCAAGGCTAGGAATTGGGATAATGAACTACTAGGCATTTCATTTGAGTTCCAATATCTCTATGATTAATAGGATTCTGTAGATGTTAAGTTTTGACTCTGACCCAATGAATAAGGCACTGGTTTTACCTTGATTTGCATCTTTTCACTACCAAAATATCAAAAACATATTCTATTTACTTTATTTGTATGTTACTTGACTGTATTTGACTATGTCCAAGTATATAGATCAAATTTACAGTGCTTTGTAGAAGCATTTGAGAATGGTAAACCCGCCTGAGTTTTACTCAAAGTTAAGAAGGCTTAAAGCCTTAATACCTTAGCATTTAAATTATGTTGGATGCAACTGTTGGGAGTACATGAGTCTTGTGTTCAATGAATTTCTTGAATATTTTAATCATCTACAGGTTTAAGTGCTAACACTTTCAAACAATATAACATTTTTAAATATATATATATATATATATATATATATATATATATATATATATATATATATATATATATATATATATATATATATATATATATATATATATATATATATATATATATATATATATAACATCCGAACATGAGTCTACTACTTTTATCTAGAACCTTATAAAAAAATATTATCATTTTCTTTTGTTTAACATGGTCAAACATTCATCTACTTGTTATCTTTCTAGTCCTAATTGATAGACTTATTAAAAAATAACTATAACTTTCAAATTGTATAACATTTTTGAAATCCAAAACATGTGTCACATTCTATGCTTTTCCTACTACAAGAAAAATAAAAAAAGTTTTCAATTTGATAAAGTTTAGACTAAGTTAATGTGGTCAAACATGATATTTTTTGTATTCTAGAAAAGTTGTAGAATAAAAATCATAATTAATTATTTACTTGGAAAAAAATTATAAAATAATATGTGTCACATCCGGACATGAGTCTACTACTTATATCTAGAATCTTGTAAAAACAAATTATCATTTGATTGTGTTTAAGGTGGTCAGACATATACCTACTTCTTATTTTTTCTTGAAATTTTTGTACTACTACATTGAAATTTGAAATTTTCAACATATAGAATAATTATTTTTCAAAAAAGGCCTAGTATCTTAGAAAATAAATTCAATTTTCTATAGATTCTCTTGATACATATTTTTGATATAATTTTTATAACTTGTTCATATTTTTATGTCAACTTGCCTAAACCTAATTTTCTAAATTTGCATTGCCACTTAAGGGCCTAGTTTGGCATACCATGATCCTATACATACCCAAATGCAAACAAAATTTGAGATGTCTATGTTTGGGTAGATTAAATTATTTGTTAGTTTTCAAGTTTATTAGATGAAGAAAGGTATCTACCTTACTTGATCTAAATATATCAAGGAGATACTGAAATTTTTTGGCATAGAAGACTCAAGACTAGTAAGTACATCTATGACTATTGGAGAGAAGCTATCAAAGATGATGATACAACAAAAGTGACTCAAACCTTGTATTGGTCAATGATTGGAAAGATACAATATGTTATTCATAATAGACTAGACATTGCACTAGTAGTTGGGATTGTTGCAATATTTTCTACAAATCATAAGGAGAATCACATGATGGGAGTGAAAAGGAAACTGAGATATCTGAAAGGAACAAATGATTATAGATTGTACTACAAGAAGAATGAAAAGTTTTCACTGAAAGCCTATACTGATAAAGATTGGACAAGAAATGTGGATGAAAAAAATAGTACAAGTGGTGGTGCATTCTTTCTAGGAAATAGACTAGTCTCATGGATAAGCAAGAAACAAAACTGCATTTCTCAATCTACAATAGAATTTGAATATGTGGCACAAGCAATTATTTGTTCAAACATAGTGTGGATCAAGAAATTGTTGAAAGGTATGAAGGAAGAGACCAATGAGCCAATTGTTATTCGATGTGATAATACAAGTTCTATTAATATATCAAAGAACCCTGTGATGCACCCTAAGACCAAGGATATTGCTATCAAGTATCATTACTTGAGAGAGCTAGTTCAAGACAAAGAAGTGATATTAGAATATGTAAATACAAATGAGAAGTTACCTGAAACATTCACTAAAGCATTACCTAAGGATGCACATGAGTATCTAAGAGGTAAATTAGGGGTGATTCCCCTAGATGTGGCTACCTAAAATAGATGGAGTATTGCATCAAATGCAATAATCATAATATCTCACAAATTGATGCAAGGAGGTCACACTTTAGGAGATGCCTAAAGCTGTGAAGAGTTAAGAACAAGATGTTGATCAACCATAAGCAAGATGACATAGGGAGCATATAGTTTAGAAATCTGACATGAAGATATCTACATGGTGAAGATGAATGAGAAAGTAGAAAGTGTCTTTGGCATTGTTTTCAAAGAGGGAGATAATTAATAAAAATTACCATGAAAAGATGAGGGAGAGATTTAGTAAATTCAATAAAATTGATGCACAAATAAAGAGGGAGATGATATTAGCATGGATGAGAATTAGACTAAAACTAAAAGATGAGATCAAGAAGATTGTGGGACCATAGAATCAGAATGAAGCTGAGGATATTAATGAATTCAGATAATAGAACACATAAGGTGTTGACAAAAGTTGCTTCAGTACACAATTTTTGGGATTGTATTGTAATTAAGTATATGGTGTTGTAATCAATGCCAAAGAGGGAGATTGTTGGAAGACACAATTAAAATAATTGTTATATTTTCATTGATGTAAAACCATAATTGGTGATACAGATGCTATCTAGTATAGTGCCATATCATTTGAGTGATGGAGAGGATTTGGAAAGAAGAGATAACAAGAAGACCTAGTAAAAGGTGGAGTTTTGAGAAACTATAATGGATACTTGAATAGCTGGCACATCTGCAAGATAATGTGGTATTTATCTATAACACTAACTAAAGAAGGAAGTTGAATCAAGAAGCATAGAAGAGATGAGGAAAGAAAGACTGAAACCATAGGCTTGACCGAGAAAAAGAGAAGAAGATTAATGAACTTAAGTATAAGCCGACTAATGCTAGTGTTGACAGAGTGCAAGTATAAGACAAGAAAATATAATGTCGACCGAGCATCAACAATGACAGAGTATCAAAATTGGACCGAGTGAAGACAATTAGTGCTGAGAAGAACAATTAAGCAGTAACCGAGTTATCCAGTAAAGACTAAGCAGAAGAACATAGTGATGACCGAGTGTCATTATTTTACATTTTGTGTAGGAGTTGAGATTCCCATCCAACATAGTTGTATTCTTGGTTCATATGTAAAGCATGTTGAAAACAAGGATGAATGACCTAGAGTATTTAATGCATCATAAAATGTGTTTTCACATTTCTATGCATGGATTCAAGGAGAATTTTTAAGAAGTATCTAGAAGGTTAGAAGGAGAATGAAATGTTGGAAGGATTCGATCAATCTGACCTAAGCCTAAGATCTATGGTAATGATTAAGAAACAAAAGATTAAGCTACATAGTTAAGGAGGTATAAGGATAACCTATTTGAGGGTTATGTAGAAGGTTGATTCATTTGATTGGAGAACCTAAGAAGAAGGTAGATTAGAGCTGAGAAGAGCTGTGAAGTGGTGATTTCTTGAAGGGTTTTTGAGAAGATCAGAGATGGATATGATAGTCAAGGCCATTCAAAGGATCAGTATATGAACTACATTGAATCTTTATTTGCAAAGTGAGTTGTATGTATCAGTTCAAACCTGTTGTTACTTTCTAACCATTATATCAATTGAAATCCTTTAATCAAGGTTGACCTAAAAGTCATTTGTAAATCCTTTAATAAAGGTGACATTCTAATGGAATATTCTTAAGTCCTCTAACAAGTCCACTCTTGATAGGGTGATTAAATGCTTTAATAGGATCATACCTAATAGTGTGTATTGTACCTTTAATAGGGTTCGATCCTCACAGAGATCATTTCAGAAGAGTAAAAATTTGGTAGCATGTTACTGGTGGTTTTTCCCAAATTGGGTTTCCACGTTAAATCTTGTTGTCATACTTGTGTGAATGTTATTTGATGTGTTTTACTGTGCAAGTTGATTACTTTTGGATAGTGGATTGCGAGTTTATTTTACTAGTTTTATGCTATAGAGACTGAGTGGACTATTGAGTAGATCTAATTCCTTTGAAGTGTTTAAAAGTGGAACTAGTACATTTGGACCTGAGGATAACTAATTAAGTAGAAAAAGATACATATTTGTAGGAAAGATGTTTGGTATTCTATTCTACATCTCATATTATTTTTCCATGAATGCCAAAGGGAGAGATTGATAGACTACAACTGATTGAATATCCTAAATGATATATTGATGACTTCAAAATAAAGTGATTAATGATGAATGAGCTACAAAGGTATATGTGAGACATTAAATCAGTTATTGTATTGTCATTGATGTCAACTAGTATTAATTGTACTTATGATGATAGTCACAAACATGTGAAGAAGGATATAATGGTGAAGGAATGAGATATTAAAATGAAGTTGAGATGTATGAGAAAGATATGGATATGATATTCATTGGGTAACTTATTGATGAGTATATGACATTATGTTAGTGATATTATTGTATTACATAATTATGTGATGGATTGAAGAGAAATAATGTACAAGTTTATGTAATTGGTAAATGAAGAATTTACTATACACTGAGTTGGAACAGTGTACACCGAATAATTGTAGTGTATATCGACTATAGTGTTAACCGAGTTAGTTATCACTGACAAAATTTAGTAAACACTGAGTTGGAATAGTGTACACCAAGCAATTGTAGTGTGTATCAACTATAGTGTTAACCGAGTTAGTTATCATCGACACATCACAGTATTGATTGAGCGAAAGAACTAAATGAAATTTGTGACTATTGACTAAAGATGATGAGATGGATAATTACAAATGATTCTGAGGTAAAAGATAAAGTTTTTTATGATGATCAAATGACTAACAAAATTCAAGGATGATCAGATGAAGGAGAATGAAACATGTTACTGACACAACTGTCGAGGAATGTTAAAGTGGAAAAATCAACTATGACGATTAAGAGGAAAATTATATGATTGGAAATAATTTTTTTTATTATTTCTATAAAAGGAGACAAGAGATTCATTATGAATTCTGGAATGCACATGATAAGATTGCATTCATACAAAAATGGTCTAACATGTTGAAGACAGAATTGAGAAAATTTGCAGACAACACCAAGCATCAGAGAAAATAGTTACCGAGTAGAATAGAGTTGGAGGAAACAAAGAGATTGAATTGATTATTGGCCAAAGGTATTTTTGAGCTTAGCATAGATCTATAAATCTTCAAAACAAGTTGTATTTGAATCAAATCATTACTGTAACATTCTAACCATTGCTAAAGATAAATCTCTAAATGAGTGGACTTAACAGTCTTTATATTTTCATTATGACATTCAATGAATGTTGATTGTTTTCTTGTTGACCCCATAGTGAATGTTTGTTCAGGGAGAACTATTAGTGATAAATCCTCTAACCAGGTCACATCTCATAGTGTGTTTTGTAATCTTTAAAAGGGTTGGATCCTAACCGACCTCACTTCAGAAGATAATTATTTTGGGTTACCAGTCCCATAGGTGGTTTTTCCCCTAACAGGGTTTCCATGAAAAGAATAGAATTGTTATATGTTTATGGATGTGATAAATTGTTATTTTACTTTACACTCTACTATAACTGGATTGATCGATAAATACAGTAGTTAATTTACTGGTATTCGGTAGATCAACTAAAAGGAATAGTTAAAGTATTACCGAGTTGATTAATTGATATGAAAGATTTTTTTATACATCTGGGAGTATTTGTGACTCTAGGATAACTGGACTTTACTAATTCACTGCCCCTCTTAGTTATCTAACAATCCATCCTCATATAGTAATCCTGTAGATTCCTAATTACTTGAGATAATTAGGGTTTGGATCCTTCTAGAAAGCTCAGACAATTATATATCTTTTATCCATATTCATTTCCTCTTTCCAAGAAATGTTTACTTCATTTTCAGTGGTTCAAACTTTTCCTTGGGATCATTTACAATCATGTTTCATTCCTAATAAATCTTACCTAAACTTTACCTTGATCTTCATAAACTATTTTCTTTCTCAGTAGAATCTAATCACACTTTTATGTTCATCCTATATCTCTCAGTAAGATTTACTAATCTTCTCGGTTATCATGTTGTTTCTTCTCGATAGTTCCTTCTCAACAATACTCTTCCTTTTCTTGGTAACCATTGTTCTTGATTAACTACATTTGTTCAGTGCCCATTCTACTTGGTATACACTATTAGGTAAATGATTTTCTTTATTCTTGGTAATTATTTTCCCTTTTCTATACTAAATGAATGCTCTTTACAAACCTAATTCTTCACTTATACTAACCTAATTATGCACTAAACATAATTCATCTTTTCTTCTCTAATGACAACACTTAATGAATTTAAGAGTAACAACTATAAGCAATGGAGTGATTTAGTTTTCTCTCATCTTAGTGAGCATAATCTATTGCCCTATTTGTATGAACACAAACCTTCTAATCCTCCTTATGATCAAAAAACTTGGAGAAAAGTTATCAATGTTATATATAAGAATATGGATGGAGATTGTCTGCAATCAATTGATCACAAGAGGACATAGAATTTTCATAATCTTTGGACCTTTTTTGGGAAATGCATGAATATCTACATATTTGTTGAGTCCCTCAAGGTATAGAACCTCTAGTTCTAGCTCCTACTTCTCCAGTTGAGATCATTTCTATTGTTTCTCCTAATAATTCTTGCATTCCTATAGCCATGGGTTCTTATGATTCAATGCAGCAGGATATTCCTTGTCTTCCACTCATAGTTCCTTGAGATTACTTCTTCAGATACATTGTAGGTTTGTTTGTGGAGTCCTACATTGAGGATGTGGGAGATATCATTGATGAAATTCATCTTCTCTATGATGAGGTTGGTCTATCTTCATTTTTTTCAAGGAACACTCTGACCCTCATCTTCATTATCCACTTGATCCTTCTTTCAAGTTTGACATGATTGTGGATCGTTTGACATAACATTTGGAGGAGGTCCCTTTCACTTCACATAAGGAATTTGAGTGTTTGGATATTGGCATTCATGAGTCTCAAACTTCACTTGAGATGTCACATTTTCATAGTTCAAGTTGATCATACTCAGGCGTTGGAGATTTCAATTCAGTTTCCTAATTCATCATATATTTTGAGGATTCTTCCTAGAGATTGGGGATGATTCATTGTCATACCTATGACATTATTTATTCCTAAAGGGAGTAACATCATTAATTTTTCTTGGTAAAATTTCTACATTGATCCAGGAGCACATATCATGGGTGTATATTCTACATTTAGGGGGGGGGATTCTTTTCTTCTCTTCCTCCTTCACATTTTGAGGAGGCATATTTGTCTTTGGATCTTGTTCACAAGAATTAACCATTGGTTCCTTATTTGTCATCTCCTTCTATTGGATATGTTCCTGATTTGTTTGTGGCATCTTCATCAACCAAGGACACGGTGATACATGATCATACTTTAGAGATATCATACATCATTTGGATTCCCTTCCTTCTTCCTATCCACAATGTGACACCTCATTGCATCTATTTTTTCTATATCTTCTTCCCAAGGGGAGAAATGCGGTTTGTAGGCATTGGACTATGTTTCTCCTTCAAGAAATGACCATCCTTGACAGACATTATTTATTATGGAGGGGGATACTATCATGTCTCCTTGTTTCTTTCCTATATGGAGATTATTTATTGTATATACATGATGTATGTCATAATGGAGGGGTCTTGATTACTCCATCCATCTATGCATCATGTTTGATTTTCATCTCTCTTTTTGGGGAAGGGTTTTCCCATGAGGTTTTCCCTCTTCCTCCACTTTATGAGGGATTTTCTTGTATATCTTTTGCACTTCAATATTGTACATGGGTACCTAAGACAACCTAGTAGTCAGGGACCCATCATCCATTGTCATCTTACTTTGTAAGCTTAAGTGCATTCCCCTAAGTTGAACTTAAGGTGGGGGGGTGTTGGTGTAATTAAATATTCCTAATTACACTTTAGTTAAGTTTACTTAGGATAATGCATTTTTATATTATTTTTTTCATGTAGACACCTAAGAGTATGCATCTCATTTTGGGTATGTGCAGGATCATGGTATGCCAAAAAGTGGCGATGTGAAAAAGAAGTCCTGATTGATAGACTCTTTGAAAAAAAATTATAACTTTCAAACAATATAACATTTTTCAAATCTGAAATATACAACACATTCTATACTTCACCTAATACAATAATAATAAACAATTCTTTCAAATTGATGAAGTTTAAACTAAGTTAAGGTGGTAAGACACAAGAGTTTTTATATTCAGGAAAATTTGTAGCAGAAAAATCATAATTAATTATTTACTTAGCAAAAAAATACAAAAAAATATAGATCACATTCGGACATGAGTATACTACTTTTATCTATTGTCTTATAAAGTAATATTATCATTTAATTTTGTTTAATGTGGTTAGACATACACCTACTTGTTATCTTTCTAGACTTATTAAAAAATAGCTATAACTTTCAAACTGTATAACATTTTTGAAATCTAAAACATGTGTCACATTTTATGTTTTTACTACTACAATAAAAATATAAAAAAAATTCAATTTGATAAAGTTTAGGCTAAGTTAATGTGGTCAGACATGAGAGTTTTTGTATTCTGAAAAAGTTGTAGAAGAAAAATCATAATTAATTATTTACTTGGAAAATAATTACAAAAAAATATGTGTCACATCTAGACATGAGTCTACTACTTATATCTAGAATCTTGTAAAAAAAAAATATTATTTGATTGTGTTTAAGGTGGTCAGACATACACCTACTTCTTATATTTTTCTTGAAATTTGTGTACTACTACATTGAAATTTGAAATTTTCAACATATAGAATATTTTTTTTTCAAAAAAGGACTAGTATCTTAGAAACCAAATTCAATTTTCTACAGACTCTCTTCTTACATATTTTTCATATAATATTTATAACTTGTTCAAATTTTTATGTCAACTTGCTAAAACTTGATTTTCCGAATTTTCATTGCTACTTAAGGGCCTAGTTTGGCATACCATGATCCTACACATACCCTTTTAGCACATGGTGTAGGATAATTTTTCCTTTATGTGTGAGATCCTCCTTTAGTTCTCTTATCACATTATCATCCTCTCATTTTTGTAAATGTAGCACATACTTTGTTGTACAATGGAGGATGATTGATCTTTGTTGGACATATAATTATACCTAGTTTGATTAATAGGTAATCACTTGCATATCTCTTAGTTATCTTGCATTGCCTATATATTCAGACACATCTAATTTATATTTATCAATTGTCAATCAATTGGGCATAATCAATTATATTTCATTGTTGATCATTATTGAATATATCAATTGATCATATCATTTTGCCTATCTCTCTTGTGCTATCAATTGAGCTTCTAGATCTTGGGTTTTCCATTCTTTTCCTTAGTGAAATTCTTATATGGTATCATAGTGATATTAAAATTCTTACACTACATTTCTCATTTTAGGAAATTATCCCACCACCATTTCCTATGATCATCATAATAAAAATACACCTCAAGGAGATAACCATTTCATCCATCTCTTACAATCAATAGCTCTAGAATTCTCTAACCATAGCTCAAGGTCCATGGATATGAAATAAATGCATAAATAACTTGGAATAATTAATGGGAAAGTATTCTCATGTTATAAACTAGTGACTAGACCAAGAGTGGAAATGAGAATGCTTCTCCAAGATATGAAAGTCGTCATTACCCAGGCAAGAGAAATCTCCTCTTGGGTCTTTATTGAACTCATGTCCATCCAAGGTGTAGGTTCCTCAAACTTCCTACTAGAATCTCATAAAGAGTTACCATCTCAATAATATGTTTCTCATCTCAAGAGAACTCTAGCCTGATCTAAGTCGTAGACCACATTCAAAGTTCCAACCAGATAAATCAGAAACCCATCATGACATCGTGATCTAACCCTATTAAATACAATTCTAATACAATCTTCATGCTTCAACAATAAAATATAGTTACAATACGATCTTTAGTGTCTAAGCCTTGACATAAAGATTTACATCCCACTTCTAGATGAAATTCAATAGCCTAACCACTGTGAAAAATAAACTTCTCTCTCCTTTATAGCTCCTCTAGCAACACTTGTAATTATAGAGCTTACAATTCGAAAAACAACATCTTCTCAAATAAGTCCACATTCAATGTATCTTGGACATGTAATTAGAAAAGCCTTTTTGCATAGCACTTGCATAAGTATTAATTTCTATTTCTAAATCTCCAAGTCTATCCGCATGGAAGATTTGGTCCTCCTGAAAAAATATTTTCAAAACTCTTAATAAGAAAGAAGTGAAACTGTTTTGCAGCTTGGTGCTTGGAGGGAACTTTTCGAAAGTCCTTAGCCATTCTTTTCTTAAAAAATTCCTTCTTGTGACAAGTGTCGCAATGTCTTTTTCTCCTCAATGTTAATTGCACCTAACTTTCAATTGGGGCCCACAGTTAAGCAATGCACTTTGGAAACTTATAATACAACATTAGTTTATTAAAAAACGGCAACATAAGACCATTGGATGTAACTAAATTAAGTCCATATCAGACTTCTAAGATTAAGGCAGCTTAATCCCAACACTTGAATGGATCACTTGAGCATGAGAGTCACATGTATTTTTGATGTAATAGCCCGACCAAAAATTATATTAACCAAATCTAATCAAAAATACATATTAAAGGATTGGTCGGAAAGGAAAAAAAATTGAACTCCCAATCACCATAAGAAATTTAACAAGGGCAAAACCCTATGTACACAAGTTCAAATGGCTATTACCCCGAAACAGTCGCAAATATTTACTATTTCTTTGTAAACTCTTGCATCATCACTCTTCAATAAATTATGTATATTTGAAAATAAGAAAAGAAGTTTAGCTTAAACAAAAGCCAACAACATGCTTATATTGAAATGAATCAAAAGAATTGGTTTGCCAATCTCCTCCTATACTTCACTGGAGTATGTGTCACTGAGCAAACACAACTAATATTTTTAAGTTTCTCGAAAATGTAGTTTTATTTTAAAACAGATCCACTAAACCAAGATATGTAGTGCACATAAAGAGAGTTATCTTTGTACGTCCTCAAACTGTCCCAATATTGTCAGATGTTCAGTATTTCATGGAAATTCGCTATAGTAAATCATATATTTTCTTCAAAGCTTGGTAGTTGACGAGAAGAAAGTATGTTTTATAGTAAAACAGATAAACAAAACCCCATATGTGGTCGACAAAAAACAGAGAGTTGTCTGCGTACACCCTCAAAACATGAAAACCTTTCCCAGAATGCTCAGATGCTCGTCAATTCATGAAAAAATGTCATCTATTATGCTTTCTAGCAATTAAAATACTTGCCTCAAATGTCTTGTCCGCTGATCTCTCTTAAAAGCCGGGGAAAAATAGTTAAGAATTTGGAACAGGTTTAGTGCAGGAAATACGAATTTCAATTTTCACCAAACAGCTTTATAGAAATGCGTGACTAATTGTGATACAATTATAAAAAACAAACGTACACAATTTTAACATATTTAAATAATATATATATTTAATAAAATATTTTATAAAATAAACATTGTATTTTTGTATAATTTCTTTTGACAAATTAAATTTTTTATAATTAACAAATAATCAATATAATTATTAATTTATGTCAATAATAATATACTAAGAGGTGTGAATTTTTTTCTTTCAAAATTAAATGTATTATAGAAATCTACTTTATATTTTAAAAATCTTAGTATTGATACAATCAAATTTTACATCTTCAAATTCATTCCCATTATTGAAAACAAGTAACCACAATCTTTATAATATATATATAAAACCTAGAACAATCTTTCTATTTTCTAACCTATTCTCTTAAAAAAACTTTTAAAAATAAAAATATTTTAACTTCTCAAATTCTCTGCCTTGATCCATTCTATTACAAACATACTATTTTCAACAATTTTTAATTCTTTCTAACCCAATCTTTGAAATAATTAAATAAATAAAAACATTTTAGCTGCTAAAATTCCTACAAGATTTCCCCGATAGCAAACTGACTATTTTTAACAATTTTGACTTTTTATTAATTCCACATTCATATTGCAATAAAATTTATCATTTATTTAAGGCTGGCTAAAGTAGGACTAGTATCTCAAAACAAAACAAAATTAAAACCCCAATTTGAGGCCATTTATGGTTGAAAACTGCTCTACAAAAGTGTCGAGAATTGCTCCAACCATTCAAATCTTTGAGATGCTTCTCGAGAGAAAATCCGCTTATATTACTTCTTGCATCAATAATAACAATTTGTAGGAAAATATTATTGCTATCATAGGAATTGATGCAAATGTTTGGTGAGAGATTTTACGAAAAAATAATGTACATTTGGCGTTTTTCTTTAGTTTATAAGTTATATGATGATTTATTCAAAATTATTTTATATTGTTTTGGTAAATAATTTTTTTTCTATATTCTATTAATAGTAGTTCTAACATTGTATACAATATTATATAATAAAATTTTATTAGAATGTAACATATATACTTCAATAAAATTGGACGATCATAGTAGATTTAGAAAACTTAGGATTTGAGAAGATTATAATTTTTTGATTAGGGAAAAATTGGTTTTACAGGGATAAAAACTCAGGATCAAAATATCAAAATATAAACAGTAACTGTAAACCAACAAAAAATCCTATGCCAAGCAACATAAAGAGTGGATGAATTTTTACCTATGAATTAATAAATTTTCAATAATATTTCATTCATTATGCTTATATTTTTTACTAGGTAAATCTATTGATCCCTTTTTGTATTGATTAGATGATTACAAAGTTATTAATTGAATGCTTAGTTTATGGATCCACCAAATGGTACAAAAGACATGTTTTCAAATTTAGAGAAAAGAGATAGATTTTGTGAGAAATTCAAGTGACCTATGAAGATACAAGATGTATTTAATACTTTATGATAGTAGAATGTATTAAGAAAAAATACTTTTTAAGATTCCACTGAAATTCATTAATAGTTGATATATATAAATATGAAGAGTGGGTATAGAGAAAGGAGCCGTTAAAATTTATTGAATAATACAAGAAATATTGAACACGATAAGAAATGCATTATTCAGAATATTTTCAATACAAATGATAGAAGAGAAGACCATAACCATAGATATGGTAATTAGAAATATCCAAGTATTGAAATAATTTTTGAAGTTAAAAAATAATATGTTAAAAACCAAACATCTTAGAAATCAGTTTTAAACATAGCAAAATGTATAGAACTAATATATTGTTAGTTGTTTTTATACTTTGAATTTAGAGGAATTGAAATTTCAATATATGATCCATAAAATATTCAATGTATGATAATAAAAAATTTATTTTGAATGATAGCATTTTAAAATAAATTTTGAACGGACATTTTGTTCAATATGCTAGAAAGATACATAACTAGAAAGATATGTTAGAAATAAGGAAATTATATATATATATATATATATATATATATATATATATATATATATATATATATATATATATATATATATATATATATAATACGATGATGCCAAAGCTAAAGATAACATTCATTCAATTAGAATATTAGTTAGATACATTCAAACTTTTAAATTTTAAGCTAAGGGGAGAATAAAGAGAATGGTTAAACAAACTTGTTCTATTGAATACGAATTCCAATTTGACATATTCAATTTGATTAAAAAAAAGTAAGAATTGTTACGATATGCTTTAGAAAGAGAGGAAAGAAGGGATGAAAGGGAGTCTTTTGTTTGGAAATATGTTCGGGCAATATGATTTGAGGTAACAATAATGGAGGCATACTAGTCAAATATTCTTGGTGGAATTTTTCTTAGTTTGATAAAAATATACATTATCTTTCACCTTTGAAATCCATATTTATGGACTCCAAATGTCTCTCTTCTCGAATCTCTATTTAGATTTGTCTCCCTCACCTACCACTATAATTTATATATCCAAAAATCCTTAAGGGTTGGTATGGTAGTGGGAATTAGTGGAATTTGTATTTGTTATTTCCAATTTCATCGAATTTTCAGTTTGGAAGTGCAATATGAAAATAGAATAGGAATATGTAAATGCTCATTTTGCCAAAAATGAGCATTTACATCTTCCATCTGAAAAGGTGGAATTGGATTTTGAAATTGGAATTTGAATGGGAGAAAAACAAATTTCTAAATTCTTCATGTCTACACTTAATTTTTTAATTTTTTATTTGTGTGGGGAGGGATTTAATTTATTTTTTATTTGTCTGGGTGGTTTGTAACTTTGTTATTTATTCAAATTTTTTCGAAAAAAATTCAAATTTTTTCCCGAAATTTTTTTTTTAAAAAAAAATTCAAATTTTTTAATGAATTTTTTTTCAATTTTTTATAAAAAAAAGTTAATTTTTTATTTTTTTCAATTTTTTCTAAAATTTATTTTCTAAATTTTTTGTCGATTTTTTTCAAATTTTAGTTGAAGTGATTGTAACTTGGTTCCCTGCCACCAACTTTGGGTGCCTAAAACGGTCTGCGATTCCATTTTAAATTCAATTCCATTAATAAAAATGAATTATTAAATTCAAAAACATTAACACAATTCATAAAAGTTAAAAAAAAATCATACTCAAATTCCAATTCCAGTTTCAAAAAGTGGAACCAAATGGACAAAACATAATCTAGAAATGAAAAACGGGATTATTGAATCCATGATTTGACCATTTCCAACATTTGATCAAATCCATCATTTCCTAATTCTCGCTACCAAACGGGCCCTAAATAAATTGTGGATTCTTTTGGTTTTCTCTCCACTGCATAAATTCATTTGATGGGAGCATCTAGACTATAAAAATATCTATCTTGATTGAGGATGATTTCATCATTTCTCACTCCAATATGGTTTCTATTGTTAGTCTTTTGGATCAAACACTTTAGTTAAAAGATCCCACATTGATGTAGGTACATATTTTCTCTCCACTTTGATGTTTATTCCACTTCTTATGAATTTCAACTATAAGAATATTATGATAGAAATAAGGTAGCACAAACAATTGAGAGGGGGGATTTTTAATATGATATGTCCAAATTAGTTACATCTCAAAACCAGAACTTAACCAATGCTTAACTTCCTTACTTATATGTTGATGCAAGGGCATTCTAGGGTACTCAAAAAATCTCAATGGTGGTGTGTTGATTTGGTTCTGTGTTACTCAGTTGCAGCTTTAACCGATGGTCTTGATTATTCAAGGAAGCTCGGTCGCTAAGAGAACTTGGTAAAACCTCTTGCGCTTGGTGGAACTTGTACTCAGTGATGCTTATGTTGCTCGATCGACGTGCTTGCTCGGCGATGCCTGTGTTACTCGGTGATGCTTGGCATGCTCGGTTGTTTCACTGGTGCTCGATTGTTTCTCTGGTGCTTGGTAGTTCTGGTTTACCAACTGTAGTTCATAGATATTTGGTTGGCTAACTTGGGGCATTTATTGTTCGTAGCTTTTTTTGTATTCTCCTATGTAGATCTAGAGCCTGACATGGAGAATTAAATGTTTGTAAGGCTATTTGAGAACTAACTATTGTTGCATTTAATATTTGTTTGTAATAGAAGTCGACTTGGCTTAGGAGTTAATTATTTTTTCCAGTCGACTTATGGTTGAGGAAATGTATTTAAGAGGGTGATTGGGTAGTTGTTTAGGCAACAAATTTGAGAATATAGAAGGATAGATCTGGATCTCGTGAGATCTTAAAGATCAGATTATTATCTGATAGTTGTAATAGCAGAACTAGTGGTTGCATGCTTGGAGACAAGGAGATTGCTTAGTGGCTTGCGAGCTCAATTTTAGATCTTCCTTAGTGTTTCCATTAGTTGCTGATTATTTTCAGAGCTGAATTAGCTAGGAAGATTGCATAAATACTCTTGATTGTATTTGACCCTAACCTGAAAGGCGTTATAGCTAGGCATGTTAATAAAAATTTAGTTGAAAACATTGTCTTGTTGTGTTATTCTGCATTGTTGGTGTTTGGCTACATGTTTGGACTGTCCTTAATTGGATCCTTCTTACTTGTCATGCATCAGGTGGTATCAAAGCTTGAAGATCTTGAGTGTTTAAACCGATCTTCGAGTTGAGTTTGTTTTCCCTAGGACCTTGTTGGTGACTTATTGCTTTGGGTTTTAAAAAATCTTGAAGGATTCCTCTGAGAAGATTGGACCCTATAGTGATTGCAGATCTCTGTGATGCTATGGAATCAAAGATTATAGTGAAGGTTAAAGTTGATTTCAGATCTGAGATGGAATTGATGACAAACAACATGATTGCTGAGGTCATGAGAGCTATTGCCAGTATGTTGAGGAATCTTGTTACTGATGATGGTTATGAGGAAGCCGTTGAAGACTTTGAAGCTACTGGATCTAGTGGAGATGACTGGAGAGATAGATCTTGTAAAGACATAACTGGTCGGTTGCATAGATATGGAGCTCGGTTAAGTAATAGTTACCAAATGGAAGTTTCTACTTTCTTTGGTACTTTGAGGCCCAAGGACTTGATTGATTGGATTGGCGAATTAGAAGACTTCTTTGAGCTTGAAGAAATTGAAGATCCTCTTAGAGTAAGATTGGAACAGGCTAAGTTGAAAGGAAATGCTGCTCTTTGGTGGAAATAATTACAAAGAGATAGAGAAGATGAAGGTGAAATCAAGATCAATCGGTGGAGTTTGATGGTGACTAAATTGAAAGCTAAGTTCATACATGTCGACTATGAGCTTGACTTGTTTAAGAAGTTGCAAAATATAAATAAATAATATTTGACTGTGGAGGACTATACCAAGGAGTTATATAAGTTGACTATTCAGTCTGGACACAGAGAACTTGGTAAAGTAAAGGTAGCTTGGTATGTGAATGGTTTGAGATTCAATATTCAGGATGAGCTTGGTATGTTGAAGATTAACTCAGTTGAAGATGCTTATCAATATGCGCTGAAGGTAGAAGATAAGTTGAAAAGGAGAAAACATAGTAATCCCCAAGGGAAGGAAAAGATCGATCACTTGGTGAAGGACAAACTGACTGTTGAAGATGAACTAAAACCTATGGAATTGAAAATGAAGTCAGGCAGGGTTATCTTTAAAGGTACTTGTTATAACTGTGGTGAAGAAGGACACTGATCTTTTGAGTGTACACAAAAGAAATTTGGTGACCAAAGGACTTCTTTGATAAATGAGAACATTCAGAATGAACTTGAATTTGAGAAATTTCTAGTTCGAAGAACATTGCTCAGTGCAAAGGAGGAACCTTGTTAGAGGAGTAATTTGTTTAGAACTCAGTGCAAGTTAGGAGGTAAAATTTGTGATGTAATTGTTGATAGTGGTAGTACTGATAACCTTCTTACTGAGGACATGGTTCATAAACTTGGTTTGAAGAGAATGAGATATCCTTATCCTTAAAGGATTGGCTAGTTATAAGATGTTCATGTTCTAGAAGTGAGGGAGCAGTGTCTTGTTAATTTTTAGATTGGCCAGTATAAGGGTCAAGTGTTGTGTGATATTGTGGAGATGAATAGTTGTCATATATTGTTCGTTAGACCTTGGAAGTATGATTGCAGAGCTATGTATGATTGTGTTAAGAATCTATTTACTGTTGAGAAGAATAACATGAAGCTTTCCCTAATGCCTTTGCTAGGTACAACACTTAGTAGAAGAAACCTAACCTTTCATAGCCGAGATGAGTTGAGAAATTCTGAAAGGATGGATCAGTATGGAGAACAAGCATGTGTGTTATCAAGGAAAGATTTGAAAAGACAGAGGAAATAGAAGTGGAAGAGTATGCAAGGTGAAGAGTTGAAGGGCTTGAATGTGAAGAACCAGTTCAGGGTTTGTGTGTTGAATCTCAAAAGATGTTCTTCTAGCCTATGAGAACATCTTTTCAAACTTGGGGTGTCTCATGCAGGAGCATTCTAGGGTACTTAGAAAATATACATGGTGATGTGTTTATTTGGTTCTGTGTTAGTCGGTTGTAGCTTTAACCAATGGTCTCAGTTATTGAAAGAAGCTTGGTTGCTGAATGAACTTTGTGAAACCTCTTGCACTCACTGGAACTTGTACTTGGCAATGCCTATGGTGCTCAGTCAACATTCTTTCTCAGTGATACTTGCATTTCTTGGTGATTCTTGGTGTGCTTGGTTGTTTCACTGGTGCTCGGTTGTTTCTCTAGTGCTCGGTAGTTCTAGTTTACTGATTGGAGTTCTTAGAGATTGGGTTGGCCGACTTCGTGCATTTATTGTTGGTATCTTTTTTTGTATTCTCCTATGTAGATCTAGAGGCTGACATGGAGAATTAAATATTTGTAAGGCTATTTGAGAGCTGACTGTTGTTGCATTTAATATTTATTTGTAATAGAAGCTGACTTGGCTTAGGAGTTAATTATTTCTTCCACCCGACTTGTGGTTGAGGAAAATTATTTAAGAGAGTGCTTGGGTGGTTGTTCAGGCAGCAAATTTAGGAAGATAGAAGCATAGATCTCAATCTTGAGAGATCTTGAAGATCAAATTGTTATTTGATAGTTGTAATAGCAGAGCTAGTGGGTACATGCTTGGAGATAAGGAGATAGCTTGGTGGCTTGTGAGATCAAGTTTAGATTTGCCTTAGTGTTTCCATCAATTGCTGATTATTTTCAGAGTTAGACTAGCTAGGAAGATTGTAGAAATACTCTTGATTGTATTTGGCCCTAACTCGGAAGGCCTTACAATTGGGCATGTTAATGAAAATTTAGTTGAAAACATTGTGTTGTTGTGTTATTCTGCATTGTTGGTGTTTGGCTGCATGTTTGGACTATCCTTAATTGGATCCTCCTTACCTGTCCCATGTCATATGTTTAAAGATAAACATTAAAGAATATAACCATCATTAAAAGAACACAAAACACCATAAATTTTGCATGGAAACCCATGTAAGGGAAAAACCACAGTGGGGATCAAACTCACGAGATGATGTACTACAAGATATAACCTTATTAAATGTACACATGGGAGTACACATACATTCAGGTTAAATGCCTAGAGCTCACTACTCAAATAAAAATGAGGACAATAACCCAAAATACAACTAGGGATACAACCCAAAAATGGACTACAATCCACTCTGGATAAAAATCCACTAATTCTTTGAATTGACTGATAGCATCTTAGACATGCCAATATAGTTCTAATGAAGAACAAATCTATTCTAACTTTATTTTAGATTCCATTCAGACCTCTTAATACATCCACTGATATATCATCCAGCATCACTATCCCATATATATTCCATACATCTGTAATTGCAAATGTTTTTATCTTTAAATACATTACATAAAGTTATTACAACAAGGTTAGCCAGGGACCTATTTATAAAATATTACAAAGAGTAGTACAAAATTCTTGATGTGATCCAAGACATGTCTAGTAAGACATACCTAGGACCCAAGTCTCCATCCACAAACATGCTAAGATTGAAAGATCATGACTCAAATCTTGACAACATGTTAACTCATCAAGTCAGCCTAGAACATCAAAATTTCATAGGAAAATTAATGAGTTTGATCACACAACCCATTACGATCCAGCAAGGTGAATAGAACATGATCAAGACAAATCAACAAGAAACATTAATTACCAGAATAAAAAGATACACATCTTTGTCTCAGAATCTTCAAATATCTTCAGAATGTTCATTAGGAACACTAAATAAAAATCTCTATCACTTGATAAAAGTATCTTTTTGACATCCAAACAATGAACCATCCGAGCTGAGGATGCACATCCATGTTCTGAACTCACCATCGGGTTATCAACTAAAAATATTACGTAACTTATCCTCATCGATCCAAAAACTACAACACATTCTCTCATGAAATACCAAAAACTTGTCTTCTGATTTAAATCAAATAAAAATTCCTAAAATTATAAAGTGAACCTCTGCAACTTGAATAATATCAAGTATAGACACTCCAATACTCATCTACAACTTTGTTAAAAATTATATCACATATATTGTCCACGTGAAGCCACAACCCTTAACTAAGAAAACTATGCAACTATAAAGAATAAAGAAATATGTTCACATCAATGAAAAAACATTAATGCTAGCACATATGCACATGAAATATCCAATAATATCCCACTTTGGAATTGATGGGAACATATTATGTGAAAAACTAAATCAATGCACAAAAGAATCATATCAGGAATAATATATCAATCACTCACCCTAAATGTGATACTTCTCTTCCATAAGGCTATCTATCCCTTGATTCTCTCTTATTTTTCTATTTTGCACATGGCTATGTCTCCCCCTTTGACATCAATGAAAATGACATAGATATACACTAAGTCATATAGGCCAAACAATACTCATTTGAACAAAATTTAAACAATATACCAACTATTCCCCCTAAGGAGAAGTTCCCAAAGGCACCAATCCAGAAGGAAAATAATCTCTGTGAAAACAATGGACTGATGGAAATCTATGCATCTCTAGCTCTGATCAAGAAGGCCTATCCCCTTAAGCTCACCTTTAAGATACACAAAAGTATCTTTTTGCAAGGTCTTTATCTGCAATTTTCTCTTATTTAGGAACATATTTGAATATGAATTCCTTTTCATTCGCCTTATCCTTCAGTAAATGATACTTAATATTGATCCCTATATTATGTTGTCTATTAGCATCTAACACTTAGTCATTTTCTAGGCAATGTTGGTTAGTCATCACTATGATCGAGCCATCTTATTTAGGCTGAGTCATGTATAAACTTGTATAGTTATCGAGTAGTAGTTACTACCGAGAAAGTCAAAGGTCGTCGACTACTTCAGTAGTTACTGGGAAGTTTATATCGATTTGGATAGAAGAGTCAGTGCTGAGCACCAATATATGAAGAATAGTTTTGACCAAGCATTAGAGACTTCATATGCCGCGAAATCCAGTTTTGACATATGTATTTTTTATGGCACAAACACCAAGGTACAACATTTTGGCCGACTTCTATGCATGATTTAATGGTTGCTCAGTAAATCAAGGAGATGATTAACCTTTGTAATTATTATTATTAATTCCTATGCAATACATGTAACCTATCAAAAAAAGGGAATTCTTAAGTAGCTTAAGTAATGATTCTATATTGTCAATCTTGATCTAAAAGATTGATCTGATATTTATATAAGGAGATATCAAAACCCTAAATGTAGTAAGAACAAAGAGGAACAAAGAAGATCTCTTGTAGGAAGAAAAAAGAAGTGTTTTGATTGTTAGAGGTAGAGATCAGTTAAATTGAATGAGCATGGCAGTGAAGGATAGAACATAGCTATATTTAATTTTGGAGATCAAACAAGTATTGGAAGGAGAAGGTCAGTTATCAATAGTTATAGTGCAAACTGAAGGATCAAGTATTGATACATTTTAGCAGGTGAATTGGGGTAAATCTCTTAACAAAGTGGTCCTCATAGGCCTTTATAAATCTCTTAATAGTATGTTGACTTATTTATAAGTTTCAAATCCTTTAATCAAGGTAGATTGTATAAGTCTGTAAGCTCATAATAGGGTAGACCCCTCACAGGGTAGATCATATGAAGTGATCAAACCTTGTAGCCCTAACAGGCACACTTTAATAATGTAGTAGTGAAGATTTTTGGATGTCATACCCACCCCAGTTTTACCATTCAAGGGTTTCTAGGTTACTAAATTTACGTGTTATGTGTTGAATTTCATGGATGTGATTAGAATGTTAGATACATTTCAATATTGGAATATATATTTATGGTATGCATGTGGAATTAGTTTCAAAGTATCTAGATGTTAGTGGATAACTGATTCACCCCCCTCTCAGCATTTCACTTTCCTATATTACATTTCCAACAATTTTTATTAGAGCTTTGTTCTCTTAGAAGAAGTCTAACTAGTTGAGAGTTAAGGTCTTGGAGATGGAGGTTTATAAGTTGGGAAAGCTCATAGAGAATGAGAAGATTAACATCCATCTTGCATTACACCATCTTGAAGAAGCTAGAGGAGAATTGAAGAAATCCTTAATTAGAAGGAAAGCATTGGAAGTCCAACTAAATGACACACAATATCAAGAAGAGGATACTAAAGGTCTATTTGATAATTGAAAATATACTAAAAGTGATGCATCTATAGCAGATCTCTTAGAAAGAAACAATTCAATGAATGAAGACGTTGTAAGTCTAAAGAGAGAACATAAAATTAAATAAGTTAGATTATGTGAAGTGATTGAACAAAAAAAGAAAGTTGAAGAAGACAAGATAGTGGCAGAAGAATGAATTGAGATCTGGAAAGGAACTTAATGAAAGGATGAAAAAGCCAAATGAAGCTATGAAATACTATAAGGAACTATTGAGGTCACCAATAAGATCTAGTGGCACTTATGGACTTGGATATGATGAGAGCCTATCATCCACTAAAGAAGGAGAATTATCAAAGAATAGACAATAGAGGAATGCAAAGTCAAAGAACAACAAACCTACATGCCATCATTGTGGAAATCTATGGCACACAAAAAACATCTATAGAAGAAAGAATGGTAAGTCTAATCCTAAACCTAAATTCAATAGAAATTGATTTAACTATAAGAATCCTAGATATCAGGCACATGAATGCAGTTCAAAGGTTAGTAAGGAACCTACTACACCTAGATTTCAAGGACATTGTTACAACTATCAAAAATTTGGTCAAAGAGCACAAGAGTGCAGATCCAATGCTAAACCAAAGTGGACATCCAATCAGAAGAATAAAGAACCTCAAAAAGGTACAAAATTTATTTGGGATTATAATACATGGTATATTTGTCATATTATGGAGAATATGGTCATATTGGAGAAAAATGTGTAAAGACACATTTTAGAGGTAAATCCAAAAGTTGGATGACTGGAAGTCTAGTCTATTACAAATGCCACAAGATTGCTCACATAAAAAGAGACTGTAAAGAAAAACCTTTGAGTAATGAACAATTTAAAAATGAAGAAATTGTTGAACAGATAAGGAACCAAATGAATAAGACATGGAAAAAGAAAGAGGAAGCAAGAAGTAGTGGATCCAGTGAAGTTGAGTTCACCTAATCCAATGGATCAGGTGACCAGACTACTTCTATCTAAGAAAAAAGGTATGTAAGTAACTATTTTTTTAAATGTTATATTTTACACCATTTCCTAACATTTGATATGTTAAAGTCCATATCTTCATGAATTAAGATGCATTTGGACAGATTTGAGAAAAGAGTCAAATTGCATAATTGATGTTGAGCATCAATATTTATTTCTATAGTGACTGAGTCACTCAGTGTGTGTTGAGCTCCTATAATAGCTGAGATGTTATATCTACTGAGCAGTAATGTATATGTTAGTATTGACTGAGTCATGGTTTCAATCGATTATGAGGACATGGTAACCGAGTTGTCATGTGAAGGATGAGACAACTGTATTTTACCTACAAAGTGTACAGATCATTTAATGAAGACCTAATCTGACTGTTTAAGTCTATAAAATGAAATATTACCATTCATTCTTATTTCACCCACTGATGTGAGAACTTGCAGAGTGATTTTAAGGTGATTAAGAAGAGTGATTTGTGCTAAGTCAAGTTTGTGAAGATTCTTACAGCATGCCATTGACAAACATCATGAAGGACTGTTGAATCAAGGTATTAACGAACTACTTGAATCTATCCTTTGAACCCTAAATTTAGAAAAATGTCATCCACTTAATCTATAGTAGTTAGGAAGCAAGGGAAAGAATTTGTGAATATTTAACTAGTAAGGAGTGATGTGTATAAGCCACCAAAATTCTAGGTTGTACCAGAAAGCATAGTGAAGGGAGATGTCATGCCAGCCATGTCATCAATTCAACCAAAGGTCTTGATCATACACAATGTGCGTGCATGCCACATGTGAAAAATTGGATAAAATTGGAGATTATGAGTTGAGGGAAGCTTATAATAGGTTGTGTGATAATAGAGTGTTGAAGGCAAAGCATAAACACGTTGCCAATAAAGGGTTAGTGCGCACCCTAGATTTCCCTCACAACTTCAAAGTTGAATGGATTAAGATCATTTTGAGAAGAGTACACAACATGAAATTGCGATTGGAGAATGGGCCGATAAAGATCACCAAAGAAATGATTCAATGAGTCACTGGTTATCCCATTCTTATTGGGAAGAAAACAGAGAGATGCCAAAGTAAAGAAATAATCTAGTCTAACACATTGGAACTATGGAATAAAAGATGAATGATAATCTCCATGATAATAGATCCAAAGATAGATTTTAAAGTGAGAGTTATAGCTCACAAATTTTATCAATCAAGAAAGATGGATAGTGTTCCATGCATTGTAATAGATCAGGCATGGAAGATAGTGAAGAAAGGTCATACTCATGATCTTGCCAAGCTGCAGTTGACTCAAATTTTTGAGAACCTAACATTAGTCAGGAAAGCTAAAAACTCAATGTGTAAGTTCAGGTCCTTGATAGTTTGTTTATTCTTTTATGTAAAACATAGTTTTCCTATTATAGTAGATGTAGTATGGAGTTAGGACCGACTTGTAACTGAACAAGTCAATGATTTTATTTAGTAGTTAGGTGATAATTTTGATAGAGTCATAGAAATTTATTTTGTTGAATTCAAGAAGAAGATGAGGAAAAGAAGTAGAATTCTTGTATCCCTAGTAGAAAAACACTACAATGAAATATGTTTTCTAGTGGATACCAAAAATACCTATGTTCAGGCTGTTATGCCTAGGGTAGCATGGCTAAGGTCATTTCCTTATGAGGTCAACATAGATGAGACATGAGAAAAAATAACTACTTTACTTTCTTAGAAGATTGATAGGACAGCTAAACCTTTTGGAAATTATGAAGAAGCTGTTGGAGATTTGCCAACAAGTCAATTTTCTATCTATATTTTTGTGATTGATTACAACATATGGTAAGCAGCATCCATGGATGAATGATTGAGAGGTCATTCAGCATATAATGCATGGATATGTTATTAGCATGATATCATAGATGTAAAGGTTGATTTTGTGTAAAGATAGTAGAACAATTGTGTATATCAGTGAGTGTTCCTGATAGGTCCCAGGAATAATTTTTTATGTGATTGGTCGTACGGTTGCAGTAGAGCCTTGTGCCTTCATATTTATATTTTAGACATATGTATGATGTTATGTTAATGAAAATAGAGTTAGATATGCAATACATGTTGAGTTATGAAGTCTCTGGTTGACAGTTACAATTTCCTAAGTTTATCTAGGAGAGCCGAAAGTGTTTATAGAATTGTGGTAGTTGTGCCTATCATTATGGTATATGCGATTGGATTTATGTTAAGAGGAGAGTTAACTATGTTTGATTAAGAGTGCATGATGTAATTCAACATGAGAAGAAATATGGAGATAATATGGTGAAGCTGACTGTGTGTAGCGTGGCATCTACTCACATGGAATTGTGAAGTCCTAATTTATGTTGCATGCTTAGTAGAGCCGACTGAGATGTTATTGGAGTTACATTGTTTATCTAATATGATTTCAAGTTGGTTCTAATAGGCTGACTTGATTATATAAATTTAAAGGAAAGATTTTTATAGGAAGTCACTTGTGATTGTCAAGTATGGTTTAGAGTTAAAAAGACAAGAGCAGAGTAGAGAGTATGAAGTGTTGAGCCATCAATAGAAGGTCTATGTTGCATAAGAGAAAATATATTCTATTCATTGGAATTGATCAAGATAGTAGGTCTACGCGCAATTCACCAAGATCTAGATATAGTGTGTATTTGTTAAACAAAAGGTTGGAGCCTTCACCCCTTTGAGCACTGTGCTCTCAGACAATGTGTCCTCACCCCTAATAGGGTTAATTATAAATGACTCCTAATAGGTCTGACCCTTGACCAGGTCACTGTACTTATTGCATTGTAAAGATTAACTCCTAACAGGGTTGTAAGATGTTCTAATAGGGGTCATAATACACTAGTCCAGTTCTTAGTGGGTGTCGATTCCCACTAGGGTTTTTACCTATTTGGGTTTCCCTGTAACCAATATTGTAGTGTTGTGTTAATTTTTTTTTCATTGTGTTTATGCTTGATGTTATTGCATACTTAATTGGATAAAGAATTGAAACTTGTAGATAACTGATTCACCCCCCCTCCCTCTTAGTTATCTCTTGGGACTATTCCTAACAATTGGTATCAGAGCCAAGTGCCCCAGAGAGAAATTTTAATAGCTTGAGGTTGATCAGATGACATTCTTTAGAAAATAAAGTCCTAAGTTTGATGGAAAGAATTATCGTGACTAGAAAAACAAGATGATGACACATTTGCAGTGCATTGCCTTTGAGTTCTTTGAAGTAGCTACTAAAGAAACTGACATTCCTTCTTTATCAGATCTTGCTAAGGAAGATGAAACTCTTAAGTAAAAGGATCTATTCACTTCAAATGCTATTGCTAAAGAAGCCCTCATCAGCGCCTTGTCTAATAGTGAGTTTTCATAAATCAAGAAGCTAGATAAAGCCTACAAGATTTGGAAGTATCTAGAAGACATGTTTCAAGGAGACATCCAAGCCAAGAATGCGTGCAGAAAAATATGGAAGAAAAAGTACAATACATTGGAGATGCTACATGAAGAAAGAATTAGAGCCTACAATCAAAGGATTAATGAAACAATTTTAGGAATCAGAAACAATGGTGGAGAGATTTCTGAAGAAGACATCATGGATAAGTTGATGGCTACTTTGACACTAGAATATGAGAACAAGATAAACATCTTGGAACAAACTATACCATTCTCAAAAGAATTTAGGAGAAAGACCTTAATTAGAAAGATTTTAGCCTTTGAGATATCAAGTTTGAAGATAAAGCCTAAAAGTGAGACAACCTTCAAAGCTTAAGTCCATTGTAAGACATCCTTGACCATATCTGGTAATTTTGATGATGATGATGATGAAGAAAAAACCCTAGATGATTTCATTGCTATAATTTCCAAAATAGAAAAGAAAGGAAAATGAAAGTATGAAGGTCAATTACCATTCAAATGCTTTTCATGTAATAAGATTGGTCACTTTGCATCTAAGTGTCCTACAAGAGTTAAGAAGTTCAAGAGTAACTACAAGGCCAAGTAGACAAAGGAATTTCACTAGGATAGAGATGGAGTATCAGATGAAGAATCAGTAGAGGATGAAATTATATTCATTTCTCTTGAAGATGAAAAGAATGCACAAGAGTTGGCACTAATCTCACAAGCTGACATCAGGATAGATTAGATTATTCATAGTGGTTGCTCACATCACATGACAGGAGACAAGGATATATTTGTACATCTGGATAGGTACAAAGGTAGCATGGTTATATTTGGTGACAAAAATCCTAAACCTATCATAGGTATGGGAGCCATCACCTTGGATCAAAATAACAACACTAATGATGTTCTTTATGTTGATGGTTTGCAGCATAACCTATTAAGTGTTGGATAGTTTCTTAACAAAGGTTACTGGTTGGATTTCAAAGACAACAAGTGCATCATTAACAACAAGGAAGGAGAAATGATTGCATAAGGATCAAAGACTAAACATAATTTTTTTCAGCTCAATCCAGATTAAAGTTGTTTTATTGCTAAAGTAGATGACAGTTGGTTATGGCACAAAAGACTATGTCATATCAATTTTGATAACATAGTAAAGATAACTAATGTAAAGGCAGTAAGAGATCTTCCTAGCATTGCAAAGATAGTTGATGCAATATGTAGGGAATGTGTGATGGAAAAGAATGTAAGGAATTCATTTAGAAGCAAGCACAATTGGGTAGAGAACAAGATGGATCTAATTCATACAAACGTATGTGGACCAACTCAAACAAGATCATACTATGGTTAAAGGTATTTTATTTTGTTTGTTGATGATTATTCTAGAATGATGTGGGTTGCGTTCTTAAAGGATAAATCATAAGAATTTGACAAGTTCAAAATATTCAAAGCTAAGGTTGAGAATGAGTCTAGATTGAAGATTAAATGTCTCAGATTAGATAGAGGAGGAGAATTCACCTCTGACATATTTTATGAGTATTGCCAAGAACATGGGATAAAGAAATAGCTAAGTGCTCCTAGAACCCCTCAGTAAAATGGAATTGCAAAATGAAGGAATAGGATCATCCTTGACACAGCTCGCACCATCATGATTGAAGGAAAGCTCACACACACCTATTTTAGAGATGTGGTCAGTACTGCAGTCTATACTATCAATAGATACAATTGTGGCCAGACACATACAAGACACCTTATGAGCTATGGTTTGGGAATGTACCTATAGTCAAACACTTCATAATATTTGGAAGAAATTTGGTGTAGGAGCACCCAAGAAAGAGCACTCCCCACTCTTCACAACTTTTAGATTGATAGGTTAATTTTAATAAGCCTACTTGTAAGACCTAGTCACCCTCAATGTGGTTATAAACCATGGGTTTTTTACTATGGTTCAAAGGCATGTTTAGGATGTTAGGTTTCTTAGGTGTCTCCTTAAGTTGTTTAATAACAAGGCTTAGGCCTATAAGCTCATTAAATGCAACAATGAAACATTTTGTAAAAGTTGCAATAATGTAAGAAATGTTGTCGACAACTTCTTTGGAAAGTTGCTACTGATGTGTGAAACAACCACCCAACGATCACAACCATTTGAAAAATGGTTGGATCCATTGAGGAAAGTCTTCATATAGCCCTTTCAAGCAAGTGGAAGATGGGGGTTGTTGAATAGTATGGATACTCTATGTAACTTTTGCATTCAATCATTAAAAGATCCCTCTTCTCTCTAATTCTGGATTTGAAACACTTCGTGTACGGATTTGTACGAATGTGAAAAGAATAAATTTGTTTGATTTGACACCTATCATGAAGTAGGACTCCATTGCACTTAGTTTGAATCAGTTTGAAGAGTGGAGTTGAAAGTTGAAGGAATAAGGTTTCGAGTTTTCAGGAAACCCTCCTCGACTAGGGTTTTGGTGAAAAATGCCCTAACTTACATTTCCTTTGTGGGAATCCCATGCAAAGTTAGGAAATGCAAGTAGGGGAAATGTATTTTATTTCCTCTAGAGCATAGGAGAAGGGAGATCATCTGGAGAAATCTGTTTGCAGATTCTAGACCAAGCATCTCTATGTGCTTGGTTCAGGAAGTGAAAAACTAAAGTGATAGAAGCACTTCAGGGGTGGATAAAAGAAATCTGAAGAAAGATTGTGGTCTCTTGGGGAATTCCAACATAGTTTCATTTAGAAGTCAACTTTGAACAACCAACTGGTGAAGTTTTCCCTCATCTACTGAGTCGGTTAGCCTTATCAGGACTAATAGACCAGGAGTTGTTAAGTGTTGCTTTTCATGTTTAGGGTATTAGGATCTTAAGGTTTGTTACAAGTCATTTAAAGGGTGTCTAAAAATAATTTTTTTCCATAGATTCCTTGTAAGGATTTGTAACTAGAACCCTAGAACCTCATTGGAAGGCTACAAGCTTGGCAAGGTATGAAATCTTAGACTTGTTATTTAAATCCTATTGTGTTTGTGGAACTTGTTCCCATAGTAGACATTTCATTTGTGTATGGAACCTTTCCATCCCCTTATCAAATTTGTAGGTTCCCATTAGAAAGTAAATTCAGTAAGGTGTTTTGCAGTAAGCATTACCGAGCATCAGGAAATCACTCTGTAAAGCTACCGAGCCCACTCGGTTAACATAGGCACTGAGCACCGACTGAGTATCAACCGAGCACCACTAGAACCAAAGGGAGTACAAGCCGGTTGGGGATACTAAATCCTTCTGTGAGGATAGTGTAAGTAAGTTTGTTTTAGGATCTTCTAAAGGTGTAGAGCACTCTCCTGAGCCCACTTTGGGTTTAGAGAAACACTGAAGGTCTCACCATTTACCAAGCTACCTAGATAGGGGAGAGCTCTACGTCAAGTGTTATTAGAGCATCTAAGATCCTTAGGGTAAAGATATACCAGCACCATGGAAGGAGAAGATGATGGAGGATTGTTATCGAGGATGACCAATGGAGAGATAGTAAGATACCTGAAGGAGCAAAGGACACAACATGATGATTGGAGACACAACGAGATACAAAAAATGAGCCAAGAGATGGATGGGCTGAGGGAAGAGCTTCATAAGAGAGGTATTGGAAACTCTGAAGATGTCAAAGCAAGGAGTGATGAAGAACCCCTTGAATAGGAGGAAGAAGAATTTCTTGCAGACCAGAGGCTGCTTATGAAGACTCTAAAATCCATGGAGAGGAGAACCATGGATGCCAAGCTTGAGTTGCCTACATACAATGGGAAGATGGACCCAGACGCTGCAATGGATTGGGTGAATGCCGTAAATAGTTTCTTTGATTGTGAAGACATCCCTAAGAATCAGAGGGTGAAGATAGCTAAGTCAAAGCTCAAAGGCTCTGCACTCACATGGTGGAACTTCACTCAAGATGATAGGGTGAAGAATGGAAAGAATCTCATCACCAATTGGAAGAAGATGGTGACCCTACTTAGGGAAAATTATGTCCCTAAAGATTATAAATTCAAACTTCATAAAAGGAGAATGAGTCTGAGATAGAAAGAGATGGACATCTCTAGGTATAATGAAGAATTTTAGAGATTGGTGATGAAACCCAAGTTTGCTGAACTAGAATGTGTAAAGCTTGCTTGGTATATGCAAGGCCTAAGGGTCTCAGTTCAAGATGAACTTAGTTTGACAAGCCCTACCATAGTAAATAAATTCTATCAATTGGCATTAAAGGTTGAGGAAAATTTCAAGAGGAGGAATGAACAAAGTGGTAGAGGAAAAGCCAAGAATGAAAGAGGCAGAGAAAACTTTGGAGGAAGAGGACAGAACAATAGACCACAAGGAGAAGCTACTAAGGAGAGCACCCAAGGAGAAATTAGTTCAAGAGGTGGATACTGAGGTAGAAGAGGAAATTATAGAGGTAGAAATAGAGGAAGAAATAATGGACAAATCAGATGTTATAACTACAATTAGATAGGACACTACACCAATAGGTGTTCAGATAGAGACAAGCAGAAAAACCAAGGTGAAAGAAGAGCCAACCTAGTACAAGAAGATGATATTGACAGTGTGAGAGACTTTATGGGAGAAGATGGAATAAGCCTCATGATGAAGAGGAATTTGATCCAAGCACCAGTACCAGTGGAACTTCCCCAAAGAAAAAGTCTTTTCAGAATCAACTGCAAGAGCCATGGAAAGATATTCTGGTTCTACTGAAAATCTTGTATCTAAGGAAATAGTAGATAAATTAAAATTGGAAAAGATACCCCACCCAAACCCATCACATGTTTCTTGGTTGACAAAAGGGTAGCAAACCCTCATAAATGAACAAGCTTGGGTAGATTTCTCTATTAAAGACTATAAGGATAGAGTCCTTTGTGATGTTGTAGATATGGTTGTATGTCACCTTTTATTAGGACATCCATGGAAGTATGATCTGCAGGCTAAACATGATGGAGTCACAAAAAAATACCAAATTGGGCAAAATGGTCACAAATACAATCTTCTCCCTCTCCTTGATCCTCCGCAAGAAAAACCAAAAGAATAGTTAGTCATGCTTGTAGGAGAATAAGAGATGATAAGTACCATTCAAGATTTTGAGGTAGGATATGCCCTAGTCCTTACACCAAAGGAGATGATAGTGCACAATGAAGTACCAAAGGAAGTAGATAGTCTACTATAGCAGTATAAAGGAATAGTTGCAGGAGACACACTAGATGAACTCCCACCATTGAGGGATATCTATCACCTAATATATTTCATCCCAGGTGCCTCTCTACCCAAAAAAGATTCTTATAAAATCACTCTTGATCAAAATGCCAAAGTCACCAAATAAGTCAGTGAATTGTTGACTAAATGACTCATACAATAGAGTCTCATCCCTTGTGTAGTCCTGAGTGTTTTGGCCCCTAAAAAGGATGGTAAATGGAGACTATGCACTGACTCTAGGGAAATAAACAAAATTACAATCAGATACCGATTCCCTATACCCAGGATTGAAGATCTTTTAGATCAACCTGGAGGAGCATGTTACTTCTCAAAAATTGACCGTAAATTTGGTTACCATCAAATAAGGATAAGGCCTAGTCTTGAGTGGAAAACTACATTCAAAACCACTGAAGAATTGTATGAATGGCTTGTGATGCCATTTGGCCTTAGCAATGCTCCTAGCACCTTCATGAGATTAATGAATGAAGTGCTTCAAGATTTCACAGGAAAGTTTGTGGTGGTCTATTTAGATGACATATTAATCTTTAGTGGGACTATGCAAGAACACATGAGAAATTTGGAGAAATTTCTCCATAAACTACATGAGAAGAAACTATCTATCAACTTAGAAAAATGTACATTCATGCTACAAGAGTTGATATTTTTGGGTTTTGTCATCTCAAAGGGCACATTGAAAATGGATCTTGAAAAGGTAGAGGCTATAATTAATTAGCCCACACCAAAGACTCCAGGAAAATTCAGGAGCTTTCATGGATTGGCTACCTTTTATAGGAAATTTATCAAAAAATTTAGTCACATTTGTGCACCTTTACTTGATACCATCAAGGGTGGTAGAAAAACAAAGTTCTAGTGCCTAGGCTAACCTCTCCTAGTTAGTCAATTTTGGTTTGTACTTGACTCTAGCCAAGTCAAGAAGTTAGTATAGGTTGGTTGAGGACCTTAGAGGTTCTTGTTCTATGTTGGCTAGGTGAATTAGTCACTAAGACTAAGGTCACACAAATAGCCTTTGTTAGTTTCTATTTAAATTTCTTAATGCTAGGAGTTAGGGAGATTGAGTCATTAATATGTCTTATGCCTAAGAATGGTTAATAGTTGTTAAATCAATATGATTATCATGAATGATCCTGGATCCTTGAAATATATAAGGATAATAATCCTAGAATATAGGATTAAGGCATCTATCAAAGTTGCCAAGTGTTCTAAGAAAGTTGTCATAACAACATTTGCACTTATTGCAAATATTCCATGCAAGATGGATAGCCTCAAATTAATTTTATTGTGGGAGGTTATGCTCAACCAAATAGGCCCTATAATTGTGGAGGAGACACCTAATGTATTAATGGCTTGAATCTCCAGGCATTGGATGCATATTGTAAAAGTTTGAGTTAATGTATTGAGCTCTGCAACTCTATTTTGAAGTGATATCTCAATTTTTGAAGGAACAATAATACTTGTAGCTATAAATGCATTGATACAGTGGTTGATTCATGTTTTATAGTAATTTTTAAGACTTTTTCATTTTATGTGTTAAGGGTTTAGAGTAGTTTGATCATAGTTTTCAAGTCATTTTAGTTCAGGATTTTTCTTTGGTCACACTGTGATAGAATTTGTAAAAATGGATGCCATGTGAGTTTCAACCATGGAAACACTAAATAAGTGGTTGAATCTTCAATTGGGGCCTCTTTAAATATTTTATCTAAAGGTAGGAATCATCATGAGAAAGGGAGATAGCTTTATGATCATGCCCTAGGCGAGTTAGACATACCCAATTAGAGGCTTGACAGGGAGAAATCAAGTCGTTTCATGTCGGGAATGGGAAGTAAAGTACATCCCAAAGAAATTTTATGGTATTTTTTCATGTTATTTATCCATCTTAAGCATTGGGAAGTTTTACCAATCCATTATGATAGGTTTTGAGCAATTTTTATCAATCCTAGTCAGGCTATCCTAGAAACTAGGCCTTTTAGCCCTATTTCTCCTTGATATTAGGAAGGAGGTGTACGGATGGTGTTAGAGCCTTAGAAATTAAAAATATTCAATTTAAGCCAAAAGGGTATCCATATCTAAAGTTATATTTTCAGGTTGTTTGGAGATTTTGGTCGAGAAAGGGAAAAAGCCATTAAAAAGGGCTACTAGAAATAGGCCTAAAATTAAGGTCTTTTTTGATGAAATCTTGAATATGATAAACCTATGAGCCAAGAACCTTCCCAAATCAGTCAAATGGGATGGAATATGAATGAATTCGATGTGAAGAAGGTCCCCACAATGAATTTTTAAGTTTTTGAAGTTTTAGTGGATTTGGCACTTAGATCCATCTAAGTGAAAGTGAGAAATAGAACCAAAATTAAGGTGTGGATCATCCAAGGTGGAGTTTTCAAGGTGTGAATCTTGTATTAAAGAGTGAATAGGACTTAGTTAATGATCTAATCCTATTAGGAAATCCTATAGAAGCATAGGATACTAGGAGATAAGAGAAATCTCTTGGTGGGAGTGGAAAACTAAGCCTAGGAGTTTTATCCTTACATCATATTGGTATCAGAGCTTGGTTGATCAAGCTTGTGATTAATGAATCAATATTTTGAATCATTATGAGAGAATACACCAGCTATAACCATGGTGACTAATTTTTAACTAGCAAATAAGGTTGAGGAGCAAGAAGAGGATAACAAATTGTTAAGGCAAAGACTAGCCCAAATGGAGCAGCTCTTGGATGAAGTCCTAGACAAAGCTGATAGGGTCAAAGAGAAGATTGAACTTAAAGAAGAAGATGAAGCAAAGGAGAAATAATTATATTTGGAGGAAGAAGCACCAGCTCCTTACCTTGTTCTTCCTGAAGAGCCATTCTTGAAAGCACTAAAGGCATTGAGTGGCAAGGCTTTAGAAGGTATCCCACTCTTTAGTGGATAAATGGATCTAGATTCAGTCATGGATTGGATTGATAGCATAGAGAACCATTTTTAATGTGATGGTATCTCTAAAGATCAAAAGGTAATTGTGGCCAAGTCTAGACTAAGAGGTTCAGCTCTTACTTGGTGGAAGTTTATGCAAACTGAGAGGGAAAAGGATGGTAAAGGTCCTATTGTGACATGGAAGGGTATGGTATCCAAAGTCAAGAAAACCTACCTTCCTGATGACTATGAAGTCCAAATGCATAGAAGGAGACACAATCTTAGGCAAAAAGATTTGGATGTCCAAGCATATACCAAGGAATTTCAAAAATTGTGTTTGAGGTCCAAGGTAGTTGAAGATGAGAGCATCAAGCTAGCAAGGTATTTGAATGGCCTCAAATGGTCTATTCAAGAGGAGATGAGCCTAGTGAACTTCAAATCCATTAGGCAATGCTATCAAATGGACTTGAAGATAGAGGAGAAGAGCAAGAGAAAGAAAGAAAGCTCCAAAGGTAAAGGCAAGGGAAAAGATACCAAAGGTCAAAGAGGTGGCTATGGTGGAAGAAGTTCTGATTCAAGACCTCAAGGTGAGGCAAAATTCAGTGAGAAACAAGAAGGAAGCTCAAGTAGAGGTGGTAGAGGAAGAAATAATAACTCTAGTTTTAGGGGAAGAAGTGGTGGTTCATCACAAGGAGGAAGAGGCAATTATTTTTCCAATATGAAGTGCTACCATTGCAATCAAATTGGGTAACTTGCCTATAGATGCCCTGAGAAAGGTGGCTCATCACAAGGAGGTGATAAGAGAGCTAACCTTGTTCATGAAGACACAAATGTAGTAGATAAAAATTCTAATATTCCATTAAATTTAGAGGAAGGGGAGAACATCATGATGAGGAGAACTCTAATCAAGGAATCGGTGAAGGAGGAGCCAAGCCAAATAAGATCTTTGTTTAGGATCAAATGCAAGAGTATGGGGAAAGTATGTAGGGTCATTATTGATTTAGGCTCTATTGATAATATAGTGTCATAAGAAGTAGTCAAAAATCTCAAATTGAAAAGGATATCCCATACCAATCCTTACAAGGTTACTTGGCTGAATAAGGGTCAACAAGTGTTAGTGAATGAGCAAGCATGGGTGGAGTTCTCCATTGGAAGGTACAAAGAATAAGTGTTGTGTGATGTGTTACCTATGGATGCATGCCATTTTCTCCTAGGTAGACCTTGGAAATTTGACCTCCAAGCCATGCATGATGGAGGAAAGTGTTAGGAATTAATGCTAAAGTGTTTGGTAGCCATTCTATAGAAATTGTTGTTGCATTCATGACTATGATTATCATTGATGTCAACACAATGATTTATCGATGACTTGCAGAGAAGTAGACAGAGTTTGGATTAGCGCACATGGGTTATTGTAGTTGGAGCTATACAATGTTGAGGTTATACTCTTTGATATGTCATATGTCTATGGTTAAGAGTGTAGATAGTAATTCATTGATTCATGGAAGTTATGATCATTTTTGTGAAAGTAGTATTCAGGTAGTGTTCCTGAGTAGCAGTTTGTGGAAATTAGATGATATCTCCTAATCGGGATGGAATTTGGTTTTGCACAGTTAAATGGAATTTGAAGACACATTGATAGTTATTTGGATGATAGTGAAGACTTTGAGGTCGCACAAGTGAAGATTTATTGTATTTGGAAGCTGACAGTTTTGTGTAATTTTGGTGTAGCATGTGGAAAATTTTATTTTGTAACTGTATGTTGACTCATTTGTAATTATTTGAGTATGGTATAAAGGAAAGAATGTATTTCCTTTTTATAATGTAGTAGTATGTAGTTGTAATGTGAAAGTGTGTAATTATGATATGGTAGCCGCGGTTGTGATGCTGTATGGATGAAGTGAAGAAAAGAGCTAAGTATGAAAGTGAATTTGTGAAGGTAGACATGTGAAGTACAAAGATCTTAAATGGAGATCTGATGTAATAGTGAGTGTAGTTTGGCACAGTCAGAGAAGAGGTAAAATATTATTCTATTGATTAATGCAAATATTATTTGGATAGTGTGTTTAGTGATCTTACCCTGAAGCTATTTGGGCAGTGGGTCCTTCTGTCTTCCATAACTCTTAACAGGGTTAGAATCTTTTAACAGGGATTCAAAATCTCCTAATAGGGATTCATATGTACTGAATTTATTTCATAAGATTCCTAATAGAGTCCATCCTCTCACAAGGAATATTCATATTAGTGCATCTTTTATGGGCATCATTCCCACTGGGGTTTACTCTTTGATCAAGAGGTTCCCTAGTCAACATATCTTGTGTCATTGTGTTATTGTGTATGAATATCTTTCTATGGTTGGTAATTATATTTCTTATATGGTTTAATGTTGTTGAAGATGATAAAATTTATAATTATCAAATAAGTGATTCACCCCCCCTTTTAGTTATCTTGGTGGACTTTACTTTCTAACAAAAAGAATTCCTATTCTTTCAAGAAGGATAATACAACCTTCATAATTTAGTCATTGTTGGAGGATGCTAAAGTAAAGACAGCAGGTCTAAATTTTCTTATGGTAGGTGAAAAAGAATTCCTAAAAACCATGGAAGAGAGTGAAGGCATAGGGTATGCATTGGTGTTGAAACCAAGAGAAGGAGGTGGAGACAAGGTGACTAAGAAGACCGAATTACCAAAGGAGATTCAAGGTATGTTTCAGACTTACCAAGGCATTGTAAGTGATGGTAAAATTTCAGCCTTACCCCCTCAAAGAGCCATAAGTCATAGGATAGACCTTATCCCAGGAGCTACCCTACCTAACAAAGCAGCCTATAAGATGACCCCTCAACAAAATGAGGAAACAACAAGGCAAATACAAGAGCTCTTAGACCAAGGCCTAATTAGAAAGAGTATTAGTCCATGTGCTATACCCACCGTACTTGCACCTAAGAAGGGAGGAACTTTGAGGCTATGCAATAACTCAAGGGATATCAATAGGATAACCATAAGGTATAGGTTCCCTATCCCTAGGATTGAATACTTAATGGACTGTTTAGGTGAAGCAAGTTACTATAGAAAGATAGACTTGAAGAGTGGCTATCACCAAATAAGAATCCATGAAGGAGATGAGTGGAAGACAGCCTTAAAAACCAATGAAGGGCTATATGAATGGCTTGTCATACCATTTGGATTATCAAATGCCCCCTCTACATTCATGAGTCTCATGAATGAATTACTCAAGGACTACATAGGCAAATTTGTAGTTGTATATCTAGATGATATACTGATTTTTAGCAAGACAAAAAGTGAGCATTTGGAGAACCTTAACATTGTCTTCAAGAAGCTGCATGAAGAGAGGTTAATGATCAATTTGGAGAAGTGTGAGTTCATCAAATCAAAATTGGTGTATCCTGGTTTTGTCTTATCTCATGGAAATCTAAAAATGGATAAGAGAAAGGTAGAGGCTATCATGAATTGGCCTTCTCCAAGGTCAGCAATTGAGGTAAGGAGTTTTCATGGTCTTTCACAATACTATAGGAAGTTTATAAGACAATTTAGTGCAATTTGTGCTCCTATCTTAGACACTATCAAAGGAGGAATGAAAACTAAGTTTGTGTGGAATGAAAATGCTAATAAGAGCTTTGAGTTGTTGAAGGAAAGAATAGCTACCCAACCTGTTTTGGTGCTACCAAGCTTTGAGAAGCTATTCACCTTTGAATGTGATGCTAGTAATGTAGCAATTGGGGCTATTCTAAGCCAAGAGGGAAGACTGGTGGCTTTCCATTCTGAAAAGTTAAGGCTAAGAGGAAGTACTCCTCATATGACCTAGAGATGTATGCATTGGTCCAAGCTCCAAGAAAGTGGAGGCATTACTTGCTTCCCAAAGAATTCATTGTGTATTCAGACAATCAAGCACTTAGCTTCCTAAATTCACAAGAGAAGTTGAGTCACAAGCACATGAAGTGGGTTGAGTACCTACAAGCTTACACCTTCAATATCAAGCACAAGAAGGGTGTACTAAACAAGGTGGCTGATGCTTTGTTAAGAAGAGCCCTCACACTCCAAGAAATTCAGTTGAAAATCATGGGAATAGATCATTTCAAGGATCTATATGCAGATGATGAGGACTTTGCTAACATCTACAAGGTATGTGCTGAATACAAGAATCATTTTCATAGTAAATATGCTAATTATATTTTGTAAAATGATTTCTTGTTCAAAGGGAATCAATTGTGTGGTCCTAGAGGCTCCATTAGAGAGAATTTGATTCAAGAAAACCATAATGGTGCTTTGAGTGGTCACTTTGGGATCACTAAGACTCAAGACCTTGTTTCAAGGTTTTACTTTTGGCCTAGAGTGAATCTTGATGTTAGGAGGTATGTGGAGAGTTGTGTAGTATGTCAAAAGGCCAAGGGAACTTCTACAAATGCTTGTCTTTATCATCCACTACCTATTCCTACTAGGCCATGGGAATGCTTAAGCATGGATTTTGTAGTTGGGTTACCCAAGACAAGACAAGGGATGAACAATGTGTATATGGTTGTGGATAGATTCAGCAAGATGGCTCACTTTGTGCCATGCAAGACTACACATGATGCAAGTCAAATATCATCTTTATTCTTCAAAGAGATAGTGAGAATACATGGACTACCAATCAACATTGTTTTAGACATAGACACAAAATTTATGAGCCATTTTTGGAAGATGATTTGGCAAAGATTGGACACTAACTTATCTTTTGGGTTAGCCTACCATCCCCAAACTGATGGTCAAATAGAGGTTGTACATAGAAGCCTTGGAAACATTCTAAGCCTTGGAAACCTTCTAAGATGCCTCACTAAGGAGTATGGTCAGAAATGGGATCAGTTGATTGGGCAAGTTGAATATGCCTATAATGACACTATCAATAGATCAACCGGGAAGAGTCCATTTGAAATTGTATATGGCCTACATCCTAGAGGAGTCTATGAGTTGAGAGATTTAAAAGATGGAGTCAAGGCAAGTGCATATGCTAATGACTTTGCATTTTCTATGCAAGAAGTTCATGAAATAGTGAGGAAGACATTGTTAGACAACACCACTAAGCACAAAGCCAAGGTAGATGAAACTAGAAGGTTAGTGGAGTTAAAAGTTGGTGATCTTGTTATGATACAGTTGAAAAAATCCAGGTTGACAAAAGGAGTCCCTCATAAGCTACAAATGAGGAGGATAGGACCTTGTCCTATATTGGAGAAGTATGGTGACAATGCCTTCAAGGTAGCCTTGCTAGAGGACAGTGGATTGTCCAATATTTTTAATGTTGCAGACCTTGTCTATTACAAGGGACCACAACAAAATAGTGTCCAAAATATCAATGAGGTGATGAAGGATGTGGAAGATCTTCAACTTCCTACTACTACAGGTACAGGGGTAGACAGTATACTAAACACAAGGACCTACAAGAAAACCAAAGATAAAGAGTATAAAGAGCACCCCATTCAGAGGTATGGGTAGAATGCTACTAATGCTATTTGGGTCAAGGAAATAGAGTTCAAAAGGTTGGGAATTGATCCTAGCCTCATCAATCTAAGGGTGGATTGAACTTCTTATTTTGGGGAGGACGGTGTACGAGCACCTAGGCTAACCTCTACTAGTTAGTCAATTTTGGCTTGTACTTGACTCTAGCCAAGTCAAGAAGTTAGTATAGGTTGGTTGAGGACCTTAGAAGGTCTTGTTCTATGTTGGCTAGGTGAATTAGTGATGTAGAGGGCATCGATGGCATTCTAAAATCTACATTTTCCAAATATCAATCTCTTCTAATCATCTATTAGTGGAAAAACACAAATCTTCAAACTTCAACATTGAAACATTTCAATCATGAGATACTTTGTATAGAGCCATACTCATTCCTTCATAACTTTCAAACCAAGCCATATTTTCTCAATCAATCTAGTGTAGTTATCCCAAACTAGGTTATGTAAAACATATTTCAAAATCATGAAGATCCAATAGTTATATTTAAAGTTACGGTCTCTATACCGAGATTTAAATTGAGTGTCATAAAACAATAGATTAGAGGAAAAAATTTTATTCAATCCTCACATCATAGTCACAACCCAAATTCTATATTTATTCATGTGACAAAAATCCATATGCTTATCAAACTCTGAAATTCCATTCACCTGTAATGCATTTCAAACTATCGGTTTCCTTTCTTTTTGATGGAAGAAGCTTGATATCAAAACCAACACTGTACATTATAATTGGGAATAATCTTCAATCAAACCAACAACAATATTCCCTTATTAGTTTTATTTCAACATTACTATTGAAAGAGATGTCTCTCGAGCTCCTTGTGATATAACCAAACTTAGCATTATTCAAAACCAATATAAGAAAGTGTAACCGTTTCTTTGAAAAACCATTTCATACATAGAAACATTCAGGAATTTGCAATCAAGCTTTGAGTTGATTCTTTGCCACATAAAACTCAACACCATCATGCCAAATCAGGACTGACAAAATGAACCAATACATAAAAATGAAAAGAATGACCTTTTAATATCAATTTTGACAACTCTTAAAACCCGATACTAGTCATCTTCAATCAATACCCATCATACAATTGCGGGCTATATTGTCTTGATGTCCCCAAATCAAGAATTTAATACAGTTCATTGGTAAATCAATAAACCCAGACTGCTATCAAGACTGAAACATAACTTAGATCATAAAACCAAATTATGGGAGACATAAAATAAATAGCATCATGAAATCTGAGGTGCCAATGATTGTCTATTGTTAAAAATACATTTCATTAAAATGTAGGAATACATATTTTGGTGGCTCTCTAGCTGGAGGCCAGAGAGCCCAATCCTTTTTCTCCAATTCTTACTCTCTCTACTGTAAGATAATCTCTCCCGCTCTACCTTACAATTACATTAAGTTGTCTATTTAAAGACAATTTGATAGTTACAAAATCGGTTAGCTATCGATGAACCTTTATATTCTTACTCGGTTACAATGCCCAATTAACTTCCCAATTAAAAATTTGTCACCACATCTAATTTAGCAAGATTGTGCTTTTATATACTTTTACATATATATTGAAATGGGCTTGAGTTCATATTTTCAGAATGAAAACATTGGACTTCATATAAAACATGGTGAAATTAATTATTCTATTGGTGCCCCTGCACCAATTAGTCACTAAGACTAAGGTCACACAAATAGCCTTTGTTAGTTGTTATTTAAATTTCTTAATGCTAGGAGTTAGGGAGATTGAGTCTGTTGGTTGTGGATTATTCCCTTTGATCTTCAACTTGTAGATTTACACTTTATGGATAATTTAAATAAAACTCTGACTCTATCACCACTCCAAAGTCCACAAGGAAGAGGGCCAACTAACAAGGATCAAAGGATCCTTCTACTCTTTGAGCATCAATGCTCAGGCGGGTGTACCCTTGACTCACTTCTCTAAAGGAGTCTAAAATAATATTCCACTATATCTCATATAAGATTGTTAAAGATTTTTAAAATAATGTTTGTGTTTGTAGTTGTTAACCATGCATACCTCAAGAGGAAGGACCAATGCCTTATCCCAGGGCTCAGAGTCACCTAACTGTATACCTCAATTGAATACCTCAAATCAAACACAATGGAATCCAAGGTGAGTGCTTTGCCTATTACCCCTTTCCCTCAAGCACAAGGACATCAAATTCTACACCTGACTGCAAACTCACCGAATTCACCTAGAAGACTTTAATCTTAACTTTGTTAGGAACTCAGAGATAAATTCAAAATACTCTTTGTTTACCATATGTTAGCACACTTTGTGAAACTAACATATATGAGCTCAGAGGCAAGCAAGAAGACATACACAAGATACAAGATTGGGATTCAAAATGTTCTCATTAACACAATCAGGATCAACATACAATTAGAATGATAGCAAGATCAAAAAAGTCACAAAATCAGACTTATATTAGTATATTACAGTAAAAAACTAGGGACCAAAAGCAACAATGTTTTGAAACCCTTGCAAAAACCAAAATTCTACAACTTATACCACTAGCTACCTTGGGATCCTCAAGATTGGATGCAACAAGCTTCAGAAAGCTAGGGTTAGGGTCTCACCCACCCAACCTGCTGGAAATAGTCTAAAAAGTTATTACAGGGGTGGGAAACATAGGAAACCAGAATTGATCCACAATCATGAAATTCTTCTCTGCAAGTACAGGGGATCACAAAACCAAGCTCAAAAGGACACCCTGCAACAAGCCTTAAGCACACAACCGAAATGGTACAAACTCTGTAAATGATCCAACCACACCCTGGACCACACTGTAAATAGCAAACTAGTTATTTCTCACCGAACAGGGTCCTTTTTGCAATTAATTCCATAAATTTGGTACTTTCTGGTCGCTGGAAGCTCTCAAAAAATTTGAATTTGAACCAAAATGGCTAAATCCTTGGCTCCTGCAGAGAATGACGGCCCACATTCAAACTGAGACCAGCTTTAAAACACAGTCATCTGATCAAACCTCCTTTGCGGCTTTAAGATCTTCCTCTAAAAGTGGCCCCACCAGACTTAGTGAATTGGTGACAAAGGACCCTCACCGATTCGCTAAACATTTCACATATTCGCTAAACAACTTAGCGACTTCCCGACTACCGTTCACACAATTGCCAAACAAACTAGCGAATCACCTTTTCTTCTCGTGAATGCACAAACACATTAAATTTTTCGGCACCATTAACTTCTTTATCCACTCCGCCAAACACTAGACTGCACTTGGGCCCACCAGATGCCACATGTCACTAAACCATTTGCAGTTCACACCCGATCATACTGACATGGGACCCACTTATCATAAGCCATCAAGATGAATGGTTGGTGTAAGATCTCATAGCTCTGATAAATCCCATGAGAACTTACGCCGATCGTTAGATCTATCCTTGTCACAGACCCTTTTGACAATGGCCCCACTTCTGAACACACCCATCGACACCCAATTGGATGGTGGGCGCATGATTGCATGGGGTGAGAATATTCCATACAATCACATGCCAACCGTAGATCTTTTTATCTCTGACACTGGGCCCCGCTGACAAGTCTGACAAGTCACCGCCACATGGACCAATCGGACATGAGCTTTATCTTTTAGAGGATCAGACAGTTGTCGCAAAAGCATGAAAAATAAACCTCGTGCATCTTCACCATGCGAACTTGTGGCAACCATCGATCCTATCTAAACTTTAACCATGTTGGAAGCATGAGAAGAGACAAACTACCAAGCATTCAACAACTACGCGACTAACCGTTTGCAAGTTCGTGAGATGTTAGTAGATAACTACCAATCTTTCAGAGATCACATGACTAACAATTGCCGAGTCACTGGATAGAAGATGTTACCGCCCAAAGACTTGGAGAATCAGTAACAAGAAACCTTTGAAGGACTGGGCCGCACCATCCATCGCACTTACGCAGTTAGGACCAAAGCCAAAAACACAGAGTTTTCAACACAAAGAATGATCGAAAACAACACAGAGTTTTTGACACAAAGAATGATCAAAAACAACACAAAGTCTTCAATGTGAAAGGATAAGCGCACAAAATCAGGAAGCACAGGGTCAAAAACAACGAAGGCTGAAAACACACAGACCAAAAACATCATGGACTTTTAGAAACACTGTGGGTTTTTGACACTATTGTTGGAAATATTAAGGAATTAACCGAGTTACTGAGAGGGGAGGGGTGAATCAGTAACTCCAAATTTTCTTTCAATTACAGATGTATTAACATGTAATTTACTTTTAACCTTTGCATACAGAAAGCATGAAAATTAAAAGCATTCACAATAATGACACATAGATTTGGTTACCCAGAAACCTTCCAAAAGAAAGTAAAACTGGGGTGGGTATGAAACCCACAAAGCTTTAATACTGCAGAATAAAGTTGGCCGGTTAAGGCTTACAATTTGATCACTTCTGATGATCTGCCCTGTTAGGAGCAATAAGGATTGCTAAATCCACCCTGTTAAAGGATTTACAAACATACAATGAAGTATGCACTCGGTAAAGAGATTTTACAAAAGACTGTTAAGTCTACCCGGTTAAAGGATTTAGTACTGATTCACCTGTTAGGATGAAACAGTAGATCTCTTGCTTTGCAACTGGATTGCTGATTGAGATTCACTGATGTACTGATCACCTTCTGTGATGAATTTGTCTTTGCTGTTCCTTATACTGCTGAAGCCTTCTATAATTCGCTTATCTCTGCCTTTCTTTTTCTTTCACATATATTCTTCTTTATACTTCTTGACATTTTTACAACATTGTTTATATACAAGTCTTAAACAATTAATTACAATTACAATTACAAAGTCGGCTTGACAAATAAACATAAGTGCTACTAAGTCGGCCCAAGTATGGTTACACGGTTCCTGCAAACTGACTCGGTGACTTTTTGATACTCGGCGTCCACTGCATTACTCGGCATCGTCATGCACTCGGTAGAAGTGAAGGCATGGTTCATACTGATCACTCGGTAGGTTTTGAACTTGGTAAATATTGGTGACTCGGTAGACATGATGTTACTCAGTTTATACTGTCCTGTTCGGTTTGCACTAACTTGCTCGGTTTGCACTGTCTGCTCGGTTTGCACTGTCTGCTCGGTTTGCACTGTCTACTTGGTTTGTACTATCTTCTCGGTTTGCACTGTCTTCTCAGTTTGCACTAAGAACACAAATAAGTGTTGTCACTAGTGGCAATTCTGCTTAATGCCAACAATCTCCCCCTTTGGCATTAGTGACAAAAACACTTATTGGCCAAAACTTATATACATGAATCATGCTGAGTTTTATTTTGATTTTTCAAAATTTGTCTTTGTTATAGGGCTTTATACATTGTCTCCCCCTTTCAATGTGCTAACTGTTTCTTATACAAATCTATACATATCTCTCCTTCTATACATATCTCACCCTTTTTGACGATAATGCCAAAGGTGCATATACAAGTTATTTACAGAGAGAATCCAAAATTTGATAGAAAATCAGAATGTACCTTCATTATTAGTGCCAGGGTTCTGTCCCAACTTTCTTGTAGGATTTTACATGTTTGTATAGCAATTTGGACTTCTACAGAGAGTTCAATCATGTGATCTGCTATAGAGAACTGATTATCATGAATCAATGTTTTGGAATGTTCAATGTGCTTATACATTGTATTCATGATGGGAAGGATCATGTGTTGGATGTCAAGCAATGTGGACCAGATCCTTGTGTCTTCTTTCAGTAGATCAGATTGCATGTTTGATAGGTGTGAGATTTTCATGTGATAAGCAGAGCTTGAACTTGGTTCAAGTTGCAGCTTCTGTATGCTAATCTTCATATCCTCATCCATTTTATTCATTTTATCCTTAACATCCTTTGTGAACTTGGCAATGTTGCACAGTCTGGCCAAAAGAGAGGTAGCATTCAAATAGATAGATTCAGTGTTTGACAAGACTGAAGACAATTCTACTTGGTTAATAGCTATGTGCTAAGCAATGTGCTCAAGCACTTTATTGTTGAATCTCTTCTCGGCTCTTTCAACTAACTTTTCTATCCCGGATGAATCCTCATTGTATTTCTCAACTGCTTCTGCTAATTGTAACAAAACATGTTGGGAGGAGTCTACTATAATGCCTAATGCATCAGACAAGATGTCCTTAGCATCCTTGATGATTTGATACTCCTTGTCTCTCTCCTCTTTAAGTTTCTTTTGTTTTGCTTTCCTTTGGAGGATCTCACCTATATTTTGCATCTGGTCCGCTGATAGATTTGCAAAATCTAATGTAGGAATTTCTATCTCTTCATCTAGGTCTATATCCTCTACTATATTTTTACCCAAAAATTTTATACTCAGTAGAGCCTTAGGCTTATCTGAACTTAATGCTTTGGTAGTAGTGACAGTAGATAAAGTAGGGCTGGCTATAGATACTAGCATACTTTCTACTAGAGAGCTTAAAATATTTACAATTGAAGATTCAAAAATTGGAAAACTTACTACTGGAAAACTTGATGATGCGGGAGACTGCAACTCGGTAGAAGAAATGGTAGCTGCTTCTGTTGTTGCTATGGATGATTGGACAAATGTGGAAGTTCTCACAACCATGCTTGAAGGTGTCTCCAGGCTGGATGTAGAAACTTTCACTGGAGAGGTAGGAAGGGATGCAATGACTTCTGCTGCTATCCTCACAGTATCATCTACCTCAGTGTCTTCTTCTTGTTCATCACTGTCATCTTCAATATCTTTTATTATTACTGTTTCAATACTTGGTTGGTGAAGGTGGTATATTTTCTTCCATGTAGCATTTGCAGCCTTCACAACCGATTCAATATTGTTGATCAAAATCAAACAAGTATTGAACTTCAATGTCATCTTATTTTCATTTTCTTTTAATGCCTTCTTTACTTCATCATTTTTCAAGCTCGGCATTAACTTTCTCAGGGTTTGATCAAATATGTCTATCACAGTTTGCTTTCCATTGCTCCATCTCATTTTTATTGGATTCAATAGAACTGCTGGAACCTGTGGGGCAATTTCTTCAGGAGAGTATTTCCATTGTCCCATCTTCTCAATAACAGCATCTTCTATTTCCTTCTGTTCTGCTTCCGATCTGGTTTCATATTTTAAGGATTTTATGTTACTTACTCCAGATCCTAATCCGTCTCTAAAGAGTTTGAGCTTTTCTTGAAGGTTTAGAGGAGGCCTTTTGAATATTATGTCTTTATCTGCCTTGTCTGCCTTGTCTGCCTTGCCTCTTATATTTCTTCTTGTAAATACAGCAGTAGGAGGCTTAGGTGCCTTAGTGATAAATACCTTTCCTTTCTTCTTTGTAGGTTCAGGTTCCTCTGTTTTCTCATCCTTTTCTTCTTCTTCTTCATCCTTTTCTTCTTTGTCCTCGGTTATCATTTGCATTTTGGCTATCCTCTTCTTTCCTTTGTTTACCACCTGTGGAAGCTTTATGCTTAGTTCAATTCTCACCTTAGCTTCATCATATGTTCCAAAATATGGAGCTTTGGGATTGACAGGCTGATTAAGAAGAGCTTCAATGATATTCTTGGTTTCATCAATATTTACCTCATAAGGAAGAGGTTTTACATATACAGTCCTCAGTTTAACTGCTTGAATATATACATTATCACAATCCACCATAAAACAAATGTCATCTTTGTAATCTTCCACCAACTTCTGTGGAATCTAGAATTTGTCATTCATTTTCTCTTTGAAAGACTCAAAATAATTATCCATGATGCTTTCAAAGTTTTCACCCATTTCTGAGATGTATTCATTTATTTCATAGAGGACTGGCACATCTTTTCTCCATACAACTTTTCCTTTAGAAGGGAAGAATTTCAGAACATAGAAGAATAAACAGACCAACAAGGATCCAAACTTACATGGATTGTTTTTGGAAGTTTTAATGCTTTCCATGTTTTTGTTAAACTGCTTTAACAATAAGTCTGCTAGGTCAAATGTCAAGTTATTCTTGACCACTTTGTATGCTAGGTCAATAGCTTCACAGGAGACACTGTTCTGTCGACTAGAACTGTAAATCTTATGGGCAATAATGTGTGTACCAAACTTCAGTTCAGCGTCGATAATGCTGCTAACTTTCATGCCTCTACTGTCCCACTCGGCTAGGGTTTTCTTCTCTAGTTCCATCCGACCTAGGGTTTTGGTTATTTTTGCTTTGTTCAACATGGGAAGACCGGTGACTTGTTGAATCATCTTCTTTGTGATCTCAATAGGTTGCTCAAGCCAAATCTTGCCATCATGTACTCAGCTGAGAATGTATCTAACCCATTTATCTCGAAAGTTTCGAGGTAGATGTGCAATGTGAACTAAACCTTTATCTTCCAGATGTTTGTGCTCGGGTTTCAGAATACCATCCACACATAGTTCCTCATGCACAATATCTAGTTCTAGGTTCCCCATTTCATGAATTGAACAGTTGAAATGATTGCGGATATCGTTAATAAGTAGTACCTTAGGAGGAATCTGAGATTGAGCTCTGTTCGGATCTAGGGCTACTGCAATTGCGGGCACGATCTTGAAATCTGGTGCTTTCCATTCCCCTTGGACTAACATATCAGATCCTTTCTTTGCTGAAGTGCTGGATGATGCCATGATAGCTCACAGAAAATTCCTTTCGCAAAAGTATTGAATCGCTGGGTTGCTCTTGAAATTTTCTGCTCTCAAAGTGCTAAAGGTTCGCGGTGAAGAATGAGTTTGATTACTTGCTTTTTGTTTACAACTCTGTCATTAATGCTCATTACAAATTAGGTTATGAATTCTGACAGACTGTCACCCACTAAGAATTAATTGCTTGGTAAAGACTTCGCAACTTGGTGAATTCAAGAATTCATATTGCTCCGACGTCGCTCAGTGAAGACTGATACCGACCTTGCTCGGTGAAGATTGATACCAACCTTGCTCGGTGAAGACTGATACCGACCTCCCTGTGATCTTACTGCATCTTGCATACTGATTTAGATCTTTCTTTTAATTTTGGTTCTGGAACTGCTTGAAATTGGTCTATGAGAATACAGTTCCAGTGCTTTCTTGGAAATTTAGTTTGAGTCGGTAGAGCCATCCATTCCATTACTTGGAGTCGATTGCTCGGTAGCTTTAGGAATCCATTTTTGTCTCACCTATTTCCTGACCTTAGTTGCTTCATTCTTCTTTCCATCTTCAACTTCACTAGCATTCATGCAGTTTCTGGCTATGTGACTGAGTTTAGTGCATTTGAAGCATCTTACGGTAGTATCTCTTTTCCTTAGATGATGTTTTATGCAATTCATGCCAATGTGTCCATATTCTCCACAGTAATGACATCTACACTAGGTGTTGTAGTCCCATCCAAACATTGCTTTCATAATTTGTTCTGCTGGATTAAATGTCTTGGATCTGCACTCGGATGCCTTGTGACCTTGTTTGTTGCACTTGTGACAATTACCTCTGAATATAGGTTTTTCCCTGCATTCATTTGCTTTGTGACCAGGTTGATTGCAGCTGTAACATTTTCCATTGAATTCTTCTTTTTCATTGTTCCAACATTTATTTGAAGTATGTCCTATTTTACCACAATGATTACAAGTAGGTTTTTGATTTCTTTGAGTACCTTGCTTAGAGGATTCACCTTCTCCTTTGTATCCAAGTCCTACTTTTCCTTTTTGCCTATGAAGATTTCGCTCATACAGTTGATTCAAGTCTTCTTGGCTTTTCAACATTCCTTCATTGATTTGTTTTTCAGCGTTTAGGTCATCCACCAATCTTAGATTGATTTCCTTTTCAGATCTTAGTTCTTCTCTTGTGCTTTCTATTTCTGATCTTAGATTCAGAATTTCCTCATTTGTATGAGAGATCTGATCAATTAGGCTTTCTAGCTGAAGGGTTTTATTTTGGACTTCAATGTTTCTTCCATCTAATTCATCTTTCAACTTGTTTCTTTGTTCCAAGATCTCACAGAATCTTGTAGAGTGTAGCTCTTGTTCTCTTTTCAATTTTCTCACTTCTTCCTGCAGAGACCCATTCTTTTCTAGGAGTTCTTTGACATCATTGTTTGCTTCATCTGAGTTATTTGAGGGAAAAAGATCTTCAATCTTTTCTTCAATGTAATTCTGATCATTCATCTAATTTGCAAGTTCCTTCCTTCTTCTTAGGGATTGGGAAAGATGTTCTTTTGCTTCTTTGAGTTTAGCTATGGCCATTTCCAGATCTAGCTTTTCATTTTCAATCACCTTGTTCAGTTTGAATACCTCCATTGTCCTGGATCTTTGCTCAAGCTAGTTAAGCTTTGTCTTGAGAACCAATGCTGCTCTAATACCAATTGTTAGAAATATTTAGGAATTAACCGAGTTACTGAGAGGGGAGGGGTGAATCAGTAACTCCAAATTTTCTTTCAATTACAGATGTATTAACATGTAATTTACTTTTAACCTTTGCATATAGAAAGCATGAAACTTAAAAGCATTCACAATAATGACACATAGATTTGGTTACCCAGAAACCTTCCAAAAGAAAGTAAAACTGGGGTGGGGATGAAACCCACAAAGCTTTAATACTGCAGAATAAAGTTGGCCAGTTAAGGCTTACAATTTGATCACTTCTGATGATCTGCCCTGTTAGGAGCAATAAGGATTGCTAAATCCACCCTGTTAAAGGATTTACAAACATACAATGAAGTATGCACTCGGTAAAGAGATTTTACAAAAGACTGTTAAGTCTACCCGGTTAAAGGATTTAGTACTGATTCACCTGTTAGGATGAAACAGTAGATCTCTTGCTTTGAAACTGGATTGCTGATTGAGATTCGCTGATGTACTGATCACCTTCTGTGATGAATTTGTCTTTGCTGTTCCTTATACTGCTGAAGCCTTCTTTAATTCGCTTATCTCTGCCTTTCTTTTTCTTTCACACATATTCTTCTTCATACTTCTTGACATTTTTACAACATTGTTTATATACAAGTCTTAAACAATTAATTACAATTACAATTACAAAGTCAGCTTGACAAATAAACATAAGTGCTACTAAGTCGGCCCAAGTATGGTTACACGGTTCCTGCAAACTGACTCGGTGACTTTCTGATACTTGGCGTCCACTGCATTACTCGGCATCGTCATGCACTCGGTAGAAGTGAAGGCACGGTTCATACTGATCACTCGGTAGGTTTTGAACTCAGTAAATACTGGTGACTCGGTAGACATGATGTTACTCGGTTTATACTATCCTGTTCGGTTTGCACTAACTTGCTCGGTTTGCACTGTCTGCTCGGTTTGCACTGTCTGCTCGGTTTGCACTGTCTGCTCAGTTTGCACTGTCTGCTCAGTTTGCACTGTCTGCTCGGTTTGCACTGTCTGCTCAGTTTGCACTGTCTGCTCGGTTTGCACTATCTGCTCAGTTTGCACTGTCTGCTCGGTTTGCACTATCTGCTCGGTTTGTACTGAGAACGCAAATAAGTGTTGTCACTAGTGGCAATTCTGCTTAATGCCAACAACTATGGCAGATTTTGACAATTTCCTGCAGAGCTTGAAATTTGAAATTTTTTTTGGATTTTATGATTCAACAAGTGCAAATTGGACTAGAGCTTGGTGACAACACAAGGAACACAGGGCAGGACACAAACCATGAAACATTTGCAGGGATGAGGCCATTTTCAAAGGATTTTGCTATGATAGAAAAATGGCCTAACAGAGTCATTAATATGTCTTAGGCCTAAGAATGGTTAATGGTTATTAAATCAATATGATGATCATGAATGATCTTAGATGCTCAAAAGATATGAGGATAGGAAGCCTAGAAAATAGGATTAAGGCATGTATCAAAGTTGCCAAGTGTTGTAAGAATGTTGTCATAACAACATTTACACTTATTGCAAATATTCCATGCAACGTGGATAGCCTTGGATTCCTTTGATTGTGGGAGGTTATGCTCAACCAAATAGGCCCTAGAATGGTGGAGGAGACACCTAATGGAGTAATGGCTCAAATCTCCAGGCATTGGATGCATATTGTAAAAGTTTGAGTTAATGTATTGAGCTTTGCAACTTTGTTTTGAAGTTATATCTCAGTTTTTGAAGGAAAAGTCATACTTGTAGCTAGAAATGTATTAATATAGTGGTTGAGTCATGTTATATATTCATTTTGAAGACTTTTTCATTTTATGTGTTAAGGGTTTAGAGTAGTTTCATCATAGTTTTCAAGTTGTTTTAGATCAGGATTTTTCTTTGGTCACACTATGACAGAATTTGTAAAAATGGCTCCCACATGAATTTCAACAATGGAAACACTACATAAGTGGTTGAATATTTAAGTGGGGCCTCTTTACATATTGTATCTAAGTGCAGGAAACATCATGAGAAAAGGAGCTAGCTTAATGATTAGGCCCTAGGTGAGTTAGACATACCTGGTTAGAGGCTTAACAGGGAGAAATGAAGTCATTTCATGTGGGGAATGGGAAGTACAGTATGTCCCAAGGAATTTTTATGGTAGCTTTTCATGTTATTTATCCATCCTAAGAATTGGGAAGTCATACCAATCCATTAGGATAGGTTTTGAGCAATTTTCATCAATCCTAGATAGACTGTCCTAGAAACTAGGCCTTTTAGCCCTGTTTCTCCTTGATATTAGGAAGGAGGTTTAAAGATGGTGTCAGATCCTTAGACCTTCAAAATATTCAAGTTAAGCCCAAAGGGTATCCATATCTAAAGTTATATTTTTAGGTTTTTTGGAGATTTTGGTCGAGAAACGGAAAAAGCCATTAAAAAAGGCTACTAGAAATAGGCCTAAAATTAAGGTCTCTTTTGATGAAATCTTGAATCCGATAAACCTATGAGCCAAGAACCTTCCAAAATCAGTCAAATGGGATGGAATATGAATTAATTAAATGTGAAGAAGGTTCCCACAATGAAGTTTGAAATTTGTGAAGTTTTAGTGGATTTGGCACTTAGATCCATCTAAGTGAAAGTGAGAAAGAGAACCAAAATTAAGGTGTGGATCATCCAAGGTGGAGTTTTCAAGGTGTGATTCTTGTAGTAAAGAGTGAATAGGACTTATTTAATGATCTAAGCCTATTAGGAAATCCTATAAAAGCATAGGATACTAGGAGATAAGAGAAATCTCTTGGTGGGAGTGGAAAACTAAGCCTAGGATTTTTATCCTTACATTACAGATGAAGCTTTAAAATACTTGAAGGAAAGAGTAGCACAATATCCTATCTTGGCACTACCAACCTTCAAAAAATTGTTCACAGTGGATACCGATGCTAGCAATCTGGTCATAGGCACAATCCTTAATTAGGATGGAAGACCAGTGGCTTTCTTCTTTGAAAAATTGAATGAAGCAAAGAAGAAATACAACACATATGACTTAGAATTATATGCGATGGTTCAAGCCCTCAAGAAATGGATGCACTATTTGTGTCCTAAGGAATTTTTGGTCTTTACAGATAATGATGCTTTAAGTTTTCTAAATAGTCAGGACAAATGAAGCTGTAGGCACATGAAATGGGTTGAACAACTCCAAGCATTCACATTTTCCATAAAGCATAAGAAAGGAACTTCAAATAAAGTTGTAGATGCTCTCAGCAAAAGATTGATTCTGGTTGAAGAAGTGTAGGTACAAAGCATAGGGATTGATGCCCTCTAACATCTATACAAGGATGATTCAGATTTCGGTGATATCTATCAGGTTTGCTCTACTCTATTAGATGCATATAATTACTTATTTTGAATATTTACTATAGAATGGCATTTTTTTCAAAGGAGGTCAAATTTGTATTCCTAAATTCTCCATGAGAGACAATTTGATTAGAGAGAAACATTTTGGTATACTAGGAGGTCACTTTGGCATAGATAAAGCACTTGAACTTGTAAGAAGAAACTATCATTGGCTTTGGTTACCGATTGATGTCAAAAAATTTGTTGAATCATGCACTATTTGTCAAAGGGCTAAAGGAGTCAGGACCAATCAATGTCTATATCAACCACTACCAATCCCAACAAAGCCATGGGATAGTGTGAGCATGGATTTTGTCTTAGGACTACCAAGAACCAAGAAAGGATTTGATAGTATTTTTCTCATAGTTGACAAATTTAGCAAAATGGCACATTTTGTTCCTTGTAAAGTCTCTAATGATGCTTCACATATTGCTAACTTATTTTTTAAGGAAGTGGTTAGAATTCATGGATTACTAACATCCATTATCTCCGACAAAGATGTGAAATTCTAGGGACACTTTTGGAGAACCCTTTGGAAAATTTTTGGGACAAATCTATCATTTAGTTCTTCTTACCATCCACAAACCGATGGGTAGAATGAAGTTGTAAAAAAATCACTAGGAAACCTTTTAAGGTGTCTAACAAAACAATATTGATAGACTTGGGATGCTATCCTTCCTCAAGAAGAATTTTCTTTCAATGATTTAGTAAACTGATCAACAGGGAAGACACCATTCCAAGTGAATTATGGACTCCATCCAAGATGATTTATGGAAGTAAGAGAGTTACTGACTGAATTTAAAGTCAGTGCACAAGGTGAAGAACTGTCAGCATGGTTCAAACATATTCATGATCAAGTCTGAGATACACTAATATAGAATAATGCAAAGTACAAAGAACAAGCAAATAAGAAGAAGAGACATGTTACTTTCAAAGTAGGAGATCAAGTATGGGCATACTTGAATAAGGCATGGATACCTAGGGGACATACCAAAATAAATATGAGGAAGATCAGTCCCTGTCAAATACTTCATAAATTTGGGGATAATGGTTATGAAAGCTCTTTACCCCCTACTATTTTTATTTCTCCTATCTTTAACATTTGTGATCTCACTCCTTTTAAGGGTGATGTAGGCTCTACTAACAATTTGTAGGATATCAAAGACACATAAGAAGAATAGATAAAGGACTTGCCACCGAGAAACCTTTGTAGTTGGAAAAGATTCTGGACTCTAAAATTGTCAAACAAACTAGGAAGAAGACCTAAAAGGATTACTTGGTCAAATGGAAAGGGTTACCAAAAATTGATGCTACATGGATGAGTGAAGAGTGTATCAACAAGCATGGAAATTTGGTTCAAAAACTTCTCTCAAGTAGGACTTGAGTTTTCAAAACATGGGAGTATGGTGCAGGAGCACCCAAGTAGGAGCACACAAGGAGCACTCCCCACTCTTCACAACTTTTATATTGATAGGTTAATTTTAATAAGCATACTTGTAAGACCTACTCACCCTCGGTGTGGTTATAAACCATGGCTTTTTTACTATGGTCCAAAGGCACATTTAGGATGTTACATTTCTTAGGTGTCTTCTTAAGTTGTTTAATAAAAATGCTTAGGCCTATACACTCATTAAGAGAAACAATGCAACATTTTGTAAAAGTTGCAATAATGTAATAAGAAATGTTGTCAGCAACATCTTCGGAAAGTTGCTACTAACCTGTGAAACAACCGCCCAATGGTCACAACCATTTGAAAAATGGTTGGATCCATTAAGGATAGTCTTCATATAGCCCTTTCAGGTAGGTGGAAGATGGGGGTTGTTGAACAGTACATATACTCTATGTAACTTTTGCATTTAATCAATAAACGATCCCTATTCTCTCTAATTCTAGATTTGAAACACTGTGTACTGATTTGTATGAATGTGAAAATAATAATTTTTTTTGATTTGACACCTATCATAAGTAGGACTCCATTGTGCTTAGATTGAATCAGTTTGAAGAGTGGAGTTGAAAGTTGAAGGAATAAGGTTCTGGGTTTTCAGGAAACCCTCCTAGACTAGGATTTTGGTAAAAAATGCCTTAACTTGTGTTTCCTTTATGGGAATCCCATGAAAAGTTGGGAAATGCAAGTAGGAGAAATTTATTTTAGTTCCTCTAGATTTCAGGAGAAGGGGGATCATCTAGAGAAATCTATTTGTAGATTCTAGACCAAGCATCTCTATGTGCTTGGTTCAAGAAGTGGAAAACTAAAGTGATAGAAGCACTTTAGTGGTGGATAAAAGCAATTTGAAGATAGATTGTGGTCTCTTGGGGAATTCCAACATAGTTTCATTTAGCAATCAAATTCAAACAACCAACTGGTGAAGTTTTCCTTCATCTACCGAGTCAGTTAGCATTATCAGGACTAATAGACCAGGAGTTGTTAAGTGTTGCTTTTCATGTTTAGGATCTTAAGGTTTGTTACAAGTCATTTAAAGGGTGTCTAAAAATACTTTGTTTCCATAGATTCCTTGTAAGGATTTGGAACTAGAACCCTAGAACCTCATCGAAAGGCTACAAGCTTAGCAAGGTATGAAATATTAGACTTGTTATTTAAATCCTATTATGTTTGTGGAAATTGTTCCCATAGTAGACATTTCATTTGTGTATGGAACCTTTCCATCCCCTTATCAAATTTGTAGGTTCCCATTAGAAAGTAAATTCAGTAAGGCATTTTGTGGTAAGCATTACCGAGCATCAAGAAATCACTCGATAAAGCTACCGAGCTCACTCGGTTAACATAGGCACTGAGCACCAGTAGAACCCGAGGGACTACAAGACGGTTGGGGACACTGAATCCTTCTGTGAGGATAGTGTAAGTAAGTTTTTTTAAGGATCTTCTAAAGGTGTAGAGAACTCTCCTAAGCCCACTTTGGGTTCAGAGCAACACCAAAGGTCTCACCATTTATTGAGCTTCCTAGATAGGGGAGAGCTCTATGTCACAAGGGCTAAATAAGGAGAGATGAAGAAATTGGCAAGTTTGATGCAAGAAGTGATGAAGGTATTTTTCTTGGTTAATCTACTAAAAGAAATTCCTATAGATGTTTTAACTTGAGATTAAATAAGATCATTCAAAGTGCTCATGTCAAGATTGATGAGAAGTTTATGATTCAATAAAGATATCATGATTATGCACCTATTATTGAAGAAGAACCTAAACCTGCCCCTAGAGAAATAGTTAATGAAATTTTTGACAACATTGATGTATTTTTCAATGACCCTGAATCTAGTAAAGAAGAATCTCAGAAATTAGATGAGAGAGTCACTCCTAATATTCCTAAATTCACATCTAGATATCACTAAAAGGAAGACATCATTGGAGATCAGAACAATAAAGTCATGACAAGATCAAAAGCAAAGAGTTCCATAGAAAATTAAGAGATATGTTTACTATCACAGATTGAACCCTTAAGTTTTGAAGATGCATGTAATGATTCAGATTGGCATGAAGCAATGAAAGAAGAGATAGATCAGATAATTAAGAATGATACATCGGAATTGGTCCCTAGGCATAGTGATAAAAATGTGATTGGGACCAAGTGGATATTCATAAATAATATGAATGAAGATGGTACAATAGTAAGAAACAAAGATAGATTAGTATGTAAAGGGTATGCACAAAGAGAAGGAATTGATTACTTTGATACATTTTCCCTAGTAAGAAGATTGGAAGCCATAAAGTTTTTTCTAGCCTATGCTACATTCAAAAAATTTAAGGTCTACCAAATGGATGTTAAGTGAGCATTCCTGAATGGAGAACTAAAGGAAGATGTATACATAGAGAAGCCTGAAGGATTCACCTTATGAAATAGACTTGACATGGTATGTAGATTGAAGGAAGCCCTCTATGGACTTAAGCAAGCCTCTAGAGCATGGTATGAAAGACTTGATGGTTACTTGACTAAGATTGGATTCAAGAAAGGAGTAGAAGATTGTAACTTATTCTTAAGAGTGACATCTGGTGGATTATTATTAGTTTCTATATCTGTTGATGACATTATTTTTGGTGGCAATGATAAGAATAGTGCAAAAGTTGCTAATGAAATGCAGAGTGAATTTGAAATGAGCATGATTGGTCCTATCAATTACTTTTTGGGATTGAATGTGTAGCATGTAGACAAAGGTATATTGATAAATTAGACTAAGTATGTGAAAGAGATCTTGAAGACATTCAAGATGGATGATTGCAAGACTGTAAGTACCCCTATGATAATAGGATGTAAGCTTTCAAAAGAAGATGATTCACCAAAAGTAGACACAACCTTGTATAAGTCTATGATTGGTAAACTTATATATCTTACTCAAACAAGACCAGACATTTCCAATGTGGTTGGTATTGTTGGAATATTTGCAGCAAAACCTAAGAAAAGTCATCTCATGGCAGTAAAAAGAATATTTAGATACTTGAATGGAAGCTTAGACTATGGTTTATGGTATCCTAATTCAGATAATGTAAAGCTTCATGTATATAAAAATGTAGATTAGGCATGATGCATGGATGATAGAAAGAGCACCTCTGGAGGACCTGTATTCCTTGGAGACAAACTTGTTACTTGGACAAGTAAAAGGAAGAATTGTATCTCTTAGTCAACAATAAAAGTAGAGTATGTTGAAGCAACATTAAATTTTTCTACAATTGTGTGGATCAAGTAGGTGATAAAAGACTTTGGTATTTAGATTGATTATCCTATTATTATTCATTATGATAACACTAGCACTATCAATATGTCAAAGAACCCTATGATGCATGCAAAGAAAAAACATATTGAGATAAAGTATCACTTCCTAAGAGAGAAATTTATTGAGAAAGAAGTAATGGTGGGTTATGTAATTATGAAAGATTAGCTAGCAGACATATTCCCAAAGCCTCTACTAAAGGATACTTTTGAGTATCTTAGGGAGAAGTTGGGAGTAATTCCCTTCCCTGAATTTGATTAGAGTTTGTAGAATTGAATCAGTCCTTAGTGACTGATGAAAGGTCAACTACTCTACCTCAGGAGTAGTACCGATGCTTTAAATGGTTTGGCTCCCTTTTCCATTGATGTCAAAGGGGGAGTATATATGAAGTCATGAAAAATAAAATAGAAAAGAAGTAAGGGGGAGCATATTCAGTAATGAATATGAAGAAAGGAGGAGTTGCAGCAGTTGATATTTAGAGCATTAAGCTATTGATAGAGGATCCATCCTTGGAGGAATATTGTTGAGGAAATGGATAATTTTATAAAAGAATTGATCATTTGGATTGGTGGTGTTTTTCATTCCATATGTTGCCATTAATGCCAATGGGGGAGATTCTTGGAGATTTGCTAGTAAGTCAGTTTGATGTCTATATGTTTGTCATTGATGACAACATATGATAGGTAGCATATGTGGAAGAATTATTAAGATTTCATTCAGCATATGATGCATGGATATGTTATCAACATGATATCATAGATGCAAAGGTTGATTTTGAGTAAAGACAGTAGTATAGTTGTGTATACCAGTGAGTGTTCCTGATAGGTCCCAAGAATAGTGTTGTATGTGATTGGTCGTACCGTTTTAGTAGAACCTTGTGCCTTCATATTTATTTTTTAGACATATGTATGATGTTATGTTAATGAGCATAGAGTCAGATATGAAGTACAGGTTGAGTTATGAAGTCTCTAGTTGACAGTTACAGTTTACTGAGTTTATTTGGGAGAGCTGATAGTGTTTATAAGATTGTGATAGTTGCACCTATAATCATAGTATGTGCTTGGATTTATGTTAAGAGGGTAATTAAAAATATTTGGTTAAGAGCACATGATTTAATTCAGCATGAGAAGAAAGTTGGAGATAATTTGGTGAAGCCAACTGTGTGTAGCGTGATGTCTACTCACATGGAATTGTGAAGTCCTAATTTATGTTGTGTGCTTAGTAGAGGTGACTGAGATGTTATTGGAGAGTTACATGGTTTATCTAATATGATTTCAAGATGTTTCTAATAGGTTGACTTGATTGTATCATTTAGAGGAAAGATATTTATAGGCAGTCACTAGTGATTGTCAAGTATTGCTCAAAGTTAAAAAGACAAGAGCATAGCAGAGACTATGAAGTGTTGAGCCATCAGCATATAGTCTATGTGACATAAGATAAAGTATATGCTATTCATTGGAACTGATCAAGATAGTAATTTTATGCGCAGTTCACCAAGATCTCGATATAGTGTGTATCTGTTAAATAGAAGGTTGCAACCTTCACCCCTTTGAGCACTATGCTCTTGGATAGTGTGTCCTCACCCCTAATAGGGTTAATTGTAAAAGAATCCTAATAGGGTCCAACCCTTGACTAGGTCACAATACTTATTGCATTGTAAAGATCAACTCCAAACAGGGTTGTAAGATCTTCTAACAGGGGTCATAATTCACTAGTGCAGTTCTTGGTGGGTGTCAATTCTCATCGGGGTTTTTACCTATTTGGGTTTCCCCATAACCATTATTATATTGTTGTTTTAAGTGTTCTTTCATTGTTTTTATGCTTAATGTTAGTACATACTTAATTGGATAAAGAATTGAAACTGGTAGATAACTGATTCACCCCCCCCCCCCCCTCTAAGTTATCTCTTGGGACTATTCCTAACAAAAGCTAAGTCCAAAATCACTATGGGGTTAAAGTCTACAACCCTAGAGAGGAAAAGGAATAAAATAGTCAAGAATCTAGAGAAGATGCTAGGTGAAGGAGTAGAGGAGAATACACCTTTTCAAATTACACAAGGTCAAGATGAAGATCGGTCTAGTGAATCGAAAGGTAGTGAAGATGAGGAATTTGAAAGTCAAAAGAAGGGAAAGGAGGTATTGGTTTCCAAGACTAGTAAAAGGAAAGTACAATAACTTAAGCCTACTCCTCTTGCAACATTAATACTGAGAACAAGGGTAGCTTCAACTACCACAACTATCGAGCCCCAAAGGAAAATACCAGCAAAGAAAATAGAAGGGGAAGGGTCAGGTAAAAGGAAACAAGTACAAACAAGAGTTTTGCAAGTCATCCTAAGAAGAAAACGAGAAGGAAATTGGTATTACAGAAGGATGATGATGATGAAAAAATGACCGACATAGATGATAATAAAAAATAAAAGTGGCATCACATAGACATCCAACTAGTGTGGATGAAATATGCCAAAATATTAAAAGCATAGTAGGATTCAAATTCATCAAATTTGAAAGACTAAGAAAAGGTGACAAGGACAAGATTGTAGAAGCTATGTTAGAAATTATATACACAAGATGACACCTCTAGAGATAGGGAATTTGATCCCTAATGAAATATTTAGGAAAATTGATTAGAAATGGTAGTATGTTATTGCAACTGAGAGGGAGATAAGGAAAACACTTTAGCTTAGATCATGCATGAACTAACACTGAATAACATAGAGAAGTTCATCACACACACAAAAAATAGATTTATACCTAAGCTAAGAGCTTATTTCATTTTGAAGCATAATGTTGAAGAAGGTGTTACCCAAAGAAAAAGGATATGGAAGATCATTTTTGGGTTAATAGTTGATAAGAGTCCACAACAAGGTGAACGTACATCCATCTAGATAGAACTAGATAATAAAGAAGATGTAGTTGAGTATAAGAATATTGAGGTAGAAGAAAGAAAAAAGGTATAAGTGAGTGCATCACATGATGTGACCACTATTGAGGATATCCCTTAGGATACACAACTAAACATCAACGCCTTGACTAAGGAAAAAATAAAAATCCAAATCCTTAAGGAGGCAGCCTCAGATCCCTTTCTACTGACTACCAATCTGATTCTCATCTAGGTACATGATTATACAAGGATTAAGGCTACATCAATTGTTGACACTGAACCTTCAAGCTCCCACATGGTCATAGTTGATCAGAAAGTCTTACAAAGTTCTAGTGCCAAGGAAAAGGATAAATCGACAACAATAATAGATAATGCACCTACTAAGGAATATAATAAAGGAATAGGAGAGGAGATTCTATAAGATCAAGAATATAAATCAACAATAGTAATATTAGGACCTGATATGGAGGAAGAGAAGAAGACTGAGGAGAAAACAACTAAGGAACAAGAGGCTATCCAAGCCTTTGTACAAATGTTGAGTGGCAATACACCAAACAAGAAAGTTCACAAGAAAAAGGAGAAGTCTCCTACCACATAGGTAACACTTGATGAAGTTATAGTGATTTCGAAGAGGGGAGCTGATAACTTCACATATGAGAAAATGCAAATATTGTAAGATTTCTTGAAGAAGAAAAGAAAGCAAGAAGAACTAAGAAGAGAACATCAACATAAGTAGGTACTGCATAAAATAAAAGGTATATTTGTAGATTCTTTTGAAATGGATGATGTGCATGAGACTTCACCTATTCTAGAGAAATTAGTTCATATTGTAAAGAAGGTGAACAATGATGACAATGAAGCTAATGAAAATCTCATGCAGTGTTCAGAAAGAAAGTTTGAGACAAAGGTACTTGAAAGGGTCTCAACTGAGATAGTAGTCAAACAAGTAGAGCTTTTTGACTTATTAAATAACTTATAAGAGGTTGTAAAAAATATTTATTCTTTGTACAAGAAATGATGCAATGTAGAAACTATTAATATGATTTAGAACAATAGAGAGGGGGGGTGAATCAGTTTTTCTCAGGTTCATATGTATAAAAAAAACTTTAAAACTCTTCAACAAATTAGATCTAGTAACCAAAAGCTACTCGGTCATTACTGATTGCATAACACAAACATATAATAGTGCAGTCCACTTATCCAATAGCATCTAACTTGTAAAACACATAAATGTTCAAACGAAACATTCACATAAGTATCAACATTAGGATTTATATTGGAAACCCAATTTGGGAAAAACCACTTTGTAACATGTTACTATTATGTTCACTCTTCTAAAGTGAGCTCGACGAAAAGCCAACCCTGTCAAAGGTTACAAATACACTGTCAGCAATGACCTAGTTAAAGGATTTAAAGCACTCTGTTAAAAGTGTGCCTTGTTATAGGACTTACATACACTCCATTAGATTGCAACCTTGTTCAAAGGATTTATACCTATGACTATTAGGTCAACCTCTATTAAAAGGATTTTGACTAATACAATGGTCAAAAAGTAGCAGTAGTATTGATTTGCAAAACATACAACTCACTTTACAAATATCAGATCCAATTCCATACACATATGCTGGCTTACTAACTATGAACCTTTACCATCTCCATCATTGAACTACTCAAAACTCTCTTCAAGAAATCACAACACTTCTCCTTTAGCCTTCTCTACTTAGACAGTCAATAACATCAGCAATACTTCCAACATCCTCTTTTTCTCTTCAACCTCAACTTAGGTTTCCTTAATACTTCCTCTATTAGGTCAATACATCTTTTGTCACTTAATCTCCTACGTAGATCTTAGGAGTAGGTCAGATTCATTGAATCCATCCTACATTATGTTCTTCATCTATCCTTCTAGAAATATCTCAAATCTCTTAATAGATTTAAAATAAAAATTTTTAAAGTGCATTAAATGTTTTCATACAATCAATAAATAAAGTCAACACATTTTACATAATCCAAGAATTCAATGATGTCAGATAGAAATCTGAATTCTCCCTCAAATGCAAAATACTGACGCTCGGTCAATATCATGTTCAACTTCTCGGTCCTCACTAGAAAGCTCGGTTACCTCAAAAACTATTTCTTCAGCTAATACTATCTTCCTTAGCAATTAACTAGTGTTCGGTCAACACTAAATTAACTCAACATATACTAGCTCGGTCGACACTAACATCACTCAGCTTATACTAGATTTCTTTACTTTTTCTCAGTTAAGCCTACCAGTTTAGTCTTCATTCTTACTTAGGTAAACAAGATATTGTCTTATCATTGTGCCACATAATCAAGTACTCATTAAAGTGTCAAGATAACTCAACCTTTCCTTAGGTGCTATTTTTACCAACCTTGACTATCCCCTTAGAAACAATCAAATAGATATAGTACTTTCTTAAATAGAAATAGTCTTACCAATTAAGGTTTGACATCAATGATAATACAACAATTGCTTCAATTGAAGTTTCCAACAATCTCCCTCTTCAACATTGATAGCAACACCATATGAATATCACATGAACTACCAACCAATCCAAAAACTTATCTGTCCATCAGAACTATTAATAATATCCTTATCTTCATTCTGATACAGAATCAATTAGCCTTGCTTGTATGACTGTCCACTGAATTTCTCCCTCTTACTTGATCTTCCATAAGAAATTTCATTCTATGTATTCATCTATGATCATCTCCCTCTTTGACAAAAATGCCAAAGAAGCAACTAAAACATACATCCTGTAGATGTAGATATCATCAATTCAGTTCAATAACAGTATTTCTCCCTCTGTCATCTTTGCATATGATGGATTCTTGTCTGTACTATACTTTTGACAACTCTAGGCTACTCCTAAAGTGTGACCTATCTCCACATCAACTTGTTAGATATTCTTTGCAGCACATTTGATGTAGTACTCCTAGCTTGACTAGGTAGCCTCAGTTAGGGGAAGGATCCCTGATTGACATCTTAGGTATTCATGAGCTTCTTTAGGTAAAGCCTTAGTGAATATGTCTACTAGTTGTTCCTTTGTATTCACATATTCCATTTGCACCTCTTTATCTTGTACCAGATCTCTCAAGTAATGATACTTGATGGAAATGTGTTTGGTCTTTGTGTGCATCACTGGATTCTTAGATATGTTGATAGCACTTGTTTTATTACAGAAAATGACAATTGGTTTAGTGATTTCTTCTTTCATGCCTACCAACAATTTCTTTATCCATATCAAATTTGAACAATTCACACTGGCAACCACATACTCGGCTTCAACAGTAGATTGGGAAATGCAATTTTATTTCTTGCTTGTCGAGGAAACTAATCTCTATCCATGAAAGAAAGCTCCACCAGTAGTACTTTTTCTATCATCTACATTTCCTGCCCAATCAGCATCTTTATACACTCTTAGTTCAAAATTCTCATGCTTCTTGTAGTACAATCCATAGTTAGCAGTCCCTTTCAAATATCTCATGATTCTTTTGACAACCATCATGTGAGTTTCCTTAGGATTGGTAGAGAATCTTGCCACAATCCCAATAGCTATTGCAATATCTGTTCTGCTATGTACAACATATTGTAGCTTTCTAATCATAGATCTATACAAAGTCTAGTTAACTTCTACATCATCATCATTTTTAGATAACTTTTGTCTAGTAGCCATAGGAGTACTTACTAGCCTTGAATCTTCCATACCAAAGGTTTTCAGTATCTAATGAACATATTTAAACTGGGTGATGAAAATTCCTTTCTCCATCTGATATACTTGTAAACTAACAAAAAATTTGATCTCCCCAAACATACTCATTTCAAATTCAGTTTGCATTTCATTTGAAAATTTCTTACACAAGGCATCTTGTCCACCAAATATAATATCATCTACAAAGATCTTAGCTAACAAGATTGTTAGGAATAGTTCAAAGAGATAACTGAGAGGGGGAGGGGTGAATTAGTTATCTACAAGAATCAATTCTTTATCCAATTAAATATACTTAAACATAAAGCATAAACACAATGAAAGAACACAAGAACACAACACCAATCTTTTGGTTATGGGGAAACTCAAATAGGTAAAAACCCCGGTGGGAATTGACACCCACTAATATTATGCACTAGAGTATTATGATCTTTGTTAGAAGATCCTTAACCCTGTTAGGAGTTGTTTTACAATATATTTAGTACAGTAGACCTTGTTAAGGGTCAGACCTTGTTAGGAGTCTTTTAAAATTGTCCCTATTAGGGGAGAGGATGCACTGTCCAAGAGCTCATTGCTCAAATGGGTGAAGGCTACAACCTTCTAAATAATAGACACACACTATATCTGGATCTTGGTGAACTGCACTTTGACCTGCTATCTACATTAGTTAAAATGAATAGCATAAGTACTTTACTTGGTCACATAGAACTTCTTTTGATGGTGCAACACTTCACACACTCTCTTCTGCTCCACTTAATCAACTATGAACCACACTCTAGCAATCACAAATGACTGCCTATAAATATCTTTCCTCCAAATGATATAATCAAGTCAGCCTATTAGAACCACCTTGAAATCATAATAAAGAAACCATAATAAACTCCAACAAACATTTTTTTGGCTCTACTATGCACGCAACACAATCTAGACCTATCTAATAAGATAATTGTAGATGCACGCTACACACTGTCAGCTCTACCAAAATAGCTGGAACTTTCTCGGTAAGCTGAATTAACTCATGAAATATTAACCTAACATCAATAACACTTCTCCAAGCTTAAATCAAAGGGTGTATACCCACATGATAGGCACAACTACATAACCAATAAATTCTCTGTCGACTCTTCTGAATAAACACAAGAAACTACTTCTCGTGAATAGCGATTGCATAACTTCACTTCTACTCATCAACAGATTATGTGTCCATAACTAAAACAACACTAACATGTTTCCAACATATATCCAAGCATGCAAGGCTCCATGATAACTGTATGAACAACCATACACAAAACACTTCCTATTACTCTGTGAGGAACACGGCTGACACCAACTGCAATATAACTATCTGTACTAATAGTTAACCTCTACACCCATGATATCATGCTGATATCATGTCCATGCTATATATACTAAAAGATTACTTCATAAGACTTCCACACATGCTACTTTTCATATGTTGTCATCAATGACACACATACAATCAGTACTGGCCTGCTGGAAAATCTCCAACAATCTCCCCCTTTGGCATTGATGGCAATATGTGGAATGAAAAACCACAATCAACCCAATTGAACATTCTTTTATAACATTCTCCATTTCCTCTTCAAAACTCCCCCAAAGATGAATCCTTCATTTGTTGCAATATTTTCTAATATTCTCCATTTCCTCAACTGAAATGCTGCCATATCTTAATGCTACTCCCCCTTAGTATATTACTCCTTTATTTTTATGACTCTATATATTACTCCCCCTTTGACATCAATGGAAAAGGGTGCCATTCATTTTAAGTAGCAGTACTACTTCTGAGGTAGAGTAGTCAACCTTCCACCAATCCCAGAGGACTGATGCCTTTCCTTCTTTCTTCTAAGCAGAATTAGGGAAGGGAATGACTCCCAACTTCTCCCTGAGATACTCAAAAGTATCCTTAGGCAAGGGCTTTGTGAATATATCTACCAACTGATCTTTAGTACTCACATAGTCCAACTTGACTTCTTTCTCTACCACTTTCTCTCTTAGAAAGTGATACTTGATCTCAATGTGCTTAGTCTTTGAATGCATCACAAGGTTCTTTGACATATTGATAGTGCTAGTTTTATCATAGTGAATAACAATAGGATAATCAATCTGAATTCCTAAATCCTTTATCATCTGCTCGATCCAAACAATTGTAGAACAATTCAAGGCTACTACAACATACTTCGCGTCTACTATTGACTGAGAAATATAATTTTGTTTCTTGCTTGTCCAAGTGACAAGTCTATCACCAAGAAACATTACTCCACCTGAAGTACTCTTTCTATCATCAACACATCCTGCCCATCTGCATCAGTGTACACATGAAGCTCAACATTTTCTAAATTAGGATACTATAGACCATAATCTATAGTGCCTTGTAACTATCTAAATATTATTTTTACTACCATGAGGTGACTTTGTTTAGGTTATGCTGCAAATATTCCAACTATGCCAACTGCATTTGAAATATCATGTCTAGTCTAAGTAAGATATATAAGTTTACCAATTATAGACTTATACAATGTTATATCTACTGCTGGCGAGTCATCTTCTTTTGTAAGCTTGCATCTAGTGATCATAGGGGTTCCTATTGGCTTGCAATCATCCATCTTGAATTTCTTCAATATCTCTTTCACATACTTTGACTGATTAATAAAAATTATTTTTACTATCTACTACACATTTAGTCCCAAAAAGTACTTGATAGGACCAATCATACTCATCTTAAACTCATTCTGCATTTCTTTAGAAAATTCAACGCTAAATTTTTTATTACCTCCAAAGATAATGTCATCAATAAATATAGCTACAAGAAGAAAACCTTCAGATGTCTCTCTAATGAATAGATTACAATCTGTTGCTCCTTTCTTGAGTCCAATCTTTGTTAAGTATCCATCTAGTATCTCATACCATGCTCTAGGGGCTTGCTTAAGTCCATAGAGGGCCTTCTTCAATTTGCATACCATATCAGGTCTGTTTGATAAGGTGAATCCTTTTGGCTACTCAATTTATACTTCTTTCAAATCACCATTCAGGAATGCTGACTTGACATCCATCTGATAAACTTTGAAGTTTTTTACTCTAGCATAAGCTAGAAACAACTTAATAGCTTCTAATCTACTCACAGGTGCAAATGTGTCTGAATAATCAATGCCTTCTCTTTGTGCATATCCTTTACATACTAATCTTTCTTTGTTTCTTACTACTATACCATCTTCATTCATCTTGTTTCTAAATATCCACTTTGTTCCAATCACATTCTTATCACTAGGTCTTGGGACCAGTTCCTAAGTGTCATTCTTAATAATTTGATCAAGTTCTTCTTTCATAGCATCATGCCAATCTGAATCATCACATGCATCTTCAACACTTAAAGGTTCAATTTGAGATAGACAAACATACTACTTTTGATGAAGGGTGCTCCCCTTAATACCACAAACACAAAATAGAAACAGAGAAATAACAACAATATGCAAGAACAGAAAATGGGCTTCTTATTATCTCCATAAATGTGGAATTACAAACTTTCAGAATTACAATATGCAAAGCCACATGGGCATTCCCTTACAATATTCTATAGGAAAAAGCCTCAAATCAATACCCAGATCTACTACCCAGCACTATCCCAGACAACACTATGGGCCTTCTTTATATAGGCATTTTTAACACCCGAGAAGGTTCCAGAAATTCAGCCCTTAGGGCCGACCAAACCTAGAAATATTTTATTTATCAATTTATTACATCAAAGTCAGCTCAAAATAACTTTTCAAATTCAAACAAAATTTTTGAAGCAAAATTATTTTCCACCATTTCAGGTGACCCGACTTCCGAAGACCATAAGTCATCACCAATTGACCTGATTTACTATTATACCCCATTTCAGAAAGGCCACGAAGTGCTCTACAAGATTGACTCAAGAAAGTGCTTGTCAACCAAATTTTTGACCTCATCCAGGGCCTCTAAAGCCTTCAAAACTGAGTTCAAAGTTTCTATACCTTGCTGCCAATACCGAAAATCTTAAATATCTTCAAAACTAGACCTGATCTAGCCATGAAACTTTACTGGTAGGCTGATATGACTGGGATGAACCTCCACATGTAAAATCATAAAATTCTAAGATTGTATGACCAACTTACTAAAAATAGAAAGTTTCCATAAATAGCAACTTTGCACAAGATAGCCCTTATTGAACACAAAAATAGAAATATTTTTGGGTGATGAAAGATTGCTCTTACACCCAGGATGCTCTTGCATCAACTTCACTACTAGCTGAGTTCTTTTCTTGGGACCTTGTTAGGACTTTGGTGCTCTGATCTCCAATGATGTCTATCTTGGAATGAGTTCTTGATGTGAACTTTGGAGCTTTAGGTGATGCTAACTTATCAGCCTTGGGAGTTTCTTCTTCACTTGTCTTAGGGTCATTGAATAACACATCAATACTATCAAACATTTCTTCAATAAATCTATCACTAGTAGAGGGTCTAGGTTCTTCCTCAATCATGGGTTAGTAATCATGATATCTTTCTTGAATCATAAACTTTTCATCAATCTTAACATGAGCACTTTCAATGATCTTTTTCAATCTTAAATTGAAACATCTATAAGCTTTACTTTTAGTAGAGTAACCAAGAAAGATACCTTCATCACTTCTTGCATCAAACTTTCCTATTCCTTCATTCCTCTTGATGTAGCACTTGCTTTCAAAGATTCTAAAGTATTTTACTATGGGAACATTACCAAACCATAGCTCATATGGTGTTTTGTTAGCACCTGGCCTCAATTGAATTCTATTGATGGTATAGACTATTGTATTGACCGTATCTCTCCAATAGGTGTGTGCAAATTTTCCTTCTATCATGATGGTGCACATTGTATCAATGATGATCCTATTCATTCTCTCTGCAATTTCATTCTACTGAAATACCTTTCACCATAGTATGATATTGTTTGAGTTGGAGCACATAGGTTTGTATGAATCAGATCCAACTTGTTCTTTGTTGAATTCTTCTTTCTCTTGAATAAATTTATCACATGCTTTCCCATCACACATTCCCTGCATATAGTATCAATTAGATTTTCTATGCTAGGTAGATGTCTTACTTCTTTTACATTGCTTATCTTTACTATGTTATCAAAATTGATATGACATAGTCTTTTATGCCACAACCAACTATCATCAACTTTAGCAACAAAACAACTTGCTTTTGAATTGAGTTGAAAAACATTACCTCTTGTCTTTGAGCCTGATGCAATCATAAGACCATCTTTGTTGTTAATGATGCATTTGTCATCTTTGAACTCCAATTGATAACCTTTTCCAAGTAACTATCCAACAATGAGAAGGTTGTGTTTCAAACCATCAACATAAAGAACATCATCAGTGTTGTTCTTTCCATCCAAAGTGATGGCTCCTCTACCAACTATTGGCTTAGGAGTGTTGTCTCCAAATCTAACCATACCTCCATTGTATTTGTCCAAATGAACAAACCCACCTTTATCACTTGTCATGTGATGTGAACAACCTCCATTGTATCTGTCCTTATGTCAGCTTGTGAAATCAATGCAAGCTCTTGATTTCCCTTCTTATCTTCATGGGCTATCTTATTATTCATCTTATCTATAATAGCAATGAATCAAATTTATTCTTCACCAGATTCATAATCTAATACTCCATCTCTAGCATAGTAGCATTCCTTAGAATACTTAGGCATGTAATCCTTTTTGAACTTTCTAGCTCTAGTAGGACACTTAGATGCAAAGTGACCTATCTTATTACATGAAAAGCACTTAAATGGTAATTGACCTTCATATTTTTCTTTTCTTTTCTTTTCTCTTTTAGAAATCATAGAAATGAAATCCTCTAAAGTTTTCTCATCATCATCATCATCAAAATTACCAGAAGTGTTTGTAGATTTCTTACCATTGTGTGTGTGTGAAAATTGTACGTGATCTGTAAACACAACACTTCAGTAAAACATTAGAGGTTAGCTATAATCGAAATCATGCAGAATTGAAAATTATCTAACCAAGTGATTTACTACCTTCTAGTAGGTGCGAGATTAATGTTCTCAGATTGTTATCGAGATCAGTGACCTAGATGACACCTAAACGAAGGATTTGAATGCAAAACTGATGGATATGGAATGAATGCAATTAATCTATATTTTTGGATTTTTCTATGCAATAAGAATGAAAAAATGATATGAAACTAATCTATATGAAAAACTTGATATGCAATGCTAATCTAGAAATGATATGATATGAGAATGAAGATTCTAACAATAATATGAAAGCTATGAATTTGAAATTGATCTCACAAAGCTTTGAATCCTCAAATTTATCTTTCAAGCTCCAATTGTGCAAATTCTCCAAATCTGATATGCTATGATTCCTGTAGAGTAAGTTTGCAATTTGCGAGATGATTTGGGATGAGCTGAAGAGATGAGCCTTGTTTTTATAGAAATCCAAGGCTTTGGAGGTGCATGAGAAAAAAACCATAAATCACTCAAATAACTCAGGTTGATTTTTGAGTTATTTTTAAATAAAGGATAATTAACTAACAAAAATATACAAAAGCTAAGTTTTAACTCAAAATAGAGTTTAGCTTTAATTGATAATTGATAGTTGTCTGCTTTTATGATTGTGCATGTTTTATTTATGAATTAATTTAATAATAAAGTGATTTATTTCTAACTTAACTGCTTTTAAAAATAAAACAATTGATTTATGGGTTAATCAATTATTTAATCAAACTTTTATTAAAAAGTATATTATTAAATAATGACAACTTGTTTTAATTAATTAAATAAGAATTTAATCAATTATTCATATGATATTAGATTTATTGTCAAAATTAAATAATACAATTAATAATAGATAGAATTAAATTTAATTACACAATTAAGTGAAAAATATTAAATCTAATTAATTAAATATAAAAATATTCAATTAATCAAACTTTAGGATAAATGTGATTTATCATCAAATAATCATTAAATTAAAGATAATTAAGATAATTTTGGGATATTTTTAGGAATATTCCTCGATGCAGAAATTAAGATAATCAATTAGGATTCGATGATGTGTAGATGTGCCTTAGATTAGGACTTCGATGTTGATTTCATTCAATTTGTAGATGTAGGAGGTTAATGAACTTATAGCCCATTTTTAGGGTATTACATTTTGCCCCTCTTTGAATTACTGTGCGAAGCGCAGTGGTTCAAAGATAGTCTGTGTTTGATAAAGATATGAAACTGATGTTTGAAATTGATAATTGATATGAGATAGAAGCTGATTGATATTGATTTGATATGGAGATAATAGGTCCTGAGTGACCAAAGATAATGTTCACTATAACAACAAATGAACCTATGATTGCGAAAAAGTGTCAAAACACCTGATTCCAAACTTTAGGATTGCAAAGAAGTGAGTGACCCGTTCTAGACTCAATTGTCTTAGCAGAACTAGCAGGTATCACATCCAAACCCTTCAGTTGCCGAAGAACCAAGGAAAGAACACTATGATCCGATGGTTGCAAAAACTGATACAGTTTACAAGATTAGGAGAATACCAGATTGATATGGATCTTGATGAATCTGATATGCCCCAAGTGATGATAGATTTGCCCCGAGTGATGAGGACTTTTGATGAATCAGTAACGAGACATGATTGTTTGTCTTGATCACTGATGAAAGATATTGATAGACTTGATTGATAGAATTTTGATTTACAGACTTTGAATTGATGTGCAATACCATGCCCCCTTCGGGATTAAAATTGAAATCTGACAAGAAAAGTCAGCATTGATAGTTTAGAAGCATGTTAATTGATTAGAGAAGTGATTAAACACATCTAGGAATGCATTCTACATCATTTGGAGGTCCTAGAGACCATGTTTGACTAGGTTTGATTATGAGTTGACCATAGTTGACCAAGTTGAAATTTTGATAGTTTGATGTAAGATAATCAGTTAAGTTGAATTCTGAATTTCTATGATAATTGAAGGTTGATTATGCAAGTATTTAATAATATGAATGATCACAGATTTCAATTTTGATCCCAAAAAAGGATTCTACTTGCTGCTTCGTTGGAGGAACCTTCATGTGGGATTCAGCTCTTGTTAGATTGAAAGAGGTGATTGAAGAATTGTTTAAGCATTGAAGTTCGTTTAGTCATTGTGAGATCATACAAAGATGAAAAATGCAAAGAAGCATGCAATATGAAATGCAACCTAAGACCTAGGACCTAGTCACTGATCATATGTCGATTTGTTATCATCATTGAACTTTTTGGTAACCGGATAAATCAATACAATGCCCACTAGCTATGAAACCATAGACATATGAATATCAATTTGTATGTGCAAGAATCAATACAACACCCACTGGTCAACAACCATGGATATATGAATATTGATTTTATTTTCGGAATGTCGGATTAGATATAAGCATCAAGGCACAAATGCCAGGATGACCTGAATATCATGTCCATTTTGATATAGCAATTTGTATAAGCATCAAAACATAAATGTCATGATGACCTGAATATGCCTTGCATTGCAAACACATCAAACAGTCAAGAGATCATTCTAAATCCCATGTGAATTACCCGTAGTGACCCTTTATCATTCACATCCTTAGGCAAGATCGCGTTCCACAGTAGGAGAAAGAACTTACTCAAAAAGGAAATAGTTAGATCAAACTTCCTTGAATTTTCTGGGTATCAATGGTCAAGGTACGCATGGCCATCCAATTCGAGATAGAGGCTCTTATAGTTAGACACCATTTCAATCCAAAATTTCCAAAGTTGTTAGATTGTCACATACAAGCAGAAGACAAAGAAAAGATTATGACCCAAGTCATCACCCTCTAAATCCTATAAAGGACATCATCAAAGAGCTCGAAGGGACACAATATGAAAAAATCTCAATGCGAATCAGTAAGCATACAAGGAGATAAAAGCATGTAAAAAGCATAGATTGTTTTCAGTTTTCAGTTTGATTGCGTTGTTGTAGATGCAAAATCCTTTCTGGAGACAAGACTGACTGACTGACTCACATGAAGCTTCAGAGGAATTTGACTAGATATGATCCATCTAAGATACATGGGAGACCATAGGATATGACATTGATTTCCCCCAAGTGTTAAACATTGATAGGATACAGATGCTTGAGTTGATTGGTGCACAAACCGACTTATTGAAAACTACAAATGTTGAAACAAACGGGGAGATATGTATAAACTAAAGCAAGAATGAAAGTTGGGAAAGACCAAGATTGTGCTGATAGATGGAGCATTTTGAACAAGTGGCACCCATTTGTCAGGTTTTCACCATCTTGGCAAAGATTCTATTTTTGCTATCAAGGTGCCTGTTTCCAGGTTTTCACCAAGGCACTTTTTTTTTTTCATTTTTTTTGTATTTTTCATTTTTCAATTTTTTTTTTTGAATTTTTGATATTTTTTTTATTTTTTTGTGAATCATCAAGGCGCCTATTGCTAGGTTTTCACCAAGATGTTCATTTTTTCAGGACCTTTTCTGATTTTTAAGATTTTTTTCAGGATATTTTACCATAGACGAAATGCCTTAGGCATAGAATTTTTTTAGATGGAGAACGTTGATTGGTTCTCAGAGCTGTTCTCCCTTAGTCATTGAGAGTTGATAGGCACTAGAGCCAAAAGTAGTAGTGATGACAAAGGGACCCAGCCAATTGGGTTTGAACTTCCCCTTGCGTTCTCGATGTGATTGATTTTTAGGATTTTCTCTCAAGACTAGATAGCCAACTTGAAATTCTCTGTGTCTTACTTTCTTGTTGTAGCCTCTAGACATTCTCTTCTGACATACTCTAAGATGATCATACGCTACTTGTCTATGCTCATCTAGTAGTTCTAGCTCTTGTAACCTAGACACTCTGTAGTCATCATCAGTTACTAGACCATGCATTCTAATTCTGAGTGATAGGATTTCAACCTCAATAGGTAGTACCGCTTTAGACCCATAAACTAAAGCAAAAGGTGTAGCCCCAGTAGGTGTTCTGATACTTGTTTTGATATTGGTTCTGATACTAGTTCTGATACTAGTTCTGATACTGGTTCTGATACTAGTTCTGATACTTGCTCTGATACTGGTTCTGATACTTATTTTGACACTGGTTTTGATACTGGTTCTGATACTTATTCTGATACTTGTTCTGATACTTGGTATACTTGATAGCATCTTTTTCCATTGCAAACTCCCAAGCAAGATCATATTGTACAGTCCCAATGTCTAGCAAGGTGGAGAACAAGAGGGATTGGCAAGTTAGAGAACAAGAGGGATTAGCAAGTTGGTGGAAGAGATGGAAGACAAGAGAATGAAGGAGAATGAAAGGAAGAAATCTTCAAGGGAAAACTCCTCAATAATACCCAAGCTAGGGAAAAATTTTCATGTAAAGCACATTTGGACAAGCAATGAAAGGCCAGCATAGGATAAGTCACAAAAGTGTAATGCAAGAGCAGAAAAGGATGTAGTCCAAAGGAGCAGACATGTTAAGAGGTTTCATAGCACCGTGTTTTACTCTTTCTTTTTTTTATTAGATCAAGACCAAAGGGCGAAAGGATAGCGATAGGAAAAAATGAATGGAGCAAGATGGATATGAAAGCTAAATAAGAAGGGAATGAAAGCAAGATCATCATCAGATAACTCACAAAATAACCAAATGTTCATGTATAGATCAACATTGTCAAGATCAAAGAGAGAAGATGAAATGGATGAAATATGTAGAAGAACTACGCATGATGCCTAATTGCCAGGTTTTCATCATGGTACTTATCCGAGGCACCACAAGGGAGTGGTTGTCACCATAGGATGAATTTATTTCTCTTTACTTTTGCTACCAAGGCACCTGTTTCCAAGTTTTCACCAAGGCACATTTTTAATTTTTTTTTTTTCTTTTTTAATTTTTTTTTGGAAGAAGGCAAGCTTTTTTAGATAGTGCTCCTTGAAAGGATAAACCATGACATGCCAAGGAATTAAAATGATATGCTCAAAGATGCTGAGAGGAAAAGGGAGATGGAAGAGAAAAATGGAGGATAAGGTTTTACGTAAAGCGAGTGAGGTTGGAAGATAGGAGGAATAGGCAAATGAGGAAAAAGGATAGAAGGTAGAAGGTTAATGAATGGAAGGATTGTGAAAGGGTAGATGGAAAGGAAGGAAAGATCAACATCAACACACACCTTGAAGGGTGGTGAGAGGATGGAGGAAATGTGAATGAAGGAATACATGAAGGAATATGGCAAATGGATAGTAGAGGTTGTGGTTTAGGTGCATGGAATCAAAGAATATTTTTGGAGGGAAATGAAGTGGAAGCCTTTGGAAGCTTGAATGTCAACTTAACTTTTTGCTCAACACCAAACTCTTTCAAGAGAGACTTTGGAATCCATATAGCTGTAAGATTTTTATTTCCTTTTGATGATCTAGAGAGAATATCTTCAATGATGGATTTTGGAACCCATACTTGTCTTGTAGTTTTTTTCTTAGATATCTCTTTTGACTTTATGTTTCCATGTCTATTAGAGGAGACACGGTGATCTTCTTTTTTTGATGGATTCTTGTATTGCTTCTTTTTCTTGTATTGAACATTAGAGTTACTTCCAAAGGACTTGGGACTTGTGTAAGAAGGAGGAGGATATGACTGGTTTAGATGGGTGGGTGGATAAAAAGGATTGAAGGGTGTGCATCTATGTTGATCTTGAGGAAAGATGGGAGATGGAGGGATGTAAGGACCCAAGATGGATGGAAAATTAGGAAATTTAGGAGGGGAAAGTGAAGGGACATAAGGACCCAAGATGGAAGGTAGACATGAATCCTTTAGTAGTGGTGGAAGAGGTCCAAGGATGGAAGTGGAAGATGCAAAAGGATAATCAATAAGTTCATCAGCATCTATATGACAACCAAGGATATCAGCATCTTTAGAGTGAGCATTAGAATTTTCAATAGAATCATGGACATCTTGAATATGAGAACCTTCTTTGATAGGATTATTCAAAGCTTGCAAAGACTTAGGAAGAGTAGAAAGTGGAAGCGAACATGGAATGCTAGAATAAGAAGATGGAAGACTTTGATCTTGACAAGGATCTTTGGATAGCATAAGTGCATAATTTGTCTCTTGATTTTCAATAGGCTTAACATTGGAAGTAACAACACCATTTTTAACAACCTTAATGGAAGTATCATCTTTGGAAAGCGCAAGTGTAGTAAGGTCATTTTGATTATCAATAAGCTCAACAGTGTAAGTAGTAGCCTGATCTTGCTTAGGAGAAGACTTAAGACATGGTGGAATGCATGAAAAAGAGTGTGCAGGATCAAAAGAACCCTGAGGTGGATAAGAGACATCATGAAAAGGAGTGGACGACATGGAGGGTTCTTGATCTTGATCTTTCTTTACATTTTTTTCTTTATCATTAGAGTCCTCTTGACATGGAGCCACTTCTAAGGACAAGGAAGCATGTTGGGATTGTATGGAAGACTTTGGAAGAGATGGGGAAGGACTAGCTGGAGTAGGCATTATAGCATATGAAGGCTTAGGCTCTTTAGGTTTAGCATTATTGAAAGTATTTGCAGCCAAGTGAAGGTTACCTTGAGTTTCTTTAAGAGGTAGCACTGGAGGATAACTATAGGGAACCGCATGAAAAGTATCAGGGCTTGTGTCAGATGAAGGTTCTGTGAAAGATTTGAAAGACTCAGAAGCTTTAGGAAATGTACAGGTATTGGAGGAAGTAGGGGATGGAAGGGAACCATCACAAGACAAAGGTCCAACATTAACATGATCTTGCTTGAGAAGATAATCTTTATTTTCAGCAAGAGAGTCCTTAGAGGAGAGATCCTTATAGTATTGACGTTTCAAGCTAGCACAATGCATTTTATAGTCCTCAGCAGTAGTAGATGGATCATAATCAAGGTATTGTCCACAAAAGCCATCAAAATCTCTTTCAAAATTAGAATCATATGGATCACCATCACGATCTATCCAATGTGATGGCCCATTTGTAGTAAGTAGGAACACACGATGAGGAGGACTCTTAGGAATAGAGGTGTCATAAGTATCATTACATTGTCTATCATCATAGTCATCATAGTCTCCAAAGCTTGATGTGTCACTCTCTGTGGAAGAAGTATCATAAGGGTTGTCACTTTGCTCACATTTTGTTTGAGGGCATGGTGACATGTATAGTTCTTTATCAATTGGAAAAGAGCATAGAGTTTCCATGGAGAACTCTTTAGGTTCCTTTTCTTTCTCAAGTTTGTCAAGCTAGACTTGCATAGCTTGCAGCTGCTTCATCATAGCGGTGATTAGAGCTTCTTCCTCTTATGTACTGATTCTTTGAGACATGTGTACTGATTCTCAATAGCTATTGCTCTATTCTTGACATAGTGATTTGTTCAATAGATTCTAGAAATAGGCTGAAAGAGCTAAATATCTGGCAATCCTGACAATTTTCTGACAACTTTCCAAAATTTCCCAAATGACACTCTGCAGCCTCATACGATAGTGGGTATGCTGTGAAACAATAGTTGCAAAACTCGTACAACAATTGCAAGCAAGATTTTGACTCTTAGAATTTTCTGGCATCAAAACTTGTACGACACTGGGTTGGTTATCATACGACAGTTTGGTATCAACGAAATGATAGTTGAAAATCTCATACGACAGTTGCAAGATTTTGACTTTTAGAGTTTGCTAGCATGGAAAATCATACGACACTGGGTACCCAATCATACGACAGATGGGTTGTATTGAAATGACACTTGATGGAAACTTGTATGACTTTCTGACCTCTTGAGATGACTTTTGACTCCAGAAAAGAATTTGACTTCAGATTTTGCAAATTTTGAGTTTTCAGATTTGAATTGTTTGCAAATTTCAATGTCCAGATTTGAGGATTATAATAGGTTTGTTCATTTTCAATAACCAGATAGATAAACAAGCACACAAAATAGCAAGCAAGTGATTTCAAGCATGTCTGAAAACAATGAACAAGGACAAAAGCAACCTTGCGCATGAACAATCAAGTGACTTATTCGTTCTAATCCTCAGAAGTGCTAATTGTGTATGTTCAAAAAAATGTTTTACAATAATGCACATATACCCTATAAAATGAAAATTTGGCCTCTCTAGGGTTTTTAGTAATGGTTTGACTCTGCAACTTTTATGATCCAAAGGGGTGAACTCCAATCCCAGCGCACCAGGGTTTTGACACAGTCCGAGAACTTAATCTTCTTGAGCTGCTAGGGAGATCTAACAACCCAACAATGAACCATACCTGTGGAGATTTCTTCCACAAGGACATTTATATAGTGGCTGTCACTACCACGATGAAAATGGCTATGACCGCTTGAGGTTCCGTAAATGTAGTTTTCCCTGTGAAGGGATTCTCCGCTATGGTTAACCCTCTCTAAAGATGACTCACAATAGTATACCACAAGGGGACTTGGCTCCAGATCCAAGGTTTTTGACACCTTTTCACTTTTAACCCAAACAAAGCAAGCAGATTAATCTGACACACTAAGACAAAGTTTTTCTTCACCAAGGTCTATGATACCAACTCCACGTGATCTATCAACCTCTCCGGGGAGAGAATGTATCAATCAATAAGAGAAGGCGCACTAACCAATTTTGATTCACCAAAGCTCATGATGTGAACCCCACATGATCTATCAACCTCTCCTGGGAGAGAATGTATCGATCAATAAGAGAAGACACACTAACCAAGTTGAATGTGAAATGCACTAAGTATCCTCCCTACCTACAAGGATTCTATCATGAATAAAGATTTCTCTAGGAATCCAATCTCTCAAGAATCACGAATAGTGTTCATAGGGCCTAATTACTATGTGAGCACAGATATATTCCCGAAAGCAAATCTACCAAAAGTATCCAAAAAGCAGAAAGAGGAACACTTAACACTTAAAGGAAATATGAGATGAGTCCACAAGGTGGAACACTTAATACCTCACACAAGCTGAAAATGAGTCCCCAACTTAGAAAACAAGTGAGTTCCTAAAAGCACAAAAGGGTTGCCAAGTGGAACACTTAATGCTTCTGTCCTGTTGACCCCTGCCCTTTATGGCACTGAGATTGCAACCATGGGGCAGAAATGAGGGGCCGACGGATTAGCGAGTCCAATAACCCAAGATAGCAATCAAGATCAATCACAAGTATCTAAGACTACTTAATAAATCCTTAAGGGGTCACAACCTAGTATCAATTATGCAAGTGTGTAGAAATAGATTAAAGCATAAAAAGATGCACACAAGCCAGAAACATAAGAGATTTACTTTAAGTCCAAATTGAAATATTATTAGCTTGAGAAGAATACCTTAGGTCCAACGCTCTGCAATCCAAAATTTAGCACACGTCCAAAAGTATAAAATCAAGACAAATCAATAGCAAACTGTAAGCGTTAGAAATCAATAATCTAAAAGTACAAATCTGTAAATTATGTGTCTCTGTAGAAAAATCTCGCACGAGGCAGGATGCAGTCCCGCGCGAGGAAACACTATTTCGTGCGACAAAGGATGAAATTTTGCGTGAGTCAGGATGCAGTCCCGCGTGAGGAAACACTATTTCGCATGACAAAGGATGAAATCTCGTGCGAGTCAGGATGCGGTCCCACGCGAGGAAGTACAGTCTCGCATGATAAATTGTTTTTTCATGCACAAAAAAATAATGACACCAGTGAAATTTTGCGTGACACAGAAATAAATCTCGCGTGACACAGTGTGAAATCTCATGCGATAATTCATACAGAGATGTACGGAAGTACAGATAGAATGATAAAAATCATAGTGTACGGACAGTTTTGATAGAAAAAGTGCCAAAATTTTTTTTTTCTTTTTTGCTGGCAAAAAAGAAATAAAAAATAACGTCCTACAGAGTATACCAGGACCCTTGAAACCCTTATCCTCAAAAGATAAAAAATTGATAGAAATGAAGGGAAACCCATTTCAGGGCCCCACGATGGGTGCCAAAAATGTGTGTGTGTGAAAATTGTACGTGATCTATAAACACTACACTTCAGTAAAACATTAGAGGTTAGCTATAATCGAAATCATGCAAAATTGAAAATTATCTAACCAAGTGATTTACTGCCTTCTAGTAGGTGCGAGATTAATGTTATCTGATTGTTATCAAGATCAATAACCTAGATGACACCTAAATGAAGGATTTGAATGCAAAACTGATGGATATGGAATGAATACAATTAATCTATATTTTTGAATTTTTCTATGCAATAAGATTGAAAAACTGATATGAAACTAATCTATATGAAAAACTTGATATGCACTACTAATCTAGAAATGATATGATATGAGAATGAAGATTCTAACAATAATATGAAAGCTATGAATTTGAAATTGATCTCACAAAGCTTCGAATCCTCAAATTTATCTTTCAAGCTCCAATTGTGCAAATTCTCCAAATCTGATATGCTATGATTCTTGTAGAGTAAGTTTGCAATTTGCGAGATGATTTGGGATGAGCTGAAGAGATGAGCCTTGTTTTTATAGAAATCCAAGGCTTTGGAGGTGCATGAGAAAAAAACCATAAATCACTCAAATAACTCAGGTTGATTTTTGAGTTATTTTTAAATAAAGGATAATTAACTCACAAAAACATGCAAAAGCTAAGTTTTAACTCAAAATAGAGTTTAGCTTTAATTGATAATTGATAGTTGTCTGCTTTTATGATTGTGCATGTTTTATTTATGAATTAATATAATAATAAAGTGATTTATTTTCAACTTAATTACTTTTAAAAATAAAACAATTGATTTATGGGTTAATCAATTATTTAATCAAACTTTTATTAAAAACTATATTATTAAATAATGACAACTTGCTTTAATTAATTAAATAAGAATTTAATCAATTATTCATATGATATTAGATTTATTGTCAAAATTAAATAATACAATTAATAATAGATAGAATTAAATTTAATTACATAATTAAGTGGCAAATATTAAATCTAATTAATTAAATATGAAAATATTCAATTAATCAAACTTGAGGATAAATATGATTTATCGCCAAATAATCATTAAATTAAAGATAATTAAGATAATTTAGGAATATTGTTAGGAATATTCCTTGATGCAGAATTTAAAATAATCAATTAGGATTCGATGATGTGCAGATGTGCCTTAGATTAGGACTTCGATGTTGATTTCGTTCAATTTGTAGATGTAGGAGTTTAATGAACTTATAGCCCATTTTTGGGGTATTACAACCATGAACTATTGCTTCGAAGGTTGTTTCACTCTTTGGTTCTATCTTCAATCTTGAGATCTCAAAAGCTGAGAGTTTGATGATCAAAGTCTCTCTCTTGAAACTAGATGTAAGTTGCATGGTCTCATCAAGGATGTTAATCTTGCTTTCATATTTAGGAGGGAGAGTAGTCATCAACTTGTCCATGATGTCCTCCTCTAAAATCTCTCCACCATTTTTTTTGATTGTAGAAACTACTTCATTTATCCTCTGATTATAAGCTTTGATGTTTTCTTCAGGTAGCATTTATAATTTAATGTATCTTTTCTTCCATGTCTTTTTGTGTGCATCATTTTCTTGTTTGTTTCCTTCAAATATGTCTTCTAGGTGTTTCCATATTTTGTGGGTTGTATCTACCTTTTTTACTTTTGGAAATTCACCATTAGATAGGGCATTGATAAGGGCTTCTTTAGTAATAGTAGTATGATGAAACAATTCCTTTTGTGTGTTAGTAGCATCATCTTTTGCAAGGTCTTCTAAAGTAGGAATCTTGGCTGCTTTGATAGTTACATTAAAAACTTCAAAAGCAATGCACTCCAATTGGGTCACCATCTTGTTCTTCCAATCAAGATAATTCTCTCCATCAAACTTAAGAATTTCTTTCCTAAAGTACATCATCTGATCAACCTCAAGCTATTATAATTTCTCTCTAAGGCACTTGGCTCTAATACCAATTGTTAGGAATAGTCCCAAGAGATAACCGAGAGGGGGGGGGGGGGTGAATTAGTTATCTACAAGATTCAATTCTTTAGCCAATTAAGTATACTTAAACATAAAGCATAAACACAATGAAAAAACACAAGAACACAACACCAATCTTTTGGTTATGGGGAAATCCAAATAGGTAAAAACCCTAATGGGAATTGACACCCACTAATATTATGCACTAGAGTATTATGATCTTTGTTAGAAGATCCTTAACCCTGTTAGGAGTTTCTTTACAATATATTTAGTACAGTAGACCTTGTTAAGGGTCAGACCCTATTAGGAGTCTTTTACAATTGTCCCTATTAGGGGAGAGGATGCACTATTCAAGAGCTCACTGCTCAAATGGGCAAAGGCTATAACCTTCTGAATACTAGATACACACTATATCTAGATCTTGGTGAACTGTGCTTTGACTTGCTATCTGGATCAGTTCCAATGAATAGCACATGTACTTTGCTTGGTCACATAGACCTTCTGATGGCTCAACACTTCACACACTCTGCTCTGCTCCACTTAATCAACTATGAACCACACTCCAACAATCACAAATGACTGCCTATAAATATCTTTCCTCCAAATGATATAATCAAGTTGGCTTGTTAGAACCACCTTAAAATCATAATAGAGAAACCATAATAAACTCCAACAAACATTCTATCAGCTCTACTATGAAAGCAACACATTCTTGGACTTGTCTAATAAGATAATTGAAGATGCATGCTACACACTGTCGGCTCTACCAAAACAACTAGAAATTTCTTGGTAAGTTGAATTAAGTCATGCACTCTTAACCAAACATCAATAACACTTCTCCAAGATTAACTCTAAGGGTGCATACCCACAAGATAGGCTCAACTACATAACCAATAAAATCTCTATCGGCTCTTCTGAATAAACATAGGAAACTGCTGTTGGCGAATAGCAAGTACATAACTTCACTTCTACTCATCAACAGACTATGTGTCCATAACTAAAACAATACTGACATGTCTCCAACATATATCCAAGTGCACAATGCTCCATGATAACTGTACGGACAACCATACATAGAACACTATCTGTTAGTATGTTAGGAACACTATTGACACCAACTACAATATAACTATCTGTACTAACAGTTAACCTCTACGCCCATGATATCAAGATGATATCATGTGCATGCTATATATACTAAAATCTTACTTCATAAGAATTCCACACATGCTACTTTCCATATGCTATCATCAATGACAAACATACAGTCAGTAGTTTCCTGCTGGCAAATCTCCAACAAAGATTTACTTTACCTTCATCTTTTATGTATAGGTTGCTTGTGTCATTTGTCCTTGAGAATCCAATCTATATTAGATAGTTGTGTAGTCTCTCATACCATGCTCTAGGAGATTTCTTTATTATATACCATGCTTTATTTAGTTTGCAAACCATGTGTCTTCTATTTGGATCAAAAAATCCTCCTGGCTGTTCAATATACACTTCTTTTTCTAATATACCATTTAAAAATGAAGACTTAACGTCCATTTGGTATACCTTGAAATATTTATAGGCAGCATATGCAAGCAGAGTTCTTACTCCTTCCAATCTAGCTACAGGGGAAAATGTCTCCCCATAATGTAACGCCTCACCAAGCAACCCAAGAGGACAAGACATAAACCTCTATAAAATGCAAGAAGTAAATTTCTTTTTTTTTTATTTTAACTAGAATAATATTCATCATTACACTTCATATTTATAAAAGAAGAAATAATTTTCTACTACTTGAATGTAAGATTTATACAACTTAAGTCCTCACGGGTTCCCTAATGTCGCTACTAAAGCAACATCATATAAACCATTTACATGCATAAAATATTCATGGAATCATGAGCTTAAAAGATCTATGTTCATTTTAATGCATCAAGTTAAATGTCCCTAACTTATTTCTTTTATTAAACATAAGTTAATCATCCAACATCATTATTCCTTTTATCAACTCATTCCATAAATTCATATTGATTTCATCTACATCTACTATCCTTTATATCACTTTTCTCTAATAATTTAGGTAAGAGATTAATATTCATTAAGGTAGGCATCATCCTAGGTACTTCATTCACATGAACCAAGTATTAACATTAAAATCAAATTACTATTTTATTGAATTATTTCATAACCATTGATTGTTAATAATTCCAATCACTAATCTATCGTTTCTCAATAATTTCCTTGGATTCTTTCATAAAGAGAGAATACATTATTGTTGTGATACATCATTATATATAACTATATTTAAGATTATTTTCTTTACACGTGGACAACATAAGAGGATAGGAGAAATAACATAAACACTTTCTTTTAATGCTAGTAACATGTCCAATATTCTACATTCTTTTCCCTTTCTTTTACCTAGAACTATCCATTCCCTTATGCATTGCTTTAAATTGAGATTACATCAATACTACAAGAATCATTTTAGGAGATTAAAAATTACATGAATACAAATACATAAGTACATCTCAACATATTAAAATATCCAATAAGAAATCTTCAACTGCAGATCTGGAAAGGAATATGTGCTAGGATCATCCAAAGAATCACGATCAATACCTCGATATAAATATTAACCACCCAACAACGTGGAACCAATAGGCCCACTCCCCCGAGCTAGGAGATAGAACCAAAGGCCCATACAAGAGGTAACAACTAGGAAATTCCTAAGGTGGTGATAAAATTTCCCCAAAGTCACAACATAAAAGAAAAGACAAGAAGACCACAAGGACTACCAGAAGCATGATCAAATTTGGTAGATACTCTAAGCTACAAGCTAGGTGAGTATCATCGCATAGCCCTCACCCCTTGGGTTGTCCTGGTACTAGCCACTCTTGGCCCCGGCCCCCAAGTAGGCACATGCGGAACCGAATGCCTCTCATACAGACAAGGTCATTCAGTCATACCTACGCATAGGTACCTTCTCCCACTCCCATCCTTATTCTTTACTAGCACTAAAGGCATGGGCGAGGCACAATTAATCTTGATTAGTGTGTAATTTCTCATTCCAATAATCTCCCATTCCCAATTCATTTATTTAGGTTATCACTTGATTAAATAAATCATACTAGGTTATCCTGGTACTAGCCACTTAGGGCCCCGGCCCCTCACTATAAGCCACTCACCTAGTGTACTTAGGTTCCCTAACATACATATAAAAATCATAAGAACATAATAGATTCATCATCAAGAATTCATATCAATTCCATAACAACATTTGATTGAGTTTAGGAAAACATATGTTGTCCCTAGTCCACTTGACAACCCTAAATCCAATATGGCATTCAGAATGTTCCAAACATATAAGAAGACATCCAAGTGATATTATAAACATATTTATAGTATACATAGATCCAATTAACCAAAAAAAAATTCTAATAGCCTCTGGTAACCATACGAAACCTTAAAACTTAGTGATGTTCATAAACTGAATTATTTCAAGCAAGGATTAAATGCAAAGAATAGTCATCATAGAACAGTCATCCATATCTTCCACAAAACAAATAATAAAAGCAATCTCTTCATTGGAGATTTAGATAACATAATTATGGACTCTCAATTTTATTTTTAGGAAGATCTAACATTGGGAAAGAAAGTTATGACTTCTGGTTTAAAATAGAAAATTTTGGTTAGGGTTCAGACCTGCCTTTACTAAAATGGTTGTAATTTTCACAAAACATAATTAAAATTCACCAAACTAATTGAAAATGAAATATAAGACTTAGGATAATCTTTTATATCAATTTCAACCTTTAATATGATCATATCAGCATGTAGCATACGAATACATTTGACAGAAAATTCAGAATCAAGAATGGACAGGCATAGTCTGACAAAATGTCAAAAATAAGGCATTAATTCGACCCTAGAAATAAAATAAGAGAGATACCCATTTTAGATCTGTGAATTTTACTTCCATAAAATCAATTTTGTAAAACCCTAGATGGAATTTAAATTATTATAATAATAGATCTCTAAAAATGGGTTGCTAAAAACCCTAGGAAAACACATGCCAATTCTTACAAACAAAAACTCAAAACTTTAAAATAACCATAGAATCAAAAAGTACAGATATAATAAATAATGGTAATATATAAATAGATCCATAATCTATCAGAGACATAAAGTAACTAAAATATTCAATCCATACCTCATGTCCTACGAAGGTTGAATCGAAGAAGGAAGGAAACAAAAGAGAAGACAAATCCAAACTTGAGATGCATCCTTCAAACCCTATCCACTTTCAGAAATATCCATGACTGAAAGAAATAATTCCATAGCAAAGAATCCCTCTCTCAACTACTGAAATTCTCACAAAAATGTCTCTCTCCGAAAAGCAAAGATAACCAAAAATTCTTAAAGACGTATGCTTACAAACTCTCCCTCACATCTCCAAGTTTTCTCTCCAAAATCTCCATGAAAAGTAAGGCCATCCTCTCCTCAATGCTTCAGCCCCAAAATCTTCCCTCTTCAAATGAGAAAGTAGTGCATATAAATAGATTTCCAAAGGTTGAGAGGAAAAGTAACCAACTCCCAACTAACTCTTAACTAAAGGGTATTATAAAATAACTTAATATCATACAACTATATTACTCAAATATACAATAAAAGATTATTTGTATTCATTCATACACATATGTAATATTATCCTAACATATATGCATAGGTCATCATTAATTACATCAATATCTATATATATAACCTATCCTCATTATTAATAATTAACAATTGAGAATAATATACCTCACATTATTTAATATTTAATTATTAATAATATTATACTTTACATTAATCCCAAAATATACACCATCAACAATATCTACAATAATTAACATAGAATCACACACACACACACACAGATATATATATATATATATATATATATATATATATATATATATATATATATATATATATATATATATATATATATATATATATATATATATATATATATATATATATATATATATATATATATATATATATATATACATATATGTGTGCACCCATATATATATATATATATATATATACATGCCAAATACCAAACACTATAATCTATAAGATTATGAAGTAATAGATCACAATATTATTACCTATTTATAATTACTATAGGATATAATCACTGAGGTAGAATAAAATCACATGCCTCAAAATAAATCTAATCATCGGAAGAGGCCATACAAATCAACTATGAAACATATCAAGAAAACCATAAGATCAAACAAGGTCAACCAAAGTCAACAAGGAAAGTCAAGTCAAACTCCTAAAATACAACATAGAAAGATTAACTAAGAATCATACCAAGAAGGAGAAATAAATAAAATGAGTAAACAAATCATACAACCAAATGAATTCAAGTGACCACAAGGCACTAACTACAACCATGCCCAATCGGGTGCGTTGGATCTGGGTTTTTGACCCAAAGGTTGACTGACAAAGAAGGAACCCTAATATTCCCAAATTGGAATAATGAAAAAGGAAGACTCGTGTAGGGGCCTTAGTACTATCTCCATAACAACAACCATCAAGGATTTGAGGGCCTGCTCAGACCTATGAAGCCAGGTGAAGTCGATGCCCAATACCTGCAAGCCTACATCACAAAGAAGAAATACATATGCATGAATATACATATAAAAGAAAACATTGCAGAAAGATGACCGAGATCGATACATCATGTGGACCTTAGCTATGTGAGGAACTATGACTTCATCCTGAATCATGAAAACACATCATGTATATATATACACTCAAAGCATGTAGCATCATCATAATGAAGGTTAGAATCTCAAGCATTGTGTTAGTCTCTTATCAATACTAATAATAAATCAACATAATCAAATCATCAAGTGAGATACAAGATTCATCCAAAGTAACCTTAATAGAAGAAAATATAAATAACCACTTATATATATCTATCAAGTACATATCATATAACATCCTAACTATGTTCATAAAGGTCTTGAAGGTACTCAATACATACACGGAGATAAATACATACAAAAATGATACCTTTAGATAGTATGTATAATATTAGAATCATTGAGTACTAGCTTATGAAATTATTATAAACAAACTATAGGAATAGATCAAACAAGTATCATGTACAACTTAAGCTATAAGAAAACATCGAAAGATCTTAATTCTTTCAAAAACACAAAACTTATATTAGGGGTAGAGGGGTATTACATCCTCCCCCACTAAGATTCGACTTACTCCTGGAAGTCGGGAAGGTGAACTATATATCGCACATTAGCTAACAGAATTGTAGTATTACTATTCTAGAACCTCATTTAATGACTTCACACATACTTCTCCTATCAAGAGTTTTGGTAAATCCTATCTTATTACAACTTTAGTGTAGATTAACTTAGTTCAATTAGTAATGGCTTTTAAAAATAATTCACTATGTGATTCTATCACTTTATGTAGTAAGTTTGTTAACAAGATACTTGAAATTACATAAAAATTATTGTTATCAAGTCAAAACTCTAAGGTATTCATGTTTACTCACTAATATCAATATATTATGAAATTGCATGTTTTACCAACTGAGATTATCACTTCCTTTCACAATATCAAAGTTCCTATCTATGGTAACCAGTATAAAAAGAAAGAAAGAATTTATGATATATTTTCCCTTTTGAGACATAATCTAACCCTACATAATACAACCTGTGAGACCTTATTACAAATAAGGTCCAAAATTCATGTTCCTTACAAGCTATGAATACCAAACATAGACAGGTATGTAACATTTATATTTGTTATGATCATGAAGGGAATACATCAAATAAATTTTATTTACTTTTGTAATCATGAAAATAAAACAATCTAGATACTTGAAACTTACCATTTTCATTAACACATAGTTTTATAAGAAATATTCCTTTCCATCAAAGCTTTAAGTATAATTCCAATGACATAGGACACACAAATTTTACAATATACATATTCTAAGTCATCTTTCATAATAGTTGTAGTGCTTGATTTCCAAAAACACATTCACACCCTAGAGGAGATCTAAACAATTTACAATTTATTGCACCATTATTCATTAAGTTGGGATCCCTTCTTAAAGCTTACTATTTATATATGCACTTTTCCCTAATTTGCATGTCAGGAGGTTTCCATATAGCATTTACTTAAGAGTTATTTCAAATTCTTTATTTCATAACAATCATAGATCCATCAAGAGAGAACAAAGTATATGAGTCCTACTACTATCTTCATAACCACAACATCTAAATTAATAACATTAAATATTGTACATAACTTTAATTTCTACCCTTTACCTATTTGAAACATTACCCTCATACACTTTAAAATTTTGAGATAACATCAGTTCTAAGTAGAAATTGAGTAAGGTACATTTCTATAACATTTATTTACCACAACAACTCCTTATTCATAGTTGTTCAATCACTTAATGTTGTTAATTTCTTACTACTATGGTGTTGATCACAATGTATACAAAACATGAATTTGTTTCCAAAATACCCATCTAGGATCCTAACTATTCACTAGGCATTTTGCAAGAGATATATTTAATAAAAACAACTTCCATCATTAGTACCGATAATCCATCATCGCACATACTCACTAATACATTTGGGGGCATTTTGCAACGGCTATGTGTCGCAATTGCGATGGCTATGTGTCGCAATAGCAACACCCATAGACATCGCTATTTTTTAGTCGCAAATTGTGACGTCTATGGGTAGCCATCGCAATTGCGACACATATCCCATCGCAATGTGACTAAGATTTGTTAGCGGCATGGGCGTCACCCCACCATCGCATGGCTTCGGAGGGCCGTCGCAATCGCGACAGGCCTCCCAAGCAATTGCGACGGGCACCTGCATCACATTACGACGGGTTCCCGTCGCAATTGCGATGCCCGTGGGTGGATTAAAAAAAATAAATTTATTTAATACATTGCTAATGAACCACATTAATGCTTTTTTCTTTCAAAAAATGAGGACAGCCACTGTAAAGACAACATGATAATGTACACTCACTGTAAGGACAGTCACAAATGAGGACATCTCACAGTGACTGTCCCTTGTGTAATTGCCACTTGAATGTATTGCTATTCAGCCACATTAATGCTTTTCTTCTTCAACAAATGAGGATAGTCACTGTAAAGACAACATGATAATGTACATTATCATGTTGTCTTTAGAGTGACTATCCTCATTTGTTGAAGAATAAAAGAATTAATGTGGCTGAATAGCAATACATTCAAGTGGCAATTACACTAGGGACAGTCACTGTGAGATGTCCTCATTTGTGACTATCCTTACAGTGAGTGTACATTATCATGTTGTCTTTACAGTGTCAATATATGCATTATTACTTAAACTGAAGAGTACTCTAAATAATATGTCATTGTGGAGTTCTGATTGCTTCCAATTTGATATACGTTGTTCTACTTATGTATCCAGCATCATGTAAGAAAAGTTGATGCTTTTAAAATAGATTCATTTAGCGATGAAATGCATGTGCATGTTACATACAAGATTCCAAGGCCCAAAAATGATTACTCATTATAATTCATGTACAGAATGATAATCAACCACAACGAGGCATGCATAGGCGCTGCTTAGATTTTGAGGCATCAGAAGCTCGTAGAAGAAACTTGACCAATGGCTCATGGAATGCAACAAACTTATTGCCTAAAAAAGGAGCATTGGTAACCACAGATGATGGTTTTGTAAAGAACACTTCACCATCAATGTCACGTGAGGGAACTACAATTTCTGATGGCAAGCGACTTGTAGTATATAAGAGAGATGCAGGTACAAATGCTGGGAATACATTGCTAATGAACCACATTAATGCTTTTTTCCTTCAACAAATGAGGATAGTCACTATAAAGACAACATGATAATGTACACTCACTGTAAGGATAGTCACAAATGAGGACATCTCATAGTGACTGTCCCTTGTGTAATTTCCACTTGAATGTATTGCTATTCAGCCACATTAATGATTTTCTTCTTCAACAAATGAGGATAGTCACTCTAAAGACAACATGATAATGTACACGGGCTGTAAGTGTACATTATCATGTTGTCTTTACAGTGACTGTCCTCCTTCAAGTGGCAATTATACAAGGGACAGTCACTATAAAGGCAACATGATAATGTAGAGAAATGTTGTCATTTGTATTTTCAATAGTGCCGAGAGAGATTCCCTCCGTGAAATCATAGCTACAATTTCTGAGTACGTTGGGTTTATTTTTCTTTTGTCATTATTATGTAATCTGGTATTCAGCTGTTATAGAGCTAAAATACCCAGAAATGAGGACATATCTGTGTTGAATTTATTGTTAGCGGCTTTGGTTATTTAGAAGTTTAATTTTATTTGTTCATCTTTCAAGCACAAACATTTTGTGGACCGTAACATCTTCATTGTTTCGGGTATGCAATGAAACAGCCGTAACTTGCAACTACCTTCACGGTACTTGTGTACATTATCATGTTGTCTTTACAGTGACTGTCCTCATTCAAGTGGCAATTACACAAGGGACAGTCACTGTGAGATGTCCTCATTTGTGACAAGGACAGTCACACATGAGGACATCTCATAGTGACTATCCCTTGTGTAATTGCCACTTGAATGTATTGCTATTCAACCACATTTATGGGCCCGTTTGGACCACAGCACACAGTAGCATCTACAGAGAAGAATATCCCAGGTGTAACAAGTTGTAAGAATATACCAACAGTTCTAAGAAGTTCCCTAGCACATAGTAGCATCTACAGAGAAGAATATACAACATGAAGGCAGCCACTGTAAAGACAACATGATAATGTACACTCATTGTATGTGTACATTATCATGTTGTCTTTACAGTGACTGTCCTCATTCAAGTGGAAATTACACAAGGGACAGTCACTGTGAGATGTCCTCATTTGTGACAAGGACAGTCACACATGAGGACATCTCACAGTGACTATCCCTTGTGTAATTGCCACTTGAATGTATTGCTATTCAACCACATTTATGGGCCCGTTTGGACCGCGGCACATAGTAGCATCTCTAGAGAAGAATATCCCAGGTGTAACAAGTTGTAAGAATATACCAACAGTTCTAAGAAGTTCCCTAGCACATAGTAGCATCTACAGAGAAGAATATGGGTCAACGAGGTTGACTTCAAAGCCATGCAATCTAATGGTAATAGTAATATCATAATTTGACATACTATCAGAAATACTTCCTAAATAGACTATTCAATCTTATAAGAGATGGATTCATGAGAACTATTATTTATGAAATATGAGTCAATGACTTTAATTAAAAAAATTACACAATCTAATTCTTGTAAAAAAATCAAAATTTGACACATTGAAAATACCTTCCAAAAGTATCGTTAATTGATTAATATGAATCACTACTCATGAAATATAATTTTATAAACCTAATCTAAAAACTACACAATAAAAATCTTAATAGCAATATTGTAAGAAACTATTCCCAAAAGCAAGCCTAACAAAATTTGATGAAAATAATTTTTGTTTCACTCAAATTTGACATTCGCAACTTCCTCTTTTATTATAATAAGAAAAAAAATGTCTTTTTAGATATACCTCATGAACCATACTTGAATAATCTATCATTTTTCTTCTCAAAAACATATTTGCAGAGCCTGCTTCTTTTACTTGTTTGTACTTTTATCTCTCTAATGGAAAGGGTTCCTTCAGGACACATTTTTCCAAGTTCACTGCTTGAGATATTTGAGGAGGGTTCCCCTGCTTGAGTATCCATCCAACCCATATTTGAGTAGTTCTACAATTGCACAGTCTAAATTAATAATACTGACAATTGAATGACGAATGATGATACATAGAATTGATATAAACTAATCCTAAAAACACTAAAACATTATTAATATATTTATATTTCATAAATAAAATTGATATAAAAGATCTGGAAAGATACATTAAAAAATAGAAAAACAGTAATTTATAATAGAAGGAAACTTAAATTGCTATTTAAAAAAAAAACAAGAGTCTTAAATCTTATCATTTTGTTTCATTATCATCCATAAGTACACACCTCTAGCATAATAATTATATTTTACCACCCATAAAATGAAAAAAAGATTTTCACAAGAGAAATTGAAGCTAGATTATAAAAATGAACCATCTTATTGGAAACTGGAACTGTTATCATACCCAAAAGGACTACAAAATTTCACCTTATCATACCTAGATTGTTGCTTTGCCTGGCGGAGGGAAATTTGATCAGTAAAATTGACACAGAGTATGTTGTCTCCATTGTCATGCTGGATAACAAAACACCAACTTTAATGGGCATGTACTGTCCCTTGTGTAATTGCCACTTGAATGCATTGCTATTTGATGCAGGGGCATCCCTAATGCAAGCCAAAGACACCATGATTGAAGGAAGTTTCCATGAAGCCAAGGAGTCAAATCCTATCAATTGGAACATATGATTTTCACCTTGGAGCTTTGAAGGATTGACTGGTGAAAGGTCCTTTTGATTGACAAATCAGAGTCTTTTTGAATGACAAATCAGAGTCTTTTTGAATGACAATAAATTAGAATAGGAGTTTTAGATGTTTTCTTGGTTTGTAATAAATATTAAGGATTGATTTTATCTCCTTATAAACATCCACTTGTTGGACACAAGACCCCTTGGTGACTTATAAACCTTGGGCATCTTTTGAGTCCTTAGATGAAATGAGCATAGTAAGTGTTTATTAGGTGTCTTTTAGATGTTGTTAAGAAGTTTGAAGGTCCAAAATAACTTTAATAAGGTTCCTAAAGTTTCACAACACATTTTTAACCTTCTCGGCAAAGTTGTTTGCAAAGTTGTAATGCAACTTTAAAAGTTGCTTAGCAAAGTTGACATTTGTTGGATAAACTATTCTAACCACCTAGATGGTTGAACCAACATTTGAAGAGCCTATTTTAGGCTTCAAATGGTCGAAGACAGATAGAGAACCAGTATTGTAATCATTTTGCTTTCATAAAAAATAAAAATAACCCTATTTTAGTGCATTTCTGGTGAAAAATGAACTCTGTACGGCTGTACGGATGGTGGTTGGATGATAAAATTTTCCTGGAAGTTGTAATAGTGACATCTGATGCTTTGGAAGTTGGTTTGATTGATTCTCTTTGTTTTATATCTAAGTTATTTCAAATTTTCTGTGCATTGTTTACAAACCCTCATTTTCAGGGTTTGACTGATGTAAAGACCTTAACTCACGTTTCAACCATTGGAATTCCTTCTTCCTTGGTGGAATGAGAGTTAAGGATGTATATTTGTATATTCTAAAAGCCCTGACTACTCTGCATCACTATTGAACCACATTAATGCATTTTTCCTTCAACAAATGAGGACAGTCACTGTAAAGACAACATGATAATGTACACTCACTGTAAGGATAGTCACAAATGAGGAAATCTCAGAGTGATTATCCCTTGTGTAATTTCCACTTGAATACATTGCTATTGAACCACATTAATTCTTTTTTCCTTCAAGTGGCAATTACACAAGGGACAGTCACTGTGAGATGTCCTCATTTGTGACAAGGACAGTCACACATGAGGACATCTCACAGTGACTGTCCCTTGTGTAAATGCCACTTGAATGTATTGCTATTCAACCACATTTATGGGCCTGTTTGGACCACGGCACACAATAGCATCTACAGAGAAGAATATCCCAGGTGTAACAAGTTGTAAGAATATACCAACAGTTCTAAGAAGTTCCCTAGCACATAGTAGCATCTACAGAGAAGAATATACAACATGAGGGCAGCCACTGTAAAGACAACATGATAATGTACACTCATTGTATGTGTACATTATCATGTTGTCTTTACAGTGACTGTCCTCATTCAAGTGGAAATTACACAAGGGACAGTCACTGTGAGATGTCCTCATTTGTGACAAGGACAGTCACACATGAGGACATCTCACAGTGACTGTCCCTTGTGTAATTGCCACTTGAATGTATTGCTATTCAACCACATTTATGTGCCTGTTTGGACCACGGCACACAATAGCATCTACAGAGAAGAATATCCCAAGTGTAACAAGTTGTAAGAATATACCAACAGTTCTAAGAGGTTCCCTAGCACATAGTAGCATCTACAGAGAAGAATATACAACATGAGGGCAGCCACTGTAAAGACAACATGATAATGTACACTCATTGTATGTGTACATTATCATGTTGTCTTTACAGTGACTGTCCTCATTCAAGTGGCAATTACAGAAGGGACAGTCATTGTGAGATGTCCTCATTTGTGACAAGGATAGTCACACATGAGGACATCTCACAGTGATCGATTGTCCCTTGTGTAATTGCCACTTGAATGTATTGCTATTGAACCACATTAATGCTTTTCTTCTTCAACAAATGAGGAGAGTCACTCTAAAGACAACATGATAATGTACACTCACTGTAAGGATAGTCACAAATGAGGACATTTCATAGTGACTGTCCCTTGTGTGATTGCCACTTGAATGTATTGCTATTCAGCCACATTAATGCTTTTCTTCTTCAACAAATGAGGATAGTCACTCTAAAGATAGCATGATAATGTACACTCACTGTAAGTGTACATTATCATGTTGTCTTTACAGTGACTGTCCTCCTTCAAGTGGCAATTACACAAGGGATTTGTGTTTTCATTTGTGTTTTCAACAGCACCGTAACCCTCCGCGAAATCACATCGGGATATAAGGGCAAAACAAACAAGAACGCTGTCATTTGTATTTTCAACAGCGTCGAGAGAGATAAAAAAACTTAAAACTCAGACTTAAGAAAGATGAAGGAAATGCTTCAAAAGGCCGATGCCCTAAATACGGGAAAACACAATACCACCATTAAACGATGCCCTAGTCACCGTATCAATGCTGCCAGCTCTGTACCAGTATGCTGACTGCTCACTTTCATCCTGTGATAAAGGTAACTTCATTAATCATACTTGAAATGGCAGCATACGAACTAAAGCTGATGAACATTTATAAACTAAAAGTTTAAAACTACAGATTACAAATGTAGTAGTTTCATACGAAAAGAACTTGATGTTTGAAATTTACCATTAGAAGTATCCAAAGGAATACCACAGTACTGTTGAACTTGGAGAATTGGAGATGATCTACACAGCAAGGTTCAACAGCTGTAAGGACTGTTACACCATCTTTAGCATTTGAATACATTTTCTCCTTGGCTTCTAGTGGATCCTCAAAGACCCCCAATGACATTTTCCCTACAATTATCAATTGTTTGTCAGTATGAGATATTAATAAATAAACATTAATCACAATATTAGGCAAACAATGTTCTTGATGTCTGAATCTAAATCACAGAAAGCTCTAATAAAGCAGTTCTCAGTTTCACATTAAACTAAGTTTCAATTTCAAATGGTTATAATAATTTTTGCAAGTTATAAGTAGCTGGTTACAGTATATGACATAAAAAGAAAAAAAATCATTTCTATTCTTTTCTTCTTTTTCTCTTTCAACAAAGCTTTTGCACCACACAAATGCATACCAAGAATTTCTCAGGAGGTTTCAAGACCATTGCATACCAAACTTCTTCTCTGTAGATGCTACTGTGTGTCGTGGTCCAAACGGGTCCAAATAGACCTAGTGACTCTAGTAGGTCTCCAAAACCTATTCTGCAGCAATAACTCTTCAATTTGACAAAGGACCTTATGAACTTATATGTTTTTTGAGTACCCTTTTTGATGTTCTAACAATCCTCCAACTCCCAGACCCTGACTCCACTCCAGCATATCAATGTCCTTATTGAGTCCGCAGACCTAATGCATGCCTTTAGGTGTGGATTCCAAAACAAGGCATTGAAAATGGGTGCATGAAACCAAGATCAGAGTTTGAAGATGTCCACCATGCTCTAAAGATCTAGATTCAACAAGGTTTGAGGTCCTTTACTTGCCGCTACCCTCTGATCTTGCATAATCCATCAACTCCTAGTCAAGAACATTAAGATTCTTGACCTAGGGCTTGCTCTGGAAATTCTCTGGCTTAGTATCCTATTCCAAAGCTTTTAAAATATGAAAATAAACCCCCTTAACTTGCATTTTACAAAGAGCAGAGGATATCCTATGGTTTATTTGCAAGTTAAGGCCATTTGAATGCAATAACCCAAAAAATGAGGGTTTGACAGAACAACAGATAAGAAAAAGGAATAACTTTGATATAAGGTGTCTTGAATCTATCAAATAAACTCTCAGAGCATAAGATATAAATACTCTAACTTCCACACTGGTCTGCCCTCCCTTTCACATCCGTACACTGTACAGTGCTTGAAGGAAATGCACAGAAAAGGCTCTGAAATAGTGGCTCTATCTGACAGAGAGTCCATGCTAGGCTTCATGACTAACCTAGAGCACATTCCTTGTTATGGAGGAAGTTTGAATGGTGAAGAACTTATGGAATGGATAGAGGACCTAGATAACCATTTTGACTACAAGTATCTTATTAATAACCATTTTGACTACAAGTATCTTATGGATAGAGGACCTTGATAACCATTTTGACTCATTTAGTATCTTATTGAGCTTCACTTTGTTTCGAGAATATAGTTTAATATTCTCTACTAAATAGGGCCATCCACGTGAAGGTGGAAGCTCATTTGGCCCCACCCCCCTCCCCCTAACATCACTCTACATTCCCCGTTAACATCTAACATTCATTCATTCTTTCAATTATTAATAAAATGTAACATTAAATCAATATCACATGATAACATTCATTAACACATTAGATTCGTTAACACGCAACATTCATCAATATGAAAATAAACACATAATTCATGAACATTCATTAGCACATAATTAAATTCATTGAGACATAAAATTCAGTCATTAACAATTAAGGTATTTAGATGACAATCATTTCTTTTTTCTCTTTCTAATTTTTTTTTCTATGTAAGCTCTAAGAGGAGCATCAGTGTTATCATCAATACCCCCCTCATCAGTTGTTTTGTTCTCTGTTCTTGATGATCTCAAATTCCTATGCTGCTGCAAAGGGGGGTCCTCGACAATAACAAATAAAAGAGTTAAATTTAAAATATTTAATTATAATTGTTACAAGTATTTAATTATTTTAAAGAACATAACTGTGGCGCTCTTTAATTACCTGATCTGGCCACATCATTTTGTCTAGACTCAACCTCAACATGCTCATGAGCACCGACCCCTCGATCCTCTACAGTTGCTATACAAAATGTTACATTAATCCAAACACCAATTGTAATTACATATAAAAATTTTAATAGAAAATGTATACCTCCACCACTAGGATGCACATCATGCGAACCTTCATTATGCATAGATTGTGTAGAAGGATTGTCAGGCTGCATTCCAATATCCTACACATTGTTATCATTGCTTTCTTAAAATAGATATACTCACTTTATATTAGAACTTAAAATCAAATAGACTAATTGGTAAAGTATTCAATTTGAAATAAATTTCATTTAGCTTATTTACCTGTGGCTCAGATGCATCATTATTTGAACCTTGCACACTGATTTTAGCTCGTAGCCATTCAGCCATGGCTCTATAGCCTTGTTGGAAGCCAATTCTCTTGTCCTCTTCTATGAGGCATCTATTGAACTCTGACCCCTACATTTTTTCTTGGTATGGTGAATTTTACTTGCATTGTTTGATCAAAAAAATTTTCCTTGCAATATATAAAAAAATTGATACAAGTTTTCATTTACTAATACTTACAACTCGTGCTTGAAGTTTGGAAAAACCACCAGAGCTGAGCTTGTGTGTCCCGTGCTTTTCTAATCTTGCCTTTGTTGCCTTTGATGTGTTAGGAAATCTATGAAAAGTTTGAAATATGTTAGAGACCAGTACAGGAAAAATTTAGAGGTTAATTAGTACATAATTACATTCTCAAAAGTATCACATACCTTGCTCTACTCTCTACTGGCGTAATTCCTTTTTTCATGTCGGCTTTATACTTTCCATCCAAAATCAAACCCTGCCACTCAGCCTCAAGAACACAGGGCGGACGCTCGTGCCTTGGGTTAACCTCTAAATATTTCCTGTACTGGTCCCTAATATACTTCAAACATAAACCAACTCTTTCAAGGAGCTTGTTTCTCTCAAATGCATGAGGTCCAAAAAGCTGGGTCATACTATGTACAAGATCATCCTTCAACTTTTTATCTTGGTTATTCCACCTTTTAAGTAAAAAAAAACATGTTAGACTCATAAATGAAGAGAAGCTACCTTTAATATATTTCAAGAAATTGATGAAAAGGAAAACTATTCTAGCAATGATATGAAATCAAAATAGTGGTTTGGGGTTTTAGTTAGGATATGATGTTCCACCATGTACATATGGTGGGCCCGAATATCCGCAAACACTCGTCACCAAGTTTTCACCAAAAAATATCATTCCCTACAAAATAATCATGGGATCATTAGTCGATGAAGAGTGATCAAAAACTAAATTACTATTATATCACTATAGAATAATAATAACTTTAAAGTACCTGGAAGTTTGGCTACTTTTAAGGGAATGCCTTCATCATCACTGATGATCAATACGCAATCCTTCACCGTTCCCGTACTAGGAACACGGGAACATCCAGGAAATGATGTTGCATTGGGACTTGTTGCATCTCCTATTGCAAAAAATGAAAACCATTATCAAATGCCTCCAAGAAATAATACTTCAAGGGAAATAAATTGGTGCAGAGCACCCATGGCACAAACACAATCAAGGGATCTACATCGTAAACACATAACACTTAAACACATAACAAAAGAGAGAAAAAGAGGGATTTGTGTACCAGTAGATGGTGCAACAGTTGGTGCATTTAGGCTGTGTGTTGTTGACATGGAAGTCGGCAAGACATTTGTGGCTGTCCTGGATGGAGGCGGTGTTGTCATATCATCATGGAAAGGAGTTGAAGAATAAAATTGTTAGAGCATGCATAAATATAGAACGCGTGGACTAGCATGGACAAGATTGTTAGAGCATTAAAAAAAAAGATTGTTTGAGCATGTATTGTCAATGATTATGATCATTCCTATATATATTCAGTGGAAAACACAAGTGGGGAATGGAACATGTGATCTACCTGAACCACTTGCAATACCGGCCTCATCATGGGAATGGGGTTCAAAATTATGCAAATAACTCTGTAAAGACAATGCATCCATATTTTAATTAATGTCATAAAAGAGCATAACATAAAAACCATTATTGAACTCTTGTAATAATTAAAAATTTCATTAATACTTACTTTAAAGTTTTCAGAAGTGCGCAACAACTCAGCTGCCCTATCTTTTATTTCCTAAGTCTGAGGATGTATGGATACCAAACGTAGAAGTTCTTTCCCAATTTTCTTTAGCAGCTTTTTAATGGAACCGATCGGGTCATCGGTCTCTGCTAAATCAATAAAAAAAGGGTCCACAAGGGGGGACTCCTGAGGGACTACAGGTTGCTTTCCCTCTCTCCGACCACCGGCCCTCTATGACAACAATAGTATTAGTATTATCAAAATTACTCCAAAACAATGAAGAAAATAACATTAAAAAAAATAACATTTTTCTTCTATCTAGTTTTCACAATTACAATGAGTTTTACCTGCTCATGTGTAGATGAGCTAGGAATATCATCACCATCACCTTCGGGCGGTTGCTCCATATTGTGCCCCTGTGTCAAAGATCAAGTATAAAAATGTTAGCCAAAAATTTAATAACTAAATGGTATGTTGGAGTCATTGATTAGAAGTTGGTTTAATAGTATGTACCACCCCCATGATAGTAGCCTCGTTTGTATCTATGCGGTTCAAATTGTAATCAATAAGCAGCTCTTCCCCTGCACGTATTGATTTTATCGCACAGATGAATACACGATTTCCCTCGCGCACCTCAAATATGCAATTGGGTTGCTTTATAGTTGACCCAGGTCGTGTACTATTTATAAAACCCGCAATATTCCCTGTTACTTTTTGCCTTCCATCAATGTATATAGCCACACTTTTACTTTGATTATTGTCTTGCTATTGTATATAATTTGCCGAGAGTGCATACCTACACATACTTTTTTTATATTGAACAATATGCATCCAACTTTTGTAATCGTAACATGGTCCAACATACTCCATCAATTCAGAAACTTTGTTGTAAGACACCTTTATGCCATCCATAGAAAATAGGCCCAAACCATGTAATGATGATGGTGCTATGCGATATATCCTCTCATTAACACAAAAATCAGTGTTTATTGGAGGAAGTTCCTTGGGTACCCAATGTTTCTGTAGATGTTGGTACCTCAAGGGCACCTCGATGTCGCCTTTCATCTCATCATCATAAGAACATGACCCCCCTTGAGCAAGGAAAAATTTCATGTGTTTATTGAATTTCCTTCTAGTCCTTTGACCTCTAGTTAATCTCCCTATTCTAGATAAACTGCATGTCTCACTTTCCTCTTCTATTCCTATATTTCCCTCACTCGAGGAAGACACTTCTGACAAATACCTATTTGTTGGTACCTGCAAATGGGAGAGATCTTAGAAGACATCAATCTTACTATTGATAAGTGTATTAAATAGACTTCCTATAAGGTGTATTGACTTATACCTGTCGATCCATGAGACTGTGCGGGATGCTCTTGAAAGGGGTTCAATTTCCTGCAAATGTAATTCAATTATCGTGAGCATAATCACATCATAATCATAATCACATCCATCATAAGCATCACATAAAAATTAAAAACATTAAAACGTACACATTATAACACTTAAATTAGGCTCACATTAATATGTGTTTTAAATAGTTTTATTTAATTAATTTAGATTAATAGTTAATTTAGATTAGCAGTATTCTATTTGTAGTTGAAACTTGTAGCTTTTAAATAGATAATGAATAAACTATGTAACCATTTAAGACAAATATATTTCTATCAAGAAATGAATATTAAATACATTAAGGATTGATGGCATACCTTTAAATTTCATCATCATCATCCTCATCATCATCATCATCATCATCATCATCATCATCATCATCATCCTCGTCATCGTCGTCGTCATCATCGTCATCATCGTCATTGTTGTCGTCATCATCAACATCATCATCATCAACATCAACATCATCTTCATCATCATCATCAGTAGCAGCATCATTGTCATCATCTTCTTCTTCTTCTTCATGAAAATTTGTCTCAGGAACATCATCCAATAATTGTTGATCGTGATCATCATCTACATCATCTTCTACTTCTTCGGTATCTTCTTCTTCCATCGCATTATACTTTATTGGCCTTCCTCTCGGTTCATGTCTAACAACAAATGACCAACCCGGTTTATGTGAAACCTCTGAGTAAAATACCTGCTCACATTGGCTTGGAAGAACATAGGGCTCATCCCCAACTAGCTCAAATGACCTTGTATTAACCATTGTAAATCCATTATCATGTTCAATAACAGTTCTATTAGGATCATTTGGATTAAGTCGTAGCCTGTACCTTTTGACAACGAAGAGTACTAATTTGAAGGAACTAAAGTCGCACTCAAGTATATCATCCAAAATGCCATAGTATTGATTTTTAGACTCTTGAGGATCTAAGTCATTTCTAGATGAAATATTAGTCACTTGAAAGACTGCAGTTATTCCAGAATCACAAGTTTTCTTCATGTCATCCAACACTTTGACGTGAAATTTTTGACCATTACAGAACATACCCTTGTGGTGTTTAACCTGCAATAATATGTGAAACATGTCAAAATTATTATATCGTGAGTTGATAAACATACGGGTGATTAATAATTTTGTACGTACCTGGAAATCTCTTCAACCATATGCTAAATCTATTTCCCTTTGCGTAACATTAGAATCTCCATTACGATGAGCTTCTTTAACCAATGAAGATACACCTTCCCATGTTAATGTGTGACCAGAATGTTGTCATCGTTCAATCCATACCGTCATCCAATCAAGATTGTTTGCAATATACAAATGTAGTGCATCCCACTCTCGAGCAACTGTACAAAAAAAAAATAGACGACTTACAACCGATTTATTTTGAAGATTAAGAAATAATTTATTACAATAACATCTTATAATTTATTACCTGTCACTTTCCTCAATCTACCTTTCCCCATCAAGTACTCCCCTTTGAATTTTTTAAAAGGGTCGAGATCTTAAATGCGATCTACATGGATATTTGAAGCAAACTTAGGAAGATATTCAGTAATGTACACCATAGTCTGGTATACCATGTATCCCTCTACCATAGAACCCTCAGGATGTGCTCTTTGTCGAACCAAAGCCTTCAAAGATTTCAATTGCCTCTCAACCATCCACATTGACCTGTTGGAAATATTCAGGAATTAACCAAGTTACTGAGAGGGGAGGGGTGAATCAGTAACTCCAAATTTTCTTCTAATTTTAACATGTATTTTAAATTTAACCTTTGCATACAGAAAGCATGAAACTTAAAAACATTCACAATAATGACACATGGATTTGGTTACCCAGAAACCTTCCAAAAGAAAGTAAAACTGGGGTGGGGATGAAACCCACAAAGCTTTAATACTGCAGAATAAAGTTGGCCGGTTAAGGCTTACAATTTGATCACTTCTGATGATCTGCCCTGTTAGGAGCAATAAGGATTGCTAAATCCACCCTGTTAAAGGATTTACAAACATACAGTGAAGTATGCACTCGGTAAAGAGATTTATACAAAGACTGTTAAGTCTACCCGGTTAAAGGATTTAGTACTGATTCACCTGTTAGAATGAAACAGTAGATCTCTGCTTTGCAACTGGATTGCTGAATGAGATTCGCTGATGTACTGATCACCTTCTGTGATGAATTTGTCTTTGCTGTATCTTATACTTCTGAAGCCTTCTGCAATTCGCTTATTTCTGCCTTTCTTACTCTTTTATATATTTCATTACTTGTGCATGTTTCTTTTATTTCTACATCATTGTTTATATATAGGTCTCAAACAATTAATTACAATTACAATTGCACAGTCGGCTTGACAAATAAACATAAGTGCTACTAAGTCGGCCCAAATATGGTTACTCGGTTCCTTCGCACTGACTCGGTGACTTTCTGATACTCGGCGTCCACTGCATTACTCGGCATCGTCATGCACTCGGTAGAAGTGAAGGCACGGTTCATACTGATCACTCGGTAGGTATTGAACTCGGTAAGCATTGGTGACTCGGTAGACAAGATGTTACTCGGTTTACATTGTCCTGATCGGTTTGTACTAACTTGCTCGGTTTCCATTGTCTGCTCGGTTTGCACTGTCTGCTCGGTTTGCACTGTCTGCTTGGTTTGTACTGTCTGCTCGGTTTGCACTGTCTGCTCGGTTTGCACTGTCTGCTCGGTTTGCATCCAGAATGCAAATAAGTGTTGTCACTAGTGGCAATTCTGCTTAATGCCAACAATCTCCCCCTTTGGCATTAGTGACAAAAACACTTATTGGCCAAAATTTATATACACCGAATCATGCTGAGTTTTATTTTGATTTTTCAAAATTTGTCTTTGTTATAGGGCTTTATACATTGTCTCCCCCTTTCAATGTGCTAACTGTTTCTTATACAAATCTATAACTGTATACATATCCTTCTATACATATCTCCCCCTTTTTGACGATAATGCCAAAGGTGCATATACAATTTATTTACAGAGAGAATCCAAAATTTGATAAGAAATCAGAATGTACCTTCATTATTAGTGCCAGGGTTCTGTCCCAACTTTCTTGCAGAATCTTACATGTTTGTATGGAAATTTGGATTTCTGCAGAGAGTTCAATCATGTGATCTGCTATGGAGAACTGATTGTCATGAATCAATGTTCTGGAATGTTCAATGTGCTTATACATTGTATTCATGATGGGAAGGATCATGTGTTAGATGTCTAGCAGTGTGGACCGGATCCTTGAGTCTTCTTTCAATAGATCAGACTGCATATTGGATAGATGTGAAATTTTCATGTGATGAGCAGAGCTTGAACTTGGTTCAAGTTGCAGCTTCTGTATGCTAATCTTCATATCCTCATCTATTTTATTCATTTTATCTTTGACATCCTTTGTGAACTTGGCAAAATTGCATAGTCTGGCCAAAAGAGAGGTAGCATTCGAATAAATAGACTCTGTATTAGAAAAAACTGAAGACAATTCCACTTGGTTAATAGCTATGTGCTGAGAAATGTGCTCAAGCACTTTATTGTTGAATCTCTTCTCGGCTCTTTCAACTAACTTTTCTATCCCGGATGAGTCCTCATTGTATTTCTCAACTGCTTCTGCCAATTGTAACAAAACATGCTGGGAGGAGTCTACTTTAATGCCTAATGCATCAAACAAAATGTCCTTAGCATCCTTGATGATTTGATACTCCTTGTCTCTCTCCTCCTTAAGCTTCTTTTGTTTTTCTTTCCTTTGGAGGATCTCACCTATATTCTGCATCTGGTCTGCTGAGAGATTTGCAAAATCTAGTGTAGGAATCTCTATCTCTTCGTCTAGGTCTATATCCTCAACTATATTTTTACCCAAAAATTTTACACTCGGTAGAGCCTTAGGCTTATCTGTACTTAATGCTCTTGTAGTAGTGACAGTAGATAAAATAGGGCTGGCTATTGACACTGGTATACTTTCTACTGGAGAACTTAAAATATTTACACTTGATGATTCAAAAGCTAGAAAACTTACTGGTACAGGAGACTGCAGCTCGGTAGAAGAAATGGTAGCTGCCTCTGATGTTGCTAGGGATGATTGGACAAATGTGGAAGTTGTCAAAACCATGCTTGAAGGTGTCTCTGGGCTGGATGTAGAGACTTTCACTGGAGAGGTAGGAAGGGATGCAATGACTTCTGCTACTATCCTTACAGTATCATCTACCTCGGTGTCTTCTTCTTGCTCATCGCTGTCATCTTCAATATCCTTTATTATTACAGTTTCAATGCTCGGTTGGTGAAGGTGGTAAATGTTCTTCCATGTGGCTTTTGCAGCCTTCACAACCGATTCAATATTGTTGATCAAAATCAAACAAGTATTGAACTTCAGTGTCATCTTGTTTTCATTCTCTTTTAGTGCCTTCTTTACTTCATCATTGTTCAGGCTCGGCATCAACTGTCTCAGGTTTTGATCAAATATGTCTATTACAGTTTGCCTTGCATTGCTCCATCTCATTCTTATCGGATTCAATAGAACTGCTGGAACCTGTGGGGTAATTTCTTCAGGAGAGTATTTCCACTGTCCCATCTTCTCAACAACAGCATCTTCTATTTCCTTCTGCTCTGCTTCCGATCTGGTTTCATATCTCAAGGATTTTATGTTACTTACTCCAGATCCTGATCCATCTCTGAAGAGTTTGAGCTTTTCTTGAAGGGTTAGAGGAGGCCTTTTGAATACTATGTCCTTATCTGCCTTTTCTGCCTTTCCTCTTGTATTTCTCCTTGTAAACACAGTAGTGGGAGGCACAGATGCCTTAGTGATAAAAACTTTTCCTTTCTTCTTTGCAGGTTCTGGTTCCTCTGTTTTCTCATCCTTTTCCTCTTCTTTTTCACCTATTTCTTCTTTCTCCTCGGTTATCATTTGCATTTTAGCTATTCTTTTCTTTCCTTTGTTTACCGCCTGTGGAAGCTTTATGCTTAGTTCAATTCTCATCTTAGCTTCATCATATGTTCCAAAATATGGGGCTTTGGGATTGACAGGCTGATTTAGAAGTGCTTCAATAATGTTCTTGGTTTCATCAATATTTACCTCATAAGGAAGAGGTTTTGCATACACAGTTCTCGGTTTAACTGCTTGAATATACACATTATCACAATCTACCATAAAACAGATGTCATCTTTGTAATCTTCCACCAACTTCTGTGGAATTCAGAATCTATCATTCATTTTCTCTTTGAAAGACTCAAAATAATTATCCATGATGCTTTCAAAGTTTTCACCCATTTCTGCGATGTATTCATTAATTTCATAAAGTACAGGCACATCTTTTCTCCATACAACTTTTCCTTTTGAAGGGAAGAATTTCTGAACATAGAAGAATAAACAGACTATCAAGGATCCAAACTTACATGGATTGTTTTTGGAAGTTTTGATGCTTTCCATGTTCTTGTTGAACTGTTTCAACAATAAGTCTGCTAGGTCAAATGTCAAGTTGTTTTTGACCACTTTGTATGCTAGGTCAACAGCTTCACATGAGACACTGTTCTGTCGACTAGAACTGTAAATCTTGTGTGCAATGATATGTGTACCAAACTTCAGTTCGGCGTTGGTAATGCTGCTAACCTTCATGCCTCTACCATCCCACTCGGCTAGGGTTTTCTTCTCTAGTTCCGTCCGACCTAGGGTTTTGGTAGTTTTCGCTTTGTTCAACATGGGAAGACCAGTAACTTGATGAATCATTTTCCTTGTGATCTCAATAGGTTGCTCAAGCCAAATCTTACCATCATGTACTCGGCTGAGAATGTACCTGACCCATTTATCTCAAAAGTTTCGAGGAAGATGTGCAATGTGGACTAAACCCTTATCTTCCAGATGTTTGTGCTCGGGTTTCAAAGTACCATCCACACATAGTTCCTCACGCACAATGTCTAGTTCTAGGTTTCCCATTTCTTGAATAGAACAGTTAAAATGATTACGGATATCATTGATAAGCAGTACCTTAGGAGGAATCTGAGATTGAGCTCCGTTCGGATCTAGGGCGGCTGCAACTGCGGGCACGATCTTAAAATCTGGTGCTTTCCACTCCCCTTGGACTAACATGTCTGATCCTTTCTTCGCTGAGGTGCTGGATGATGCCATGGTAGCTCACAGAAAATTCCTTTCGCAAGAGTATTAAATCGCCGGGTTGCCCTTGAAGTTTTCTGCTCTCAAAGTGCTTAAAGATTCGCGGTGAAGAATGAGTTCGATTACTTGCTTTTTGTTTACAATTCTATCATTAATGCTCATTTCAAATTAGGGTAGGAATTCTGACAGACTGTCACCCACCAAGAATTAATTGCTCGGAAAAGACTTCGCAACTCGGTGAACTCGAGAATTCATGATGCTCCGACCTCGCTCGGTGAAGACTATACCGACCTTGCTCAGTGAAGACTATACCGACCTTGCTCGGTGGAGACTATACCGACCTTGCTGTGATCTCACTGCATCTTGCATGCTGATTTAGACTTTTCTTTTAATTTCGGTTCTGGAACTGCTTGAGATTGATCTATGAGAATACAGTTCCAGTGCTTCCTTGGAAATTTAGTCTGAGTCGGTAGAGCCATCCATTCCATTACTTGGACTGGATTGCTCGGTAGCTTTAGGAATCCATTTTTGTCTGACCTGTTTCCTGACCTTAGTTGCTTCATTCTTCTTTCCTTCTTCAATTTCACTAGCATTCATGCAGTTTCTGGCTATGTGACCGAGTTTAGTGCATTTGAAACATCTTATGGTAGTATCTCTTTTCCTTAGATGATGTTTTATGCAATTCATGCCAATGTGTCCATATTCTCCACAGTAATGACATCTACACCAGGTGTTGTAGTCCCATCCAAACATTGCTTTCACAATTTGTTCTACTGGATTAAATATCTTGGATCTGCACTCGGATGCCTTGTGACCTTGTTTGTTGCACTTGTGACAATTACCTCTGAATCTAGGTTTTTCCCTGCATTCATTTGCTTTATGACCAGGTTGATTGCAGCTATAACATTTTCCATTGAATTTTGTTTTTTCATTGTTCCAACATTTATTTGAAGTATGTCCTATTTTACCACAATGATTACAAGTAGGTTTTTGATTTCTTTTTGTACCTTGCTTAGAGGATTCGCCTTCTTCTTTGTATCCAAGTCCTGCTTTTCCTTTTTGCCTATGAAGATTTCATTCATACAGCTGATTCAAGTCTTCTTGACTTTTCAGCATTCCTTCATTGATTTGTTTTTCAGCATTTAGGTCATCTATCAATCTTAGATTGATTTCCTTTTCAGATCTTAGTTCTTCTTTTGTGTTTTCTATTTCTGAACTTAGATTTAGAATTTCTTCATTTGTATGAGAGATCTGATCAATTAGGTTTTCTAGCTGAAGGGTTTTGTTTTGGACTTCAATGTTTCTTTCATCTAATTCATCTTTCAACTTGTTTTTCTGTTCCAAGATCTCACAGAATCTTGTAGAGTGTAGTTCTTGTTCTCTTTTCAATTTTCTCACTTCTTCCTGCAGAGACCCATTCTTTTCTAGGAGTTCTTTGATAGCATTGTTTGCTTCATCTGAGTTATTTGAGGGAAGAAGATCTTCAATCTTTTCTTCAATGTAATTCTGATCATTCATCTGATTTGCAAGTTCCTTCCTTCTTCTTAGGGATTGGGAAAGATGTTCTTTTGCTTCTTTGAGTTTAGCTATGGCCATTTCCAGATCTAGCTTTTCATTTTCAATCACCTTGTTCAGTTTGAATACCTCCATTGTCCTGGATCTTTGCTCAAGCTAGTTAAGCTTTGTCTTGAGAACCAATGCAGCTCTGATACCAATTGTTGGAAATATTCAGGAATTAACCAAGTTACTGAGAGGGGAGGGGTGAATCAGTAACTCCAAATTTTCTTCTAATTTTAACATGTATTTTACTTTTAACCTTTGCATACAGAAAGCATGAAACTTAAAAACATTCACAATAATGACACATGGATTTGGTTACCCAGAAACCTTCCAAAAGAAAGTAAAACTAGGGTGGGGATGAAACCCACAAAGCTTTAATACTGCAGAATAAAGTTGGCCGGTTAAGGCTTACAATTTGATCACTTCTGATGATCTGCCCTGTTAGGAGCAATAAGGATTGCTAAATCCACCCTGTTAAAGGATTTACAAACATACAGTGAAGTATGCACTCGGTAAAGAGATTTATACAAAGACTGTTAAGTCTACCCGGTTAAAGGATTTAGTACTGATTCACCTGTTAGAATGAAACAGTAGATCTCTGCTTTGCAACTGGATTGCTGAATGAGATTCGCTGATGTACTGATCACCTTCTGTGATGAATTTGTCTTTGCTGTATCTTATACTTCTGAAGCCTTCTGCAATTCGCTTATTTCTGCCTTTCTTACTCTTTTATATATTTCATTACTTGTGCATGTTTCTTTTATTTCTACATCATTGTTTATATACAGGTCTCAAACAATTAATTACAATTACAATTGCACAGTCGGCTTGACAAATAAACATAAGTGCTACTAAGTCGGCCCAAATATGGTTACTCGGTTCCTTCACACTGACTCGGTGACTTTCTGATACTCGGCGTCCACTGCATTACTCAGCATCGTCATGCACTCGGTAGAAGTGAAGGCACGGTTCATACTGATCACTCGGTAGGTATTGAACTCGGTAAGCATTGGTGACTCGGTAGACAAGATGTTACTCGGTTTACATTGTCCTGATCGGTTTGTACTAACTTGCTCGGTTTCCATTGTCTGCTCGGTTTGCACTGTCTGCTCGGTTTGCACTGTCTGCTCAGTTTGCACTGTCTGCTCGGTTTGCACTGTCTGCTCGGTTTGCATTGTCTGCTCGGTTTGCACTGTCTGCTCGGTTTGCATCCAGAATGCAAATAAGTGTTGTCACTAGTGGCAATTCTGCTTAATGCCAATAGACCTAGTGTGTGCAGGTCCACACAATTCAATCTCCTCAACTTGGTGTATGAGGTAGTGTTCTTGTGCATTGAAAAAAGTTGGAGGTAGACACTTTTGCATTTCACACAATAAATGAGGAATTCTTCTCTTCCAATAGTTTATATCTTCTTTATGGATTTCTTTAGATGACAACCACCTACATTAAGAGATTCAAGTCACAAAAAATATATAAATATGAGACTTTACAAAATAATATACAATAGATTACATAGCAAGAAATACAAATCACGAATATAATAAATATATACAACAAATTGAACAGATATTACTGCTTACCTCATGTATTTTCCAAGATCATATATCAATTGTTTGATGTTATTGTTGAAGTGCTCTGGGAGAGATAGAGGTAGCACGTACTGCAGTAATTATAAACCAATCATTTCATTATTTTCTAACATAACATAATGAATAGTACACGTAGTTTATGAATATATTGTAAATACAGAAGAACATAACTTACCTTGATGAAAGTATGCCAATCATGCGTTTTGAGCCCTGGCCCAAATTCACTTTTCTTTGATATGAGATTGCTTATGTTCCCAGCAAATCCTGTGGGAAATCAAATTTTTCGTATGACTTCTTTTATGGCATCACTTTGCTGCTCCGTTAATAACCAAGGAAGGGCACTTATATTAATCTGATCTCTATTGCTATTTGAGTGAATGAAATTCTTCAGTGCATGATTGGATTCATGAATGTCATTACAAATTTTGATAATTTTTTCTTTGTCACGCCTTCCATCCAGTATTTTCCACAATGTCTCTGTTATATTCTTTCCAACATGCATAAGATCAAACAAATGCAGAATTTGTAGGTCCTCGTAGTAGGGCAACCTACTAAATTATCTGGAATAGCTTTTTAGTCCCTTTGGAAGGTTGTCAGTAGTACCTTGACGACCTTCACGATCATCAATTACATAATTAGTAAACAAAAATCACAATAGAAATATATAAATTACAAACATAAACCATTAAGTGGAATGACATTACCTCGATGATTAATTCTATTATATTCCAACTTCCATAGGCAAGGTTTCATTCTTCGTGGCTTTGATGTAGTCTCTTCTTTCCCATTGAAAAGATGTTTTTCCATACTTCGATACTTATGATTCCTATGGAGGAAGTGTCTGTACTCATCAAACACATGCTTTCCTAAACTTTTTGAATGACGAGATTTCATCTTTGGACCACAAATTGGACATGCAAATTTTCCCTTTGTTTGAAGACCTACAAGATAATGATATAATTGGATTATTAAATATGTTGATTTTTATAATTAGAATTATCATGCGCAACTTGAATTCACTATAACATACCACAAAAATGTGTTAGCCCTGGGGTATCATGTATTGTCCATACAAGTATTGCATGGAATTGAAATTGTCTTTGTCCTATTGGTCTAGACACGTCATACATAGTGACACCGTTCCATAACTCCACCAACTCGTCAATAAGAGGCTCAATATATACATTCATATCTTTAACTTGATATTTACCTACTTGAATGAACAGTAACATTACATAATTATTGTGACCATTTTACTGTAAGATTTGTAAGTACATGTAAATTAATAACTATCAAATGATAAAATACTTGGAACAATCATTGCCAACATAATGTGCTCCCTCTTTATTGACATGCACGGAGGAATGTTATTGTTGATAACAAAAATAGGCCACACCGAGCAAACAGATCTCATCTCTCCAAATGGATTGACACCATCCACTGCCAATGAAAGCCTAAGATTACGAGGTTCTTCTTTGAAGTGTTGCCACTTTTCCTCTATGTGCATAAATGCCGAACCATCCGCAGGGATTCGAATAATGTCATCTCGACTTCTATTGCGTGCATGGTAATCCATAAATTGTGCCAAGCTAGTACACCTGAATAATTGTCGCATCCATGGAATTATGGGGATGTAATGAAGAACCTTGTGAGGCACCTTTTTTGTTATTCGATCTGTTCGATATCTACTCGTATGACATACAGGGAATTGTGTTGCAAATTCATGTTCTTTATAATATATAATATGATCATTGGGACAAGCATGTATTGCTTGATACTCCATTCCAATATCTTTCATAATAGCAGATAATTCTCGATATGAGCGAGGTAGAATATTTGATGGTGGTAACAAAAACTCGCCTATCAATCTACAGCAAAAAATATAAGTTGTTAATATAAACAATATTAGTGGTACATTATTCACCCTTTGTTAACTATAAAGACATATATGACATACCTTAACATACGTGACATTGTTATGTTGGATAAACCATTCATAACCTTCAAGTTCAACAACAACAATACAACAGAGAGAAGAGTTGTTTGGGAGTCTTTGTATAGGGGCTCATATGCCTTCTCAAGTAGAGGTACATCGAGGCTATCATCATCATCATGATCAGATCCGCTTGGACTAAATGTGTCATGGATCAATGTATTTATACCATCATCTTCAATTGTCTTTTCTGGTGCATGACCATCATCTTCCATGGGATCATTATCTTCACCTTGGATATTCGCACCCCCATGTTCCTCCATATCATGTACTTCTCTGGGGAGATCAACCTATATAAAATTGATTAACATAAATAAACCATGATCTTCAACTCATCATCAAGTGATTTCATATGTATATAAATTGTTAAAATGATATAATGAACAACTTACCAGTGGATGATAGTCATGCCCCCCTTCAATGTGACCATTCTCCCTACAATGTCTCTTAACTATTTTGATTAGCAGTCTTCTACGGTTTAAGCCCTTACAAATTTTACAGGGACAATAACATTTTCCATCACCTTTTCTTTTCAAGTTAGACCACAATCTAGCGATTGTCTCCCTATTTTGTTCTTCACTTATATTATCTGACATGATCGTTCTTCGTAGGAAGCAAAAATTGGGCTATGAAAACTTCGGTCTACAACTTTCAGTGACTAAGCAAAATTGTCAAAAGTACACAAATCTTCTTAGACCTAGTTAAATCCTTTAATATTTTAAAAGTCTAGTTAAAATATACATTAGATTAAAAAATATACAATTTTCATGCCTGAGCGCATGGCTACGACTAGTGCAATGGTCTTCTTGCTTAGCTCTAGAAGCTCTCTAGCAATCAAAACATATAAGCTACAAGGCCTAACAGCAATTTCAAAACATATAAGCTACAAGGCAAGACATATTACATGACATGGCAAAAGGATTAAAATATACATTAGATTAAAATATATACAATTTTCAAACCTGAGCGCGCGGCTATAACTCATGCAATGGTCTTCTTGCTTAGCTCTAGAAGCTCTCCAGCAATCAAAACATATAAGCTATTAGAATTCATTAACTTTCTGTAATTGGAAAACTCTATTTGATATTAGACCGTAAACTACTACTATTCTCTCCATAAGAACTAAGTACAAAATTCTTTCAAGTTCACATCCATGATTCCCTTTAGATTAAAATATATAGCAAAAATAAGCTAAAAGTCTAGTTAAAATATACATTAGATTAAAAAATATACAATTTTCAAACCTGAGCGCGCGGCTATAACTCATGCAATGGTCTTCTTGCTTAGCTTTAGAAGCTCTCCAGCAATCAAAACATATAAGCTACAAGGCCTAATAGCAATTTCAAAACAAGGGTCATCAAAAGAACCAAAAATAATGTGTGCAAACAATACCTTGTGAAGTGGTATAGACAATTAGAAGATGCTACTATGTGCTAGGGAACTTCTTAGAACTGTTGGTATATTCTTACAACTTGTTACACCTGGGATATTCTTCTCTGTAGATGCTACTGTGTGCCGTGGTCCAGACGGGCCCATAAATGTGGTTGAATAGCAATACATTCAAGTGGCAATTACACAAGGGACAGTCACTGTGAGATATCCTCATGTGTGACTGTCCTTGTCACAAATGAGGACATCTCACAGTGACTGTCCCTTGTGTAATTGCCACTTGAATGAGGTCAGTCACTATAAAGACAACATGATAATGTACACATACAATGAGTGTACATTATCATGTTTTCTTTACAGTGGCTTCCCTCATGTTGTATATTCTTCTCTGTAGATGCTACTACGTGCTAGGGAACTTCTTAGAACTGTTGGTATATTCTTACAACTTGTTACACCTGGGATATTCTTCTCTGTAGATGCTACTATGTGCCGTGGTCCAAACGGGCCCATAAATGTGGTTGAATAGAAAGACATTCAAGTGGCAATTACACAAGGGACAGTCACTGTGAGATATCCTCATGTGTGACTGTCCTTGTCACAAATGAGGACATCTCACAGTGACTGTCCCTTGTGTAATTGCCACTTGAATGAGGTCAGTCACTGTAAAGACAACATGATAATGTACACATACAATGAGTGTACATTATCATGTTGTCTTTACAGTGGCTGCCCTCATGTTGTGTATTCTTCTCTGTAGATGCTACTACGTGCTAGGGAACTTCTTAGAACTATTGGTATATTCTTACAGCTTGTTACACCTGGGATATTCTTCTCTGTAGATGCTACTGTGTGTCATGGTCCAAACAGGCCCATAAATGTGGTTGAATAGCAATACATTCAAGTGGCAATTACATAAGGGACAGTCACTGTGAGATGTCCTCATGTGTGACTGTCCTTGTCACAAATGAGGACATCTCACAGTGACTGTCCCTTGTGTAATTAAGTATTGTGGGGAAGCATTCTACATAACCAAAGCCGCTAACAATAAATTCAACACAGATATGTCCTCATTTCTGGGTATTTTAGCTCTCTAACAGTTGAATACCAGATTAAATAATAATGACAAAAGAAAAATAAACCCAACGTACTCAGAAATTGTAGCTGTGATTTTGCGGAGGGAATCTCTCTCGGTGCTGTTGAAAACAAAAATGACAACCCGCTTGATTTCGTGGAGGGAATCTCTCTCCGTGCTGTTCAAAACACAAATGACAACCCGCTTTGTTCAAAACATAAATGATAACCCGCTTGATTTCGCGGAGGGAATCTGTCTCGGCGCTGTTGAAAACACAAATGACAATGTTCCTTTTTTTTTTTGCACTTATATCCCGACCAACATAAGGTCCATTTGTAATACAACATGATAATGTACGCTTACAGTGAGTGTACATTATCATGTTGTCCTTAGAGTGACTATCCTCATTTGTTGAAGAAGAAAAGCATTAATGTGGCTGAATAGCAATACATTCAAGTGGCAATTACACAAGGGACAGTCACTATGAGATGTCCTCATTTGTGACTGTCCTTATAGTGAGTGTACATTATCATGGTGTCTTTAGAGTGACTTTCCTCATTTGTTGAAGAAGAAAAGCATTAATGTGGTTCAATAGCAATACATTCAAGTGGCAATTACACAAGGGACAATCACTGTGAGATGTCCTCATGTGTGACTGTCCTTGTCACAAATGAGGACATCTCACAATGACTATCCCTTGTGTAATTCAAGTGGCAATTACACAAGGGACAGTCACTGTGAGATGTCCTCATTTGTGACTGTCCTTACAATGAGTGTACATTATCATGTTGTCTTCAGAGTGACTGTCCTCATTTGTTGAAGAAGAAAAGCATTAATGTGGTTCAATAGCAATACATTCAAGTGGCAATTACACAAGGGACAATGTCATGAGCCGTGACATATTGAACTTAGTATAATAATAAAATGATTAGATGATATATAATAATCTATTATTAACGGTATATAACAATAATATATAATTATTATCAAAAGATAATAATAATATATAGTTAGCATAATAAGTAATATGTTAATTAAATAATATTAAAATATTAATAAATAATATAATTATGATTATAATTATAATATAAATTAATAATAAATAATTATTAATAAATTATATATATTATATTATAATAATATATTAAGTAATAATATTAAATCAATTATTGATATAATAATTTTAATATATAAATAATATTAATAAACCTCTCAATATAAAACAATATGTTATCACTATAATAATATTTATTATAATATTATTAATATTACTAACATCATTAATTATAATATTTAATAATAACAATAACATTAATAATAATAATAATAATAATAATAACGTTTAAAGCAATATCGAATATCTGTAATCGATATACATCTACATTAAACATCTGCATTATCTATCACGATGAGGAATGAAGAAGTGATACAACAACCACTAGTCATTACACATCGATACCATGAGAGGATGATTAATGAACCAAATACTATGAAGTCAAGATCAACATGATATGAATAAGGGATAGGTCGCTATGTGTTTCAGAAGATGTATTGATAAGCAAGAAGGATAACCATTCATATATTATAAATAATCATTAATTGCACAAGTTTAGACAATGACATATCCGATAAAGCAATATCAAACATGAAGACCCGCTAGCAAATATGCACCATCACTTCCTATGTTATCATGACAATAACATAAACTAGATTGAATTCTACTATCTATATCAATAGACACCACATAGGAGGATATCGACTAAAGGATTGAAAGATTATCGATTGTTTGAGATAAACCACATCTTGTAGAAACACAAAAGCATCAGTGATTATATCACAAGCTATTGATGAATGAGGCATCAGTCATGGATAATAAGTACAATGTATCCTTAAGTATTAACAAGAATGGAAGTCAATTTGAAGATCAAACTCCATTACCAACAATCAACCAATAAATGGACAATTATCAGAAAATGATATCGACTTATATCAGAGTAGAAAGATTGGATATAATCATAACAATATGGGATAAGGCAAGAGTTAATATCGATTGACTAAATACTAATGATAGTTAGACCAAACTAATACAAACACAATGGATGTTAACTACTGGTTGCACTACCAATTAGGGAAGATTACCTTCATAAAAAGATTTGATATTGAGTCAATCTGGGAGTTATCTATGATCAGAAAATAATGAAATAATATTATGTGAACTGTCGGATTATGGAAAGGTGTGATTAACAAAGGGACATGGAGGAAGAAACAAGACACGTCTCATTCATAGCATCTCTTCATTTGTTAAAGACAATATAAGAATGCATTCTCGTCAGTCACTCAAGGCATCATTAGAACTTTATTTACTTATCCATATTTGGATATACTTAATAGAGCATCTGCCTTTGGCAGTTTGGTTTCAAGTTTATCATTGCAGATCAGAGACAACACCATGATTGCATAGATAGAAAGGATAGTCAGAAACAACATCAATATTTGAAGTTGCAAGCATATAATTCAGAATCTGAAATAGCAACATATCACTCATAGCGATATTACACATTTGCATAATTACATCATCATATCAGACACAACAAATACATTGCTGTAAGCAATACTTATTGATTGTATATAGATATTGTTTATATCAGACATACCATCATTATACTATCACTATAAGTGATAGGAAACATCATATTCATACAATATTTCATATCATTATATCCGACAGTGCTATTAAACATATTGGTATCAATATCGTCTTGCACACATATTGTGATTGAATCTGAAATAGCAGTTGATATCTTAAGTAACCTCCATTACTTAGTTTAATTGTAAGTATCTGATAGAGTAAGTCTGAGAAGTGGAGTAATTGTTCCTATTTTCCAAGTTAGCCAAAAAGGGGACATTACAGACAATCACTATGAGATGTCCTCATGTGTGACTGTCCTTGTCACAAATGAGGACATCTCACAATGACTGTCCCTTGTGTAATTCAAGTGGCAATTACACAAGGGACAGTCACTGTGAGATGTCCTCATTTGTGACTATCCTTACAGTGAGTGTACATTATCATGTTGTCTTTAGAGTGACTGTCCTCATTTGTTGAAGAAGAAAAGAATTAATGTGGTTCAATAGCAATACATTCAAGTGACAATTACACAAGGGACAATCACTGTGAGATGTCCTCATGTGTGACTATCCTTGTCACAAATGAGGACATCTCACAATGACTGTCCCTTATGTAATTCAAGCGGAAATTACACAAGGGACAGTCACTGTGAGATGTCCTCATTTGTGACTGTCCTTACAGTGAGTGTACATTATCATGTTGTCTTTAGAGTGACTGTCCTCATTTGTTGAAGAAGAAAAGCATTAATGTGGTTCAATAGCAATACATTCAAGTGGCAATTACACAAGGGACAATCACTGTGAGATGTCCTCATGTGTGACTGTCCTTGTCACAAATGAGGACATCTCACAATGACTGTCCCTTGTGTAATTCAAGCAGAAATTACACAAGGGACAGTCACTGTGAGATGTCCTCATTTGTGACTGTCCTTATAGTGAGTGTACATTATCATGTTGTCTTTAGAGTGACTGTCCTCATTTGTTGAAGAAGAAAAGCATTAATGTGGTTCAATAGAAATACATTCAAGTGACAATTACACAAGGGACAATCACTGTGAGATGTCCTCATGTGTGACTATCCTTGTCACAAATGAGGACATCTCACAATGACTGTCCCTTATGTAATTCAAGCGGAAATTACACAAGGGATAGTCACTGTGAGATGTCCTCATTTTCGACTGTCCTTACAGTGAGTGTACATTATCATGTTGTCTTTAGAGTGACTGTCCTCATTTGTTGAAGAAGAAAAGCATTAATGTGGTTCAATAGCAATACATTCAAGTGGCAATTACACAAGGGACAATCACTGTGAGATGTCCTCATGTGTGACTGTCCTTGTCACAAATGAGGACATCTCAGAATGACTGTCCCTTGTGTAATTCAAGCAGCAATTACACAAGGGACAGTCACTGTGAGATGTCCTCATTTGTGACTATCCTTACAGTGAGTGTACATTATCATGTTGTCTTTAGAGTGACTGTCCTCATTTGTTGAAGAAGAAAAGCATTAATTTGGTTCAATAGCAATACATTCAAGCGGCAATTACACAAGGGACAGTCACTGTGAGATGTCCTCATTTGTGACTATCGTTACAGTGAGTGTACATTATCATGTTGTCTTTAGAGTGACTATCCTCATTTGTTGAAGAAGAAAAGCATTAATGTGGTTCAATAGCAATACATTCAAGTGGCAATTACACAAGGGACAATCGATCATTGTGAGATGTCCTCATGTGTGACCTTTGTGAAGGCAAGTGCCAATTTGTACCCAAGTTACCAATATTGTGGAAAAAGTGGGAATGAAGCATTTAGGGGTCAAATTGGGCAAAGAAGTGTAGAAGTGGCCTATGTGAGGTCTAAATATCCTAACTAAGTCATGGTTAGGGTCTTATGGTCTTTGAACAATAAGTTTTGAACCAAAATCCCAAAGGTTGTAACAAGTTGTCAATGTTGTCATTCACAACATTGACAACATTTGTGCAAGGGAGCATTTTCGAGTAAGATGGTTATGTAACTATATGAAACCATTGAATTAGGAATCAGATCAACTATAAGAGGCCTCCATCGATCTGTGCAAAAGGTTGGGGGGAAAAACATTTGGAATTAAGAAGATTTGTAGAGTAACACAGTTTTAGTGAATTCTTGAGTTTTTTTGTTTCTTTGTTTTCAGTTGATTAATGGATTAGATAGCTCACAGTGTCTATTGGAAAAGTTAGTACAAGTTGTTTTTTTATTCTGTGTTGTGTTTTTTTTGAGTTTTGAAGCATTCCAACTAGTTTGTTAATTCTTTTGTTAAGTACCCTATCATTGGTTTGAACCAGGCAGGTTGAACAAATGGAGTCTTAGCTCATCATTCCATTGTCAATTTTGTACGGGCTCTTGGAATGGGTGAGGAGACTCCATGTACTATATGTTTGGAAGGAGGGGCCCTGGGAAGCTCATTTTCTATGTTTGCAATGATGTCCTAGGTGAGTCAGTTGAGCACAGTTAGGGATGACAAATAATTACAAGAAGATTACAACAAGTTGAATGCATTGGTTGCTTCAACTAAAATCTCATGGAGAGGTAGACACACATCTAAAGAAGCCCCAAGTCAAATTAGAAGATTGGGTGAGTTTCTTTGGCTGCTAAGAAAACAAACTCTTAGTCAGACTGTCCAAGTTGTGTCAAAATACTTGTTTCCAGGCATGGCTGTAGCAGTTGGTGTACAAAAAATCTAGGAGGAGAAGACCTTAGATATCTTGGAGTTCTCAATAAAGGGCATCTGAATCCTAAGCCCTTTAGGTGGCTTAATATAAACAAAAAGGCTTAAAAAGGCCTAATTGCTAGCAGCCTATTTTTGGGTGCAATTGGCATGGTTTGATGAGCCAGATTGAAGTACTGATGAAAAGTATAGGTGAAGGAGTAATATTGAAACCAATAGAGGTCCTAGTGGCCAGCCTCTCCATGGAGTAAAGTTCTAGTTGAATGTGTTTCAATTTGTGAAGACAAGACTAGGAGTGTCCTAGTAGCTAGATTGGTATTGAGCAGAGTTCGTTGTATTTCTTGTTGGTGTGCACTAGTTGAAGGAGTGGGATCTTGGGTAGAGATACCTAAAGAGTGTAGGGATAGTTAAGTACCCTATCAAGTCAAAACATTGGCCTAAAGAGACCCTAGTGAAGGATAGGGAGTGAGAAAGACAAAGTGTTACATCAATTAACAAGATCATTTTTTGGTGATTGTGTACATTATCATGTTGTCTTTACAGTGACTGTCCTCATTTGTTGAAGAAGAAAAGCATTAATGTGGTTCAATAGCAATACATTCAAGTGGAAATTACACAAGGGAATATCACTATGAGATGTCCTAAGTGTGACTGTCCTTGTCACAAATGAGGACATCTCACAGTGACTGTCCCTTGTGTAATTGCCACTTGAATGAGGACAGTCACTGTAAAGACAACATGATAATGTACACAAGTACCATGAAGGTAGTCGCAAGTTAGGGTTGTTTCATTGCATACCCGAAACAATGAAGACATTACAGTCCACAAAACGTTTGTGCTTGAAAGATGAACAAATAAAATTAAACTTCTAAATAACCAAAGCCGCTAACAATAAATTCAACACAGATATGTCCTCATTTCTAGATATTTTAGCTCTCTAACAGCTGAATACTAGATTACATAATAATGACAAAAGAAAAATAAACCCAACGTACTCAGAAATTGTAGCTGTGATTTCGCGGAGGGAATCTCTCTCAGCGCTGTTGAAAACACAAATGACAACGTTCTTGTTTTTTTTTCCCTTATATCCCGATGTGATTTCGCGGAGGGTTACGGTGTTGTTGAAAACACAAATGACAACGTTCCTTTTTTTTTTGCCCTTATATCCCGACAACATCGCAATTGCAAGTTAGGGCTGTTTCACTGCATACCTGTAACAATGAAGACGTTACGGTCCACAAAACATTTGTGCTTGAAAGATGAACAAATAAAATTAATTTCTAAATAACCAAAGCCACTAACAATAAATTCAACATAGATATGTCCTCATTTCTGGGTATTTTAGCTCTGTAATAGCTGAATACCAGATTACATAATAATGACAAAAGAAAAATAAACCCAACGTACTTAGAAATTGTAGCTATGACTTTGCGGAGGGTTACGACGCTGTTGAAAACAAAAATGACAACGTTCTTATTTTTTTTGCCCTTATATCTCGATGTGATTTCATGGAGGGTTACGATGCTGTTGAAAACACAAATGACAACGTTCTTATTTTTTTTGCCCTTATATCCTGATGTGATTTCGCGGAGGGTTACGGCGCTGTTGAAAACACAAATGACAATGTTCCTTTTTAATTTTGCACTTATATCCCGACAACGTCGCAATTGCGACAGTGCCAAATGTATTGTTGTCGCAAATTGCGACGGTGTCGGGCTATATTTGAAAAAAAAAAGCCAAAACCGCATGACATTTGCCTGCCGTCGCAAATTGCCGTCGTAATTTCACCCCAAATGTATTAGTGACTCTTCCCTAGAATTTCTTGATTATGTTATCTTAAATCATTTTTGTGCAATGTAATAAGATATGCAGAAAGCATATAACTTCTTACCAAGATAGGGATAAAAATTCCTCTTCCTAAATGAAAATGTGAATTATAGCCTATGATAAAATCTTGGGGACATAGGTCCTTCACCCAAGGGTTTCCTAATTGAGTATTTACAAATTTTACTAATATATTATTGCCTTGTCTAAACAATTTTAGTCATGCAAAACTTATTTCTTAAGAGGGGAGATAGAAAGAGAGAGAGAAATGCATATGACAGTAAATTATTTGTTCCTAATTTATTTATTTATTATTATTATTTTTTTCACTTCTTTCCTAGGTAATCTAATTATTGCCCTATCAGTCCTATCAAGTACTACCACAATCATTTCATTCTTTAAAGTTCCAAAAAAAATCTATTTCTAAGATACCTTGAGTAGGATAAAATTCAACTAGGTATTTGTAAGAAGATAGAGTGCACAACATTATATTATAGGTAGGATCAAGGGGTAATATTATCTACTACCATAATTAAGATTCAAAACATTTAGTATCCTTTAACTTTTGACCATTCTAGAGATACCAGTACCTTTCAAGAAAACAAACACAAGTCTCAAGAATTCTTCGCCATTCCATTAATATTATAGGAAACATCCACTTAACACATCATTGATCTCATTATGCAAAAACATAAGTAATTTTTAGAATATAACTCAATCATAGAGGAATAGGTGTGCCCTTGTAAGACAATACAACATAAGAACATGAAATTTAGCCTTCGTTTCCTAAGATTCAAGTTTTAGCATAATAACAAAATCTAAAAAGAGACAAAGTTAAGATACTCAAGGTTATGCATAGGTGAGCTATGAGTCCCAGAGTTCCCAGTGTAGAAAACTAGGGCTCTGATACCAGATGTAATGCCCCACCAAGCAACCCAAGAGGACAAGACATAAACCTCTATAAAATGCAAGAAGTCGATTTCTTTCTTTTTTATTTTAACTAGAATAATATTCATCATTGCACTTCATATTTATAAAAGAAAAAATAATTTTCTACTACTTGAATGTAAGATTTATACAACTTAAGTCCTCATGGGCTCCCTAATGTCACTACTAAAACAACATCATATAAACCATTTACATGCATAAGATATTGATGGAATCATGAGCTTAAAAGATCTACGTTCATTTTAATGCATCAAGTTAAATATCCCTAACTTATTTCTTTTGTTAAACATAAGTTAATCATCCAACATCATTATTCCTTTTATCAACTCATTCCATAAATTCATATTGATTTCATCTACATCTACTATCCTTTATATCACTTTTCTCTAATAATTTAGGTAAGAGATTAATATTCATTAAGGTAGGCATCATCCTAGGTACTTCATTCACATGAACCAAGTATTAACATTAAAATCAAATTACTATTTTATTGAATTGTTTCATAACCATTCATTGTTAATAATTCCAATCACTAATCTATCATTTCTCAATAATTTCCTTGGATTCTTTCATCAAGAGAGAATACATTATTGTTGTGATACATCATTATATATAACTATATTTAAGATTATTTCCTTTACACGTGGACAACATAAGAGGATAGGAGAAATAATATAAACACTTTCTTTTAATGCTAGTAACATGTCCAATATTCCACATTCTTTTCCCTTTCTTTTACCTAGAACTACCCATTCCCTTATGCATTGCTTTGAATTGAGATTACATCAATACTACAAGAATCCTTTTAGGAGATTAAAAATTATATGAATACAAATACATAAGTACATCTCAACATATTAAAATATCCAATAAGAAATCTTCAACTGGAGATCTGGAAAGGAATATGTGCTAGGATCATCCAAAGAATCATGATCAATACCTCGATATAAATATTAACCACCCAACCATGTGGAACCAATAGGCCCACTCCCCTGAGCTAGGAGATAGAACGAAAGGCCCATACAAGAGGTAACAACTAGGAAATTCCTAAGGTGGTGATAAAATTTCCCCAAAGTCACAACACAAAAGAAAAGACAAGAAGACCACAAGGACTACTAGAGGCATGATCAAATTTGGTAGAGACTCTAAGCTACAAGCTAGGTGAGTGTCATCACATAGCCCTCACCCCTTGGGTTGTCCTGGTACTAGCCACTCTTGGCCCTGGCCCCCAAGTAGGCACATGCGGAACCGTATGCCTCTCATACAGACAAGGTCATTCAGTCATACCTACGAATGGCTACCTTCTCCCACTCCCATCATAGTATTTACTAGCACTAAAGGCATGGGTGAGGCACAATTAATCTTGATTAGTGTGTAATTTCCCATTCCAATAATCTCCCATTCCCAATTCATTTATTTAGGTTATCACTTGATTAAATAACTCATAGTAGGTTATCCTGGTACTAGCCACTTAGGGACCTAGCCCCTCACTATGAGCCACTCACCTAGTGTACTTAGGTTCCCTAACATACATATAAAAATTATAAGAACATAATAGATTCATCGTCAAGAATTCATATCAATTCCATAACAACATTTGATTGAGTTTAGGAAAACATATGTTGTCCCTAGTCCACTTGACAACCCTAAACCCAATATGGCATTCAGAATGTTCCAAACATATAAGAAGACATCCAAGTGATATTATAAACATATTTAAAGTATACATAGATCCAATTAACCAAAAAAAAATTCTAATAGCCTCTGGTAACCATACGAAACCTTAAAACTTTATGATGTTCATAAACTGAATTATTTCAAGCAAGGATTAAATGCAAAGAATAGTCATCATAGAACAGTCATCCATATCTTCCACAAACCAAATAATAAATAAAATTGCTTTAGTGGAGATTTATATAACATAATTATGGACTCTCAATTTTATTTTTAGGAAGATCTAACGGTGGGAAAGAAATTTATGACTTCTGGTTTAAAATAGAAAATTTTGGTTAGGGTTCAAACCTGCCTTCACTAAAATAGTTGTAATTTTCACAAAACATAATTAAAATTCACCAATACAATTGGAAATGAAATATAAGACTTAGGATAATCTCTGATATCAAATTCAGACTTTTATATGATCATATCTGCCTGTAGCATACGAATACATTTGACAAAAAATTCAGAATCAAGAATGGACAGGCATAGTCTGACAAAATGTCAACAATAAGGCATTAATTCGACCCTAAAAATAAAATCAGAGAGATACCCATTTGAGATCTATGAATTTTACTTCTAGAAAATTAATTTAGTAAAACCCTAGATGAAATTTAGGTTATTATAATAATATATCTCCAAAAATGGGTTGCTAAAAAACCCTAGGAAAACACATGCCAATTCTTACAAACAAAAACTCAAAACTTTAAAATAACCATAGAAATGAAAAGTATAGATATAATAAATAATGATAATATATAAATAGATCCATAATATATTAGAGACATAAAGTAACTAAAATATTCAATCCATACCTCATGTCCTGCGAAGGTTGAATCGAAGAAGGAAGGAAACAAAAGAGAAGACAAATCCAAACTTGAGATGCATCCTTCAAACCCTATCCAATTTCAGAAATCTCCATGAAAGAAAGAAATAATTCTATAGAAAAGAATCCCTCTCTCCACTACTGAAATTCTCACAAAAATCTCTCTCTCCCAAAAGGAAAGATAACCAAAAATTCTTAAAGACATATGCTTACAAACTCTCCCTCACATCTCCAAGTTTTCTCTCCAAAATCTACATGAAAAGTAAGGCCATCCTCTCCTCAATGCTTCAGCCCCAAAATCTTCCCTCTTCAAATGAGAAAGTAGTGCATATAAATAGATTTCCAAAGGTTGAGAGGAAAAGTAACCAACTCCCAACTAACTCTTAACTAAAGGGTATTATAAAATAACTTAATATCATAGAACTATATTACTCAAATATACAATAAAAGATTATTTTTATTCATTCATACACATATGTAATATTATCCTAACATATATGCATATTCCATCATTAATTACATCAATATCTATATATATAACCTATCCTCATTATTAATAATTAACAATTGAGAATAATATACCTTGCATTATTTAATATTTAATTATTAATAATATTATACTTTACATTAATCCCAAAATATACACCATCAACAATATCTACAATAATTAACATATAATCACATATAAATTATATATATATAAATACATATATGTGTGCACCCATATATATATTTCTATATATATATATATATATATATATATATATATATTTATATATATATAGATACATGCCAAATACCAAACACTCTAATCTATAAGATTATGAAGTAATAGATCAAAATATTATTACCTATTTATAATTACTATAGGATATAATCATTGAGGTAGAATAAAATCACATGCCTCAAAATAAATCTAATCATCCAAAGAGGCCATACAAATCAACTATGAAACATATCAAGAAAACCATAAGATCAAACAAGGTCAACCAAAGTCAACAAGGAAAGTCAAGCCAAACTCCTGAAACACAACATAGAAAGATTAACTAAGAATCATACCAAGAAGGAGAAATAAATAAAATGAGTAAAAAAATCATACAACCAAATGAATTCAAGTGGCCACAAGGCACTAACTACAACCATGCCCAACCGGGTGCGTGCGATTTGGGTTTTTGACCTCAAGGTTGACTGACAAAGAAGGAACCCTAATATTCCCAAATTGGAATAATGACAAAGGAAGACTCATGTAGGGGCCTTAGTACTATCTCCATAACAACAACCATTGAGGATTTGAGGGCATGCTCAGACCTGTGAAGCCAGGTGAAGTCGATGCCCGGTACCTACAAGCCTGCATCACAAAGATGAAATACATATGCATGGATATACATATAAAATAAAACATTACAGATAGATGACCGGGATCGATACATCATGTGGACCTCAGCTATGTGAGTAACTATGACTTCATCCTGAATCATGAAAACACATCATGTATATATATACACTCAAAGCATGTAGCATCATCATAACGAAGGTTAGAATATCAAGCATTGTGTTAGTCTCTTATCAATACTAATAATAAATCAACATAACCAAATCATCAAGTGAGATATAAGATTCATCCAAAGTAACCTTAATAGAAGAAAATATAAATAATCACTTATATATATCTATCAAGTACATATCATATAACATCCTAACTATGTTCATAAAGGTCTTGAAGGTACTCAATACATACACGGAGATAAATACATACAAAAATGATACCTTTAGATAGTATGTCTAATATTAGAATCATTGAGTACTAGATTATGAAATTATTATAAACAAACTATAGGAATAGATCAAACAAGTATCATGTACAACTTAAGCTATAAGAAAACATCGAAAGATCTTAATTCTTTCAAAAACACAAAACTTATATTAGGGTTAGAGGGGTATTACACATAATCTATTCCTTCTTCTTGTGCGTAGCCTTTACATACCAGCCTAGCTTTATTTCTTGTGATGTGACCATGCTCATTCAACTTATTAAAAAATACCCACTTTGTCCCATTGACATTCTTATTTTATGGTCTTGGCAATGTAGTCTAGGTATCATTCTTCTTTATCTGGTCTATCTCTTCATTCATTTCTTCTATCTAGTCTTCATTTCCTAATGCCTCCTTTGTTGTCTTAGGCTCAAATTCACATAGTAAACATGTTGGATCTCTTGCGTTGCTTCTGGTCTAAATTCCAGTATCTTTATCTCCAATAATCTATTCAGGCTTGTGATGTCTCCTTACATATTATGCTAGAATAGGTTCTACTCTCCTTTCATTTTTCTCATCAGGTTCAACAATAAGATTATCAGATTCAGCTTCTGAATGCTTGGCAACCTCTCCTTGGTACTCGACATCTTCTTCCTATCACTCGACATGTTCTTCTTCTCTCTCAGTATTGTTATCTTGATGCTCAACATTTCTTACCCAAGACTCAGGATCAGGTGTAAGTTTGCCACTTGCCTCTTCTTCCTGTATATACACAAAAGATCTATAATCTTTTGGTTTTCTTTTACTATCAGCTTCATTTTTCTCTACATACTCATCAACTTTGACATTCACACTTTCCACAATTTTGTTAGTGTTAGAATTCAAACAATTATAAGATTTACTTTTTATGGAATAGCCTAGGAAAATACCCTCATCGCTTTTAGCATCAAATTTTCCATTTATACTCTCCTTTAGTATGTAGCATTTACTTCCAAAAATTCTAAAGTACTTTACATTAGGTGCATACCCATGCCACAACTCATAAGGTGTCATATTTGTACCTTTTTTGATCTGTACTTGATTAAGAGTATAAACAACTGTACTTATAGCTTCTTTCCAATACTTTAGTGCAACATTATTTTTAATCATTAATGTCCTTGCACAATCCAAAATAGATCTATTCCTTCTCTCAGCTATACCATTCTATGGAGGAGTTCTAGGTGAAAACATATTTCTTTTGATCCATGTATCATTGCAAAATAGATTAAATTCATTGCATATAAATTCTCCACCTCAGTCAGATCTCAGACACTTCAGGTTCCTACCTATCTCCTTTTCAACCTTAGCCACATACCACTTAAAAAATTGAAAAGCATCATATTTTTCTTTTAAGAACATTACACACATCATTCTAGTATAATCATCCACAAACAGGATAAAATATCTAGCACCACAATAGCTTTGTACACTCATCAGTCCATAAAGGTCAGTATGAACCAAATCTAGGATATTCTCAAAAGTAAAAGTTTTGCTCTTGAAACTTGACTTTTTCATCTTACCCAGCTGACATTCTGATGTAGCAGTGGCAAATGGAAGCCTTCAAATAGTGATCAAGTGGTAAGTTTCCATCCTTCAACACCCAAGGTGACAGGGTCAAGTGCTCAATACTTATCACAAGTATCCAAAAGGACTAGGAAATAGGTTATCACAACCCCAACTCTCCAATGTAACCTAATCACTAGGTTTACCAAATTCCTAAGCACCAAAAACCAAGGATTCACTAAGAGGTCTCTATAACAAAAGTGATCAAAACCCCATGAAATGGATACCAAGACCGGCGGTGGCCTACAAACACTACTCTGGCCTATTGAGGTCTTATTATTATAGTACCAATGGTTCTTTCATTCAAAAGCAACCCATAACACCAAGATGCTTCACAACTTGAGGATTTGGCTTGTAGCCCTTCCTAGAGTGAAATTTGAACATAAGTTTGACAACTTTTAAGGAAGTTGTTCGAAAGTTGCTTGACAACTTTTAGAGCAACTTTGCCAATTTTGCAATTTTGCAAATCTAATGACCAAAATTGGTCCTAACCTTTTTTTGATGATCCCTAATGGATCCAAGCATAGAAATACATGAAAATACCTATGACTAGGGTGTTGGATCATAAATGACCACTAGTTAGACCAAGGGCTCATAAAATGCCAAACTTGGAACTATGGTCTTACAATGAGATCCAATGTCTAACCCTTATCCTAAGCATGACTAGAGGCCTCTAAGGACCTTAGTGTGAAATCCTAGGTTCCATAGGAATGCTTGTTGAATCTGGAGTAGGTAGTCCTGCACCATACTCGCCTTGAATTTTAAAACACAAGTCCCTACTTGAGAATAACTGCTCCACCGAAGTGCCATGTTGCTTGATTTGATCTTTGGTCAGCCATGTAGCATCTATGTTGGGGAGGCCCTTCCATTTGACTAGGTACTGCATGTACTTCTTAGTCCTAGTCTGTCTTAGTATCTTTGTGTCCAAGATTTCCTCTAACTCCACTGGTTTGATTTGAGGGAGATTGGTAACATGGTCTTCATCTTTGGTGTCCTCACCTTGCTCATTTGATGAACCTATTGTAGTTTTGTATGGTGTGAGGTCTGCCACATTGAATATAGGAGAGATCTGCAAAGTTGGAGGAAGGGAGATCTCATAGGCATTGTCACCTATTTTGTTAAGTACGCTATAGGGACCTACTTTCTTCATTTGTAATTTGGAGTATCTACCCTTAGGTAGTCTCTCCTTTCTTAGGAAGGCCCAAACCCTGTCCCCTACTTTGAAATGGACCTCTCTCCTTCTCTTGTCAGCATTTTCTTTGTACTTCAAACTAGACCTTTGGAAGGTTTCTTTCACTTGCTGCTGTACCTTTGTGATGATCTCTGCCAGTTCTTGGCCTTGAGCACTAATTTTGAAATCAGAGGGGAATTCCATCAGATCCAATGGTCCCTTTGGGTTTAAACCATACACTACTTGGAAAGGAGTCTTACCGATTGACCTATTTATTGAGTCATTGAAGGAAAAATCTTCTTGGGATAGGATTGTATCCCACATTTGTGAGTATTTCTTGGTTAGGCATCTTAAGAGATTGCCTAGGGACCTGTTTACTACCTTGGTCTACTCATCTATTTGTGGGTGATAGGCAGAGCTATAGGTGAGATTTGTACCCAACTTCTTGAAGAGTGTCCTCCAAAAGTGCCCTTGGAACTTTACATCCCTATCTGATACAATTGTCTGAGGTAAGACATGAATTATAACTACTTCTTTGAAGAAGAGATTGGCTATATGAGATGCATCATTTATTCTCTTCCATGGCACAAAGTGGGCCATTTTGCTGAACCTATCCACTATGACAAACACACTATCAAATCCTTGCTTGGTTTTAGGCAGTCCCATTACAAAATCCATTGATATGGACTCCCAAGGTCTTGAAGGGATTGGTAGAGCCCTTGATTTATTGTCATCCCTTTAGCTTGTTGGAAAATAGTACAAGACTCAATAAACTTCTTAACTTTATTATTCAACTTGGGCCAAAAATAGCTCCTCTTCACCATGTCTATTGTCTTGTCAATGCCAAAGTGTCCTCCTAGGCCACCACAATGTTTTTCTCTGATTATGTTTTCTCTCATTGAACACTTTGGTATGCATAATTGTTCTCCCTTGAATAGAAGCCCATTTTGAATCAGACATTCAGAAAAATTAGTGTGATATTTGCCCTCCATTTTTGTACAAATCTGATATATCTCTAAAAAATCAGGGTCATCTAGGTACAAGTGTTTGAGGGACTTAATTCCCACATTTTGTAGTTGAAATTCTTCAAACAGACCAATCCTCCTACTAAGGGCATCAAAAAATTTATTTTCTACACCCTTTTTATGCTTAATGTTGAAGGTATAGGCCTACAATTGCTCTACCCATTTGAGATGCCTGACTGAGAGTTTTTCTTGTGAATTGATGAAGCTTAATGCATGGTTGTCAATGTAGACTACAAAATCTTTTGGGATAAAGTAGTGCCTCCATTTCTTGAGGGCTTGGACCATGGAATAGAACTCTAGGTCATAAGTAGAGTACTTCCTTTTGGCCTCATTCAATGTCTTTGAAAAGAAAGCAACTGCCTTGCCTTCTTGGCTTAGGACTGCTCCTATAGCCAAATTACTTGCATATATCTCCATAGTGAAGACCTTGTTTAAATTAGGGAGGACCAAGATAGGGTATTGGGAGACTCTATTCTTCAAGTATTGGAATGCATCATTGGCTTCCTTTGTCCATGCAAACTTAGTCTTCTTTCCACCTTTGATTGTTTCAAGCATTGGTGCACACACATGACTAAAATTTTTAATGAACTTCCTATAGAATGTTGCAAGCCCATGAAATCTCCTTACATCACCTTGATTCTTTAGTGGAGGCCAATTAATGATTGCATCTACCTTCTCAGGATCCATCTTGAGGTTACCTTGTGAAATTACAAAACCTAGGAACACAAGTTCCTTCCTCATAAAGATGCACTTTTCCAAGTTGATTACCAACTTGTGCTGATGGAGTCTTCTTAGTACCTGTTTCACATGATCAAGATGGTCTTCCTTGCTATGACTGAATATTAGTATGTCATCAAGGTAAACAACAACAAATTTTCCAATAAAATCTATGAATATCTCATTCATAAGCCTCATAAAAGTGCTAGGGGCATTGCTTAAACCAAAGGACATTACTAACCATTCAAACAAACCTTCAGTATTCTTGAATTTTTTTTTCCATTCATCTCTAGGCTTGATTCTGATTTGATGGTAGCTAGACTTTAAGTCTATCTTGGTGAAGTAGAAAGCACCTCCTAGTTGATCCAATAAGTCCTCAATTCTTGGCATGGGAAATATGTACCTTATTATGATTTTGTTTAGGGCCCTACTATTAGTGCATAACCTCCATTTTCCATCCTTTTTAGAGCCCAAGACTAAAGGTACAACACAAGGACTGAGACTCTTTTGGATGAGTCCTCTTTCCAACAATCTCTACATGCTGCAATGGTGTCATTTTGTATGGTTCTTTATTAGGTAGGGATGAGCTTGGTATGAGGTCTATTTGATGACTAATGTACCTTATGGGAGGGAGGCTAGTGGGTAGGTCACTAACAGTCACATCTTTGTACTTTTGTAGTAGTTTTATGGCTTCATTTGGTATGGGCTCCCTTTGATCAGACCTGATGTTATCTTTGGGTTTTGAGATCAAGACAAATGGTTCAATATCAGATTCCTTCAGGGTTTTCAACATCTTTTTTTCCCCCATGATGATCACAGTGGGTTCTTTTTTAGTTTTGCTATCCGGTAGGGGCTTCATAGTGAAGGTCTTCCCATCTTTGGTGATGGAGTGGGTGTTTTTCCTACAGTGGTGTATGGCATCAACATCAAATTGCCAAGACCTACCTAGAAGGATGCATGAGGCATCCATCTCAACAACATCACAAAGGACCTTGTCCTTGAAGTCAGCAATAGAAAACTCTATCCAAGCTTGTTCTGTGACTAGAGTTTGTTGGCCTTTGGTTAACCATGAGACATGATAGGGGCAAGGGTGTGGTTTCTTAGGGAGGTTTAACTTATGAACCATTTCACAAGATACAAGATTTTCAATTGAGCTAGAATCAATAAGAAGATTGCATACCTTTCCATGACATTTGATCTTTGTCCTGAAGAGGTTCTTTCTTTGTGGAGGCTCTTGGGTTTGTGGTACTTGAAGGAAGACCTGCCTCATCATTAGACACACTCCTTCCTCTAGTTCCAAGTCTCTAGCATCAACATTGTCTTCTTGTTTATCTTCTTGGACAAGTTGTGCTCTCCTCTCACCTTGGTTATTGTTGTTTCTCTTCTCATGGCATCTTCCTACATGGTGTCCCATTTGGTTGCAATAGAAACACTTCAATGGTCCATTACCTCTTCTTGAATTTGTCCTTCCTCTATTGAAAGGTCTTCTTCCTCTATATTTTTCTCTTGAATTAGAGTCACTATTTTCCTTATGTCCTTGGTCAGGGGTCCTACTACTGCTATTGCCACTTTGTCCCTTGTTCCAAGAGTTTCTCTTGCCTCTCAAGTTCTTCCCACTATCATTACTCTTCTCTTTTCCAAAGTCTTGCTTCCTCTTCCATTTTTCCTCTACCTTAAGTGCCATTTGATAGCACCTATTGACTATGGTAGGGTAGTGTAGACTTATCTCTTCTTGAATGGATACCTTCAAGCCATTCATGTACCTTGCTATCTTTTGTATCTTCAAGCCATTCATAGACAATATTAGGAACTCCTCGGTGTATGAGCCTACATCCATGTCCTTTTGTTTTAGACTTTGCTTCCTCCTATGGAGTTGTACCCCATAGTCCTTAGGTACATATGTCTCTTTGATCAATGCTATAATTCTATTCCATGAATTGATCATATTCTTCCCATTCTTCACCCTCTTAGTTTGGATGAAGTTCCACCAAGTCAGGGCTACTCCCTTTAACTTGGATCTTGCCACCTTTACCCTCTATTTTTTGGGGATGTCCTCACATTCAAATAATGTTTTCAAAGCCTCTATCTAATCCAAGTCTAGATTAGCATTCTCCTCCATGGTTATCCTTCCCATGGATTTCAAGTTATCTATGAAAGGCCTTTGGTCTATAGGGATTTGTTCATCAGCATCATCCTCTTCTTCTTCACTCCCTTCTTCATTTTTAGACCCATCTTCTTTGTCTTTGTCATCAATCTTTTTCTCAAGCTCTTGAAGCCTCCTAGTTAAGGCTTTATTTGTAGCCTTTTTCTCTCTCACCATTTTTGCCAACTAACTATTTGTGACCCTTGTAGGGATCTCCTCATTCTCAGGATTAGACATAGCTCTTATACCACTTGATGCAGTAGTGGAAAACATAAGTGTTCAAATAGTGAGCAAGTGGTAAGTTTCAATCCTTCAACACCCAAGGTGATAGGGTCAAGTGCTCAATACTTATCACAAGTATCCAAAAGGACTAGGAAATAGGTTATCACAACCCCAACTCTCCAATGTAACCTAATCACTAGGTTTAACAAATTCCTAAGCACCAAAAACCAAGGATTCACTAAGAGGTCTCTATAACAAAAGTGATCAAAACCCCATGAAATGGATACCAAGACCAGGGGTGGCCTACAAACACTGCTCTAGCCTATTGAGGTCTTATTCTTATAGTTCTAATGGCTCTTTCATTCAAAAGAAACCCATAACACCAAGATGCTTCACAACTTGAGGATTTGGCTTGTAGCCCTTCCTAGAGTGAAATTTTAACATAAGTTTAACAACTTTTAAGGAAGTTGCTCGAAAGTTGCTTGACAACGTTTAGAGCAACTTTGCCAATTTTGCAATTTTGCAAATCTAATGACCAAAATTGGTCCTAACCTTATTTTGATGATCCCTAATGGATCCAAACATAGAAAAGCATGAAAATACCTATGACTAGTGTGTTGGATCATAAATAACCACTAGTTAGACCAAGGGCTCATAAAATGCCAAACTTGGAACTATGGTCTTACAATGAGATCCAATGTCTAACCCTTATCCTAAGCATGACTAGAGGCCTCTAAGGACCTTAGTGTGAAATCCTAGGTTCCATAGGAATGATTGTTGAATCTAGAGTAGGTGCTCCTACACCACATTCTTTGCACATTACATTCTGAGGTTTCTTCAATCTAGGTAGACCTCTCACTTTCTTTTTCTTACTAATTTCTACTAGATTATCAAAGTTAACATGACATAGCCACTTATGCCATAACCAAATATCATCAAGTTGTGCAATCATACATGTTTCTTTAGATAGGTCTAGATAGAACAAATTACCTCTTGTCTATTCTCCACTTCCAATGAGTTCACTAGTGGCAACACATATTTTGGCCTTTCTGTGATGAAATTCCACTTGGTAGCCAGTGCTATTAAGCTATACAACACTTAGCAGATTATAGTTAAGACCCTCGACCCAATAAGCATTTTCAAAAGTGATATTATAAGTCATCTTAATCAACCCTTTGCCTCTAACAGGACATGGTGCATCATTACCAAATTTCACACTCCCACCTTTATAATGATCTAAGGTATCAAACTTACTCTTGTCTCCAGTCATATATGTCAACATCCACTATCAATAATCCATTTATTAGTTGTGTTCACATAAGATATCAATGCAATTTTCTCATCCTCATTAGATTCATCTTTCACTACAACATAGACAACCTCAATTTCAAAATCATCATTATTAGTGTCAGTCTCTTCTTTGCTAACCTCTATCTTCTCTTTTTTCTTTATGCTTGTTGTCTCTTTCTTCATCCTTATCATCCCTGTTAGGACATCTAGCAGCTATATGACCAACTTTATTACATAAAAAATGTATAATAGGGAGTTTACCTTTGTATTTTCCTTTTCCCCTTTTCATTATTCTAGCCATAAGAGCTTCTAGATCCTCAAGTTCTTCATCAAATGTGTCACTATCACTTTCACTGGTGCATCTTTCTTTTTCCTTCTTTGACTTACTCAGAACCATTTTTGACTTAAAAGTAGATTCAATATTACCAATAGTGAAGTTATCATAGTTAGAAAGTTCAAAAATAGTAAGCTTACCAACCAAACTTTCCAAAGTAGGAGCATTTGTAGGGTTACATCTAGATTCCTGAATTACAAAAATTTTAATTGCATAGATAGGACACAGAGTTCTCAATACTTTTCCTATTATAGTTTCACCATCAATAGTTCCATTTTCTTCTCTAATAGCATTTACAACTTCTTTTATTCTACCACAATATTGTGCAATATTCTCACCTTCTTGCATTCTATTTCATCAAATTTACCTCTTAGGCTCTTAGCTTTTTCTCTCAACACATTTATGTCACCTCCATAAAAGTTTGCAAGGGTGTCCCACATTTTCTTTGCATTACTATAGTCTTTGATGTCTTCAAATTCTGGATGACTTAGGGAAGACACAATCTCCAACATTGCTTGGTTGTCTTCTTGTTTAGCTTTCATTTCCTCAGCATTCATAGGTGCAACAGGAGTAAAATAGTCATGATCAATATAATACTTTGTAGAATCACTAGTTCTGACCAGATGCAGCTTCATCAAGCTTTGCCATGTAGGGAAGTTCTCCTTATTTAGCTTTGGTACCTCCTTATACATCCTGATCATTTGCTTCAAGTACCTTCAAACTTGTTCTCTATAAGCACCAACAACTCTGATACCAATTTTTAATATGATTTAGAAAAATAAAGAGGGGGGCTGAATCAGTTGTTCTTAGGTCTAGATGTATAGAACAAACTTTAAAACTCTTCAAAAAATCAGATCTAAAAACCAATAGCTACTTGGTCATTACTGATTGCATAACATAAATATATAATAGTGTAGTCCACTTATCCAATAGCATTTAACACATTAAAAATAGAAATGTTCAAACCAAAACATTCACACAAGTATCAACACGAGGATTTATAGTGGAAAACCAATTTGGGAAAAACCACTTTGTAACAT
>BSBK01007503.1:557500-649864 GCA_027943335.1 Chamaecyparis obtusa
TACTATGAATTTCTTTGCTGACCGAATGAGCTTGATAAATAATATGACATTAGTGTGACATCAAAGAAAACACACAATTTGTTGGTTCTCTTCCTTGCAGGACCAAATTTGAATCAAATGGTTGGGCTTAAAACACAGGTTAGGCACTCAAGCTTGACAAGGAAAACAAACCAATTGATGAGGATAGAGAGAAATCCTCCTTCTTCTTTGAGCTCCACATTCACTCAGGTGGGTATTGCCTTATCTGTACATTCAAGACACCTCATGACAAACCAAAGGCCTGCAGATAGATTAATGTGGAATAGCAGTCAATCTCCTATAGGTATCCTATACCCCAATGATAGAAAGTCTCATGCAATAGCCCTACTTGCATGGAATCAGACTGAAAGCTAGAGACCTATACTAACAGCAAGAAAGGGAAAGGGTGGAACTAGAAGGAAATGATTTGAATGGATAGAAGGGACCTCTGAGATACCCTAAGTCTCACATAGACCAGTGCCTTATCCAATGGGCCATAGAGTCAAATACAATATTGCAAGGGACATCTATGAAACAAGAAAATAATATACCCAATGTGTTGATGCCTGACATCAATCACACACCATGACCAAACCTCAACTTAGCACCCACCTGTGTATTTAAGTATTTTATTATCCACTCAAAGGATTTTAACCCTCCCCTTAGAAGAGACCTATAAATAGACAATACATTAACCAGCATCCACTAGAAGACAAGCATGAAATATCTTTGACACCTTAGCTCATACATACATAAACACTAACTCTGAACCAGTTATCCCTATGAAGACAACTCCACTTACAAGCACATAAGAAATGCAAATAAAAAAATCAAACACCCTTGATGTATGATTAATGAATCCAAAATTTAAATGGAGATAGCTTGGTAACAGTAAGAGTATATTAACTTCTCATACATAAGACAAATCTATTACAATATGTATTTTGTTCTTTGAGCCAACAAGAGAAAGAGGAACACTCTATATGTAAAGAGAAGGATGAAAATCTATAGGGAAAAACCCTTCACTGGAACTAACAAAATTCAGAACTGTTACATAGTAAAAAAATTTGACAATTTATACCACTAGCTGCCTTGGAAACCCATAACAGGTTGCAACAAGCTACAAATAGCTAAGGCATAGGTTACAATAGCTAAACCAATTGGAAATGGTCAAAAATTTATTGCAGGGGCATGAAAGTTAGGCAATCCAAAGAGAAAAGATCTCATACCATAATTAAGATCAGGCCACAAGACCAGGAGATTGCCATAAAAACTAGTCTAATCAACCACTTGCAAACACTTCTTGAGCCAAGATTGTAATCATTTCTTACATGGTACAGATCCATACAAATGATTATCAAGCACCCTAGACCACACTGGAGCGGCAAAAAAATCACTTATTTACCAGTTCCAATCACTTCTGCATTGAAATTCAGTCCTTTCTATCACTGGAAACCCTCAAAAAATTCAAAATTTGAAAACAAACGGCTACTTTGCACTTCATAGGTTTTATGTTCCTCAACTATTCGCCCCTAGTTGCACAATCGCATGGTCATCAACTTAACTACCATAGGAATCTAGGCTTCAAATTATGCTTGGTCGCATGATCGCAAGGCAGCAAACTAACCTTTGCGATCATGCGACCGTGGTCTCCTTAACACGGTCAACAGTCACAAACCCTGCAGAAAAGTCCTTCGGCCACCACATAAATCCCTTGGAAAATGAAAAATGGGCATGTCAGCAACACGGCACCGTGGACCCACACAACTCTGCAACCGTGACATCCAAACGGCGGTCACATGATCGTATAGCCGAAACCTAGGCTATGCGAACACACGACAAGCCATGAGATTGCCACCCTGTCACCGCAAACACCGGCCCCACCTTATCTGCTGAACTGGTGACCGAAGAACTTTGGCCAGTTCATGAAATACTTTACCACCATCGCCAAAAGACTTAGCGACCACGTGACCATTATTTGCTAATCGCCAAAAGAACTAGCGAATCACCTTTTTATTACATGAATGCGCAAACACAATGAAATGCTGTCAGCACCACCAGGTCTTTATCCATTCCACCAAACCTTAGACCCCACCTAGGCCCACCTGATGCCACATGTCATCACATCATATGTTGAAACCATGCCTAGTCACCAGACACAGGACCCACTGCTAAGAAAAGCCTTACCTTTGGGAAGATCAGACGGTGGTCGCATGATCGCAAAGAGGAGGAATATTCCTCATGATCATGTGGAAACCATAGATCTCATCTACATTATTACTCCACTTTGAGAAATACCAGACCCACCAACTAACTGCCAAGCACTTAGCGACCATGCGACAAACCGTTCACCAAGTCATGAGATGTTAGCTGCTAACTGCCAACCACTCAGAGATTACGTGACTAACAGTCACCGAGTCACTGAAGGTTAGGCACCTAACTGCTAGAAATAAGAGAATGCATGACAACATAGTTGCCAGGTCACCGAATAGAAGATGTGACCGCCAGGAGATCTAGAGAATCAATGACAAGAAACTGAGCAAGGACGGGGCCCCCACCATCCATCACACCTATGCAGTTAAGACCAAGGTCGAAAACACATAGAGTTTTGATGCCAGAAGACAAGTGCACAAAATAGGAAGCACAAGGTCAAAAAAAACACACAAGCTAAAAATAGCATGGATTTATAGAAACACTATGGGTTTTCGACACTAAGACAGATTTTGAAAATATTTCTAGCAGACCTTAAACTTGGACAACTTTTTGGATTTCTCAATTCATCACATGTGATATGGATTGGAGCAAGGTGAAACATTGAAGAACACAGGGTAGGAGCAGAAACCATAAAACATTTGTAGGGAGGAGGCTATTTTCATAAGATTTTGCAATGACAGGAAAATGGACTAACAGTGGCTCTAGTTGGGGATGCATGTCTCTTGCAGGCATGGCAAGAATTCAGATCTCTGGGAGAAGCAGACCACCAACTAGACAAAAAGCAAGGATGTCAAAAAATGTAGGGAATAAGAAGGAAAAGGACAGAACAGAAAAGGGAAAGATATTTACAGAATTTATAGGTATGTACAACCAAGCTCATGGTCTCAAAAGAAAACTAGTGACCCTCCTGCATCAAAAATTTGGTTTTCATCCACATATGCAACCAGCCACCTGAAAATTTCATGACCACCTTGTTGCAAACATATGTAAATATTCATGGGCTGAAGAATGAAACTATGCTGATCACCACCCATTTTCTTCCAGTCACAACCATCATATTCATATTCAAATTCTAAGAAGTAGGGAACATCATCTACTTCTTCCTGCTGACTGGAAAGAATAAAAACTCACCTTGTAATGCATTAGAAAATAAAACATACTGAGCATCATTCATTACATCAGAATTACCTGGCTGAAAAGAACTTGAATCCTCTAGTTTACCTTCATATATTGCTTCAGCCGCTGAGAAACCTGGTTCATCAATGACATCTTCATGAACTAGATCATGAACCAAGTGAAGGTCTTTATCAAAGCTTTGGTGACAAGGAAGCACTACATCATCATTTTCACCAAAAGATTTTCTATCCCAACTATTGAAGATTGGGTCTTCAATACTATCACACTCAGTATCATATTTAGCAGAAATAGGAAAAGGGCTTGAACAGGAAATTTGTTCATCATTGTAGTCTTGATGATAGGAAAACACACTGTCATGTCCTTCTACTTCTCTTTCTACAGAGTCATTACTAGAGGGGGAACCTTGTATACATGGGTTTTCATGGTCACTTTGAACACTAGCCTCATTATCAGTGTCAAATACTATATCACAGGGGAGCTTCAAATCAAAATCCAAAGCAAGGGCATACCTCTAGAATTCATCAGCCAAGAGTGCTGAAATCATTTCACTACTTAGTGGACTTTGAGCTTCATTTTCTTCTTCATCAGCTACATCCCTGTCATTGCAAACATCATTCTTATCCAAGACAAGAATGGAGACATCTGGCCTTAGATCATCTTGTGTGAAATAATCAATGCAGGAATCATCATCTACATCATATTCAATATCTTCCCTTTCACACAAAACATCATCAATCTGGGACAAGAAGATTGCCCTCTCATGTTGACAAGAAGAAAAATCTATAGACAAAAAGGGAATATTTCCATCCTCAGATTCATCTTTAACATCCTCATATGCACTGATCTCAAAATTAGCTTCATAATCAACACTCTCTGCATAGTGAGAATCAACATTAGAAACACTGGCCTCCTCATGAACATCATTAGGAGCCACCAGTCTTAGCAATCTTATGTCCTCTGCTAACTGCCAGTTCACCAATTTCAACCTTGCTAATTCTTTCTTGAGAGTAGCAACTTTATCAAAATGCTCAACAAACTTAGCCTCAACACATCCCAAGAAGGGATTGAACATGAAGGCAAGGACAAGAACCACTTCCTTGCACCATCAAAAAATGTGTCCACAAATAGCCTCATGGAAATATCCTCATGTTCAACATCCATATCTCCAAAAATACTCATGACAACATCAACATGCTGGCTTGCAGAAACAGATCCACCAGCCATGAATCTTGGCAAGCATTTCCCATCTTCAGCAGAGAACTCATTAGGGGCACCTTCAATGCCATCAAAATAAAATGGCCTATATTCCTCCATGAGGAATTGCCCATTACAACTCATCCCTTTACAACAGTGCTACACACTTGATAGGGAAACATTTTCAATCAGAGAATACCTGGAAGTTTTGTAGTAGAAACCTTTGGCTAGAAGTAGGGTAGATCTAGAGCTCACCATGCAGCTCCATCAGATAACTTTGATAGTGTAGAATTGCCACCTCCCTGAATAGGAAAGTATTTATTGATTTGTATATCTCTTCCAACCAACTAAAACTTCATTAGGCCACACTGTTTATCAGGAACTACACTGATTAAACAAAGAACTCAGAGTCACCACTCACAGCTACGTGAGAAAATTTTGCAAATAATTTTTTGTATATCTGACTTTTTTCTTTGAACCAAGACTCTGGGATGATCCAGCCAAGCAAGGGAGCTTGCTATCCTTTATTTCTTCCCCAGCAGAGTCGCCATTTTGTTGGTGACTCAGATGGGCCAAACCAATCTGGTCAAAAGATATGATATTGCAAAATTTGTAACCATAACTAGAGCTCCTTAATAGGTTTTCCTTATGTTCTCCCCAGCAGAGTCACCATTTTGTTGGTTCTCTCCCTAGCAGGACCAAACTTAAATCAAATGGTTGGGCTTAAAACACAGGTTAGGCACTCAAGCTTGACAAGGAAAAAAAAACCAATTGATGAGGATAGAGAGAAATCCTCCTTCTTCTTTGAGCTCCACATTCACTCAGGTGGGTATTGCCTTATCTACACATTCAAGACACCTCATGACAAACCAAAAACCTACAGATAGATTAATGTAGAATAATAGTCAATCTCCTATAGGTATCCTATACCCCAATGATAGAAAGTCTCATGCAATAGCCCTACTTGCATGGAATGAGACTGAAAGCTAGAGACCTATACTAACAACAAGAAAGGGAAAGGGTGGAACTAGAAGGAAATGATTTGAATGGATAGAAGGGACCCCTGAGATACCCTAAGTCTCACATAGACTAGTGCCTTATCCAATGGGCCACAGAGTCAAATACAATATTGTAAGGGACAGCTATGAAACAAGAAAATAATATACCCAATGTGTTGATTCCTGACATCAATCACACACCATGACCAAACCTCAACTTAGCACCCACTTGTGTATTTAAGTATGTTATTATCCACTCAAAGTATTTTAACCCTCCCCTTAAAAGAGACCTATAAATAGAGAATACATTAACCAGCATCCACTGGAACACAAGCATGAAATATCTTTGACACCTTAGCTCATACATACATAAACACTAACTCTAAAATAGTTATATCTATGAAGACAACTCCACTTGCAAGCACATAGGCAGTGCAAACAGAAAAATCAAACACCCTTGATGTATGATTAATGAATCCAAAATTCAAATGGAGATAGCTTGGTAACAGTAAGAGTATATTAACTTCTCATACATAAGATAAATTTTTTACAATATGTATTGTGTTCTCTGAACCAACAAGAGAAAGAGGAACACTCTATATGCAAAGAGAAGGATAAAAATCTATAGGGCAGAACCCTTCACTAGAATTGACAAAATTCAAAACAGCTATAGAGTCAAAAATTTGATAATTTATACCACTAGCTGCCTTGGAAACCCATAACAGGTTGTAACAAGCTACGAACAGCTAAGGCATAGGTTACAACAGCTAAACCAATTGGAAATGGTTAAAAATTTATTGCAGGGGCATGAAAGTTAGGCAGTCCAAAGAGAAAAAATCTCAGACCGACATTAAGATCAGGTCACAAGATCAAGAGATTGCCATAAAAACCAGTCTAATCAACCACCTGCAAACACTTCTCGAGCCAAGATTGTAATCATTCCTTACATGGTACAGATCCCTGCAAATGATCATCAAGCACCCTAGACCACACTGGAGTGGCAAACAAATCACTTTTTACCAGTTCTAATCACTTCTGCATTGAAATTCAATCCTTTCTATTGCTGGAAACCCTCAGAAAATTCAAATTTGAAAACAAATGGCTACTTTGCACTTCACTGGTTTTATGTTCCTCAACTGTTTGCCCCTAGTCACACAATCGCACAGTCATCAACTCAACCGCCATAGAAATTTGGGCTTCAAATTATGCTTAGTCACATGTTCATAAGGCACCAAACTAACCTTTGCGATCATGCGACCGTGGTCTCCTTAACAGGGTCAATAGTCACAAACCCCAGAGAAAATTCCTTCGACCACCACATAAATCCCTCAATGAATGAAAAATGGGCACGTCAGCAACACGACACCTTGGACCCACACAACTCCGCAACCGTGACATCCAAAAAGTGGTCACATGATCGCATAGTCGAAACTTGGGCTATGCGAACACATGACAAGCCATGAGATTGCCACCCTATCACCGCAAACACTGTCCCCAGCTTATCTAGCAAATTGGAAACTAAGGAAATTTGGCCAGTTCATGAAATACTTTACACCATCGCCAAAAGACTTAGCGACCATGCAACCATTGTTCGCTGAATCACCAAAAGAACTAGGGAATCACCTTTTTATTACAAGAATGTGTGAACACAATGAAATCTTGTCGGGACCGCCAGGTCTTTATCCATTCCGCCAAACCTCAGACCCCACCTGGGCCCACCTGATGCCACATGTCATCATGTCATACATTGAAACCACACCTAGTCACCAGACATACGACCCACCACTGAGAAAAGCCTTACCTTTGGGAAGATTGGACGATGGTCGCATGATCACAAAGGGGAGGAATATTCCTAATGATCATGGGGAAACCATAGATCTCATCTGCATTGTTACTCTACTTTGAGAAATGCCAGGCCCACCAACTAACTACCAAGCACGCAGCGACCATGTGATAAACCGTTCGCCAAGTCATGAGATGTTAGCCGCTAACTGCCAACCACTCAGAGATTACACGACTAACAGTCACCAAGTCACTGAAGGTTAGGCACCTAACTGCTAGAAATAAGAGAATGTGCAACAACATAGTCGCCAGGTCACTGAATAGAAGATGTGACTGCCAGGCAATCTGGAGAATCAACAACAAGAAACTGAGCAAGGACAGGGCCCCACCATCCATCGCACCTGCGTAGTTAAGACCAAGGTCAAAAACACATAGAGTTTTCGATGCCAGAAGACAAGTGCACAAAATAGGAAGCACAAGGTCAAAAATAACACACAGGCTGAAAATAGCATGGATTTATAGAAACACTATGGGTTTTCGACACTAAGATAGATTTTGAAAATATTTCTAGCAGACCTTAAACTTGGACAACTTTTTGGATTTTTCGATTCAGCATATGTGATATGGACTGGAGCAAGGTGAAACATTGAAGAACACAGGGCAAGAGCACAAACCATGAAACATTTGCAAGGAGGAGGCCATTTTCATAAGATTTTGCTATGACAAGAAAATGGACTAACACAATTAATCCAAAAATCTCCCTCTTTGGCATTGATGGCAACACAATATGTCATAGCATAATAAAATTTCATAGAAAATATAGAGTAAGGAATATATGCTTAACTTTATTCTGATTCTCATCTATGAGAACTCCTTCTGTCAGAAAACTTCTCTTTTTGACTGAAAACTCTCCAAGAAAACTCTCGCTCTTAAAAATCTAAAGAAATTTCTTGAAATATGACAGCAAACTCTCCCTCTTTGACAACACATGCCAAAGACAACACATACCAGGTGAATAGCAATGTACCTTGAGTACTGATTCATATGTAATGATTCCTTGACTAAGCTGCATCAACTGACTGATCTTTAATATGCTCTGGTTGATGCATCACTAAAACTTCATTTAGTGAGCCTCGGATAGGGGAATGACCCCTAACTTACCTCTTACATACAAGAATGCATCCTTAGGTAGTGGCTTGGTGAATATATCTGCAATTTATTCTTTTGTATGAATATATTCCAATTTGATTTCCTTGTCCTACACCAATTCTCTGACAAAGTGATATTTTATAGCCATGTGTTTGGTTTTGGAATGCATTAATGGATTCTTTGAAATATTTATTGCACTTGTATTATCACAAAATATAACAATTGGTTCTTTGATCTCAACCTTCATGCCTTCCATTAACTATTTGAACGAAACAATATTAGAGCAGTTTACTACTGTAGCAACATATTTTGCTTCTGCTGTGGATTGGGATGTGCAATTTTTCTTTTTACTGGTCTAAGATACCAACCTCTTTCCAAGAAAGAATGCTCCACCACTTGTAATATTTATGTCATCAATGTTTCTTTCCTAATCAGCATCAATAAACACTTTTAAGTCTAGATTGCCTCCAAATTTATACCACAAGCCATAATCTTCAGTTCCTTTCAAGTATCTCAAGATTTTTTTGATTGCCATCATATGATTTTCTGTTGGTTTTACTGAGAATCTTGCTACTATACTAGTTGCTAAGGCAATATTAGGCCTTGTATGAACTACATACTGTAATTTTCTAATCATTGATCTGTATAAGGTCTGATCTACTTCTTTTGAATCATCATTTTTGGTAAGCTTCAGTCCAGTACACATGGGGGTACCAACTAGTTTTGCATCTTCCATACCAAACTTCTTAAGTATTTTCTTGATGTATTTAGATTGAGTAATGTAGATACCATTCTTGCTCTGCTAAATTTGAAGACCAACAAAAAACTTTATCTGACCAAACATAGACATTTCAAATTCTTCGATCATTTTCTCTGAAAATTCTTTGCACTGATCATCATTACCTGTAAACATAGTATCATCCACAAATATTTCTGCCAAAACAATTCTGTTATCTGGTCCTTCCTTGATGTACAAACTACTATTATCATTAGCTCTTTTGAAACCAATCTGAATAAGATAGTTATGTAATCTTTCATACCATGCTCTAGGGGCTTGTTTCAGACCATACAATGCTTTGTGTAACTTGCAAACCATATCCTTTTTGTCTAGATGAACAAAACCTTCAGGTTGCTCAATGTAGACTTCTTCATCAAGAATACCATTGAGAAATGCAGATTTTACATCCATTTGATATACCTTAAATCCTTTATGTGCTACATATGCAAGTAGAGCTCTTACACCTTATAATCTTACAACAGGATCAAAATTCTCTCCATAATCTATACCTTCTTCTTGAGAATACCCTTTACACACTAATCTAGCTTTGTTTCTAGATACTTGACCATCTTCATTCAGCTTATTCCTGAATACCCATTTTGTTCCAATTACATTTTTGTCTTTAGGCCTAGGTACAAGAGTCCATGTCTTGTTTTTCTCTATTTGTTATATTTCTTCATTCATAGCCTCAATCCAACTTTCATTTTCCAATGCATTTTAAAAATTTTTAGGTTCAAAGTCAACAAGTAAACATGTACCTTTGAGTTTACTTCTTGTCATAGTACCATCTGATTTGTTTCCAATAATTTGATCTGGTGTATGATGCTTCCTAACATACTTGGCCAATACAGGTTCCTTGCTTCTTGAATGAGTTACATTGTCATCTTCTTGAATTTTATCTTCAGGTTCAGTTTGCTCTGGCTTGGTAGATATTCGCTCGGTAGCTTCAGACTGAGACTCAGTTTCTTGTGACTCATTTTGAATTTTTTCTTGCAACTCAGTTACTGTACTGGGCTCGGTAGATGTAGTTTCCTTATTGATAGATGTGTCTGGCAATGTATCAGGTTCAATGTAAACAAATCTTTTGTAATCCTTTGGTTCTTTTTTTCTTTCTTCTTCAGTCTTTTCTGCAAACTCATCAACTTTCACATGTGCACTTTCTATGATTTTGTGAGTAGACAAATTCAAACATCTATATGCTTTACTTTTGCAAGAATATCCCAAAAATATTCCTTCATCACTTTTTACATCAAATTTTCCTTTTCTAAATTCTTTTAAGATGTAACATTTACTACCAAATACTTTCAGGTAACTTACATTAGGTTTATAGCCATACCATAACTCATAAGGAGTTTTGAATGTGTCTTTCCTCAATTGTACTCAGTTTAAGGTATGAACTGCAGTGCTAATAGCTTCCTTCTAGTATTTCATAGAAATGTTCTTTTCAATCATTAGAGTCCTTGCACAATCCATCATAGATCTATTCCTTCTTTCAGCTATTCCATTCTGCTTAGGAGTTCTTGGGGCTAATACCTATCTTTTGATTCCTCTTTCAATGCAGAAATTATTGAATTCATGGGAGATGAATTCACCACCTCTGTCTGATCTCAAGGACTTCATTTTTTTTCCTATTTCCTTTTCTACTCTTGCTAGATACCATTTGAATTTCTCAAATGCCTCTAATTTTTCTCTTAAATACATAACAGTTATCATTCTAGAGTAATCATGAACAAAGAGAATAAAGAATTTTTTTCCAATATAGCTTTCAATTCCAATAGGTCCACATAAATCAGTTATGCACAATATCCAAAATGTCTTCAGACTGATAGTTTTTACTTTTAAAACTAGTCTTTCCTATTTTTACCAATCTGACAATTCTTGCATAGACCAACATTAGGTTTCTTCAAAGTAGGAATACCTCTTACTTTCTTGAATTTTCTTATTTTCACCATATTATCAAAATTTACATGACATAACCTTTTGTGCCATAACTAACTTTCTTCAATTTGAGCAATAAAACATGAGCATTCTCCAAGATCAAGATAAAATAGGTTACCTTTGGTTTGTTTGCCTGAACCAATCAGTTTTCCTTTGTCATCCAACAGTCTTACTTTGCCATTCATGAATTCAACCTTGAATCCAATGTTGTTTAGCTATGCTACACTTAGAAGATTATGCTTTAGTCCTTCAACCCAATATGCATTATCACATATAAGTTCTTTGGTTAATGAAATTCATCCTCTTCCTTTTATACAACAAGGTTCATTGTTTCCAAACCTTACATTACCACCATCATAGTCTTCAAGGTGTTCAAACTTTGTTCTGTCACCAGTCATATGATGTGAGCATCCACTATCTATAATCCATGTATCATTTTTGCTTATATGGGAGATAAGTGCCATCTCATCTTCATCATCATCAGATTCATCTTTTACAGTAATGAAGACAATTTCTTCTTCACTATTATCAGAATCCTTAGCCAAAAAACATGTTTTCTTACATTTATCCTTGAACGACTTGAAATTCTTCTTGCCATAGTATTTGTGACCTTTCTTCTCATCCTTGCTTTGCTTGTTTGGGCACCTAGCTACAATATGACCAATTTCTTCACATGAGAAATAGATTAAAAGAGTTTTACCTTTGTATTTACCTCTGCCTCTAGTATATTTCTTTGCAAGTAATGCTTCAATAACATCAAGATCACTATCTAAACTTTCCTCTGATTCTTCTTCACTTTTTGAATGGATTTTCTTGCCCTTCTTAAGTGAAAGTTTGACCTCAAATGCTGATTCAATATTTTTAGAAGTTGGAACATAGTTGTCATAGTTATCCAATTCAAAAGCTATCAATCTACCAACTAAGGCATCCAAAGCTATATTGTGATTTTGTTCACATCTTCTTTCTTGAATAGCAGATACTCTTATTGCATAGATAGGAAGCAATGTTCTAAGAACCTTACTTATAATAGTTTCATCATCAATTTTTCCTCCAGAAGCTTTGATTGCACTAACACTCACCTTGATTCTTTCAACATATTTTGCAATGTTTTCATCTTCTTTCATCTTCATCTGATCAAACTATCGTCTTAGGCTTTCTGCCTTGGCTCTCTTCACATTGTCATCACCACCATAAATTTTCTTTAGCTTGTTCCACATTTCATAAGTAGTGGTGCAGTCTTTGATCTCATCAAATTATTCATAGCTAAGAGCTAATGCAATATCTATCATCATGGTGTTATGGTTCTTTTTCTCTGCAATGTCTTCAACAGTTAATGTGCCAGTAGGAACTGTATATTCTTGATCAATATATTTGCATCCTGAGTCACCAATGGAAGCTAGCTCAAGTCTCATGAGACCTTGCCATGCTGAAAAGTTATCTCTATTAAGCCTTGGAATTTCTCTCTTGTAAGACATCTTGATCTTTAGCGTAGGTCCTTGAAACCCTTCCTGCAAGCACCAAAAGCTCTAATACCAATTGTTGGAAATATAGATGAAGTAACTGAGAAGGGGGGTGAATCAGCTAACCATAAATTTTCTTTCCACAGATCCCTTAGATGTTTTATTAAATCATTTTATGCTGTTGTTCGGTAAACATACAGAGAAATGTTGAAACTTGGTTATTGTAGTGAGTATTAATTATAACTATTTTTAAGCATTCATTAGTGATTGACATACATGAATAAATAAAATAACATGAACACAAGAGACACTCAATTTAACATGGAAACCCAATATGGGAAAAACCACCAATGTAACTAGTTACTATTTTTCGCTCTTCTGAAGTGATGCCCTGTTAGGAGCCAACCCGGTAAAAGGTTACAAAACACACTGTTAGGTGTGACCTTGTTAGAGGATTTAATCACCCTGTTAGGAGTGGCCTTGTAAGAGGACTTGAAACAACTCAATAGAATTGTCACCTTGTTAAAGGATTTATAAAATGGTTGTTAAATCAACTCGGTTAGGAGATTTTGAAATCATTGCTACAATGGTAAGAAAGTAACAATAAAATAACCTAAATAATGATGCAACTTAATTGCTGATTATAGATCTCTATTTTGCTTCACTAGATCCTTCCTGATCAAAATATATCTCTACTGCTCCTCAAGGATATCTAATCATCCTTCAAAATTTTCTCACACTTTTCTTCCTTTTTTTTTTTTTTTTTTTCTTTCACACCTTTAATTCACAACTTGACCTTCTATATATACCATTTGGATTGACCATTCAGATTGTCAAGTTGGCACTAATAACATTAAAATTCATTACAATAGTCGGCTGGAATAATCAAACTTTATTTCTCAAATTAATAAAATCCTTTACTGGGCTGACCTTGCTCAGTAAACATTAATCTCAAAATATTTCCTTTGGTGACTGAGAGAACTCGGCAAGCACTGCAAATTCTGCAACATCCTTTGGAGACTGAGTGAACTCGGTAAACACTAACTTTCTTTTTTTAACCAAGGAAGCTCGGTTAACACTATTTTCTACCATACTTTTCTTTGACACCCAAGATATCACGGTAGACACTGAAAACCACCTGCTGACCGACTGAGCTCGGTAAATACTATGAATTGCTTTGCTAACTGACTGAGCTTGATAAACAATATGACATTAGTGTGACATCAAAGTCAACACATAATTAATCCAACGTACAGTTCATAGAAGCATCAACATACTTAGCTTCAGCAGTAGAATGATTTATAAAAGGCTTCTGCTTATTGGACCAAGAGCCTAACTTCTTCCCTAATAATAATTATCCTCCTGCAATAATTTTCATGTCATTAACATTGGCTACCCAATCAGCATTAGTATAAACACATAATATCATATCATCATCCTTAGGATATCATAGACCATAGTCCATTCTTCCTTTCAAGTATCTGAATATCATCTTAATAACATCAATATGCAATTCCTTCGATTTCCATTGTTATCTTGCAATAATGTAAACAATATTGGTTATGTATAGTGTAGTGTGAGTCCAGTAAAGAAACCCCCTGATAATTGATCTATACCTTTTATGATTAGCAAGAGGGGAATTATCATTCTTTGTCAATTTGCAACTAGTAACCATAAGAGTTTGAATAGGTTTGGAATCATCGATTCCAAATCTCTTCAACAATTCTTTCATATACTTAGACTATGATATGAAAATCCCTTTTTTTTATTAAGTAATTTGAATATCAAGAAATAATTTCATCTCACCTATCATTGACATACCAAATATTTTTTTCATCTAATCAAAAAATTCCTTACTCAACTTGTCATTTCCACCAAAAATGATATCATCCACAAATACTTGAACAATTAAGTTATGTCATGATCAATTTTGAAATACAAATTACTATGAGAATATTCTTTACTAAAACTACGCTTTAGAAAATAATTATCTAACCTTGTATACTAGGGCCTCAGTGCTTGTTTGAATTTGTATAATGCCTTCTTCAATTAACAAACCATGTCACCTTGATTAGTCAAAGGAAAACCATCAGGTTGTTCAATGTCTATTTCCTCTTCTAACTCTCCATTCAAGAATGTAGACTTACTATCCATAAGCTATACCATTAAATATTTGTAAGTAGCATATGCAAGAAAGATTCTAATTTATTCAATTATAAAAAAGGAATAAAAGATCTCCTCAAAATCAATACCTTCAATCTGTGAATATCCTTTAAAAACCAATATAGATTTCTTCCTTACCACTTCACTATCTTTATTTAGTTTGTTTTTGAAAAACCATTTTGTTCGAATCATAGTCTTGTCCTTTGGTATGGGAACTCAGATCCATGTTTTTATATTCTTTAATTTCCTTAACCCATCTTTAATATTTGGAAGATTCATCAACATATTTAGGCTCATCTTTAGAAATCAAACAAATTTCAGCTTTTATTGTAGCATGTTTTCCTCTTCTCGTGATACCTTAATTTATATAACCAATAATTTAATTTTCTAAATGATATAAAATTACATACCTTGAAGTGTTTGGATTTTATTTTGTAGAAGACTCTTGAGTTTTATCTTCTTCTCCATCAATAACTTATCCATTCTGTTTTGTCAGTCCACTCTATTTCTAAATATGATTTTGTTCTTGAACAATTTGATTTTCTTCTTGATCACATGACTCATATCTACATGAACTGACCCATTTCTGATAATTCTCACAAAATATCACATTAGCATTTTCTAGTATCTTCCTCAACCGATTGTTAAAAAATTTATAATTTTTTCTCTTTGTATAATAACCAAGAAAGATACATTGATCACATCTAGGATCAAATTTCACTAATTCTTTATCTCTTTTGATATAGTATTTACCTCCAAAAATTCTAAAATCCTTCACTCTAGGAACATGACCATAACATAGTTCATATGGAGTCATACCAGTGCCATGCTTTATCTTAACTTGGTTCAAAGTGTATACTATAGTAATCATGAATTCTCTTCAGTACCTTTGAGGCACATTTGCTTTCATCATCATAGTTCTTGTAGTGTCAAGAATAGATCTAATCCTTCTCTCTGCAATTCCATTCTCTTCATAGTATGCATTAAATTTACCTAAAGTAAACTCTTCACCTCTTTGCAATATCAAACATTTCAGCTTCAATCATGTCTTTATTCCAATCATAGCTCTAAAGATTTTGAATTTTTCAAAAGATTCTAATTTTTTTTTCAAAAATGTAGCCCACATCATCCTTCAATAGTCATCCATGAATAGTATAAAATATTTATATCTAGTGAGTAGCTCTCCCAATCTCCCTATCAGAATAATAGTTTAGAAATGACTGATTTATCCAGTGAAGACCGAGCAGAAGAACATAGTGATGGCTGAGTGTCTATATTTTACAGTTTGTAATGGGATTGAGATTCCTAGTTGACATAGTTGAATTCTTGGAATAAGTAAAGCATTTTGAAGATAATGAATAGTGACCTAGAGTATTTAATGCATGGTAAACCATTTTTATGCATGGATTCAAAAAGAAGTTTTGAGAAGTATCTATAATGTTAGAAGGAGAATGGAATGTTGGAAGGATTCTATGAATATGACCAAAACCTAATATCTACGGTAATGATTAAGTACAAAAAGATCAAGCTACCTAATTGAGGATGTATAAGGATATCCTAATTGTGGGTTATTTGGGAGATTGATTCTGTTGATTGGAGAACCTAAGAAGAAGGTTGAGAAGACCTGTGAAGAGCTAAGAAGAGTTGAGAAGTGGTGTTTTCTTGAAGGGTTTCTAAGTAGATCAGAGATGGAAATTATAATGAATGCTAGTCAGTGGATCAATATATGAGCTACATTGGACTTTTATTTTCAAAGTGAGTTGTACGTATCAGAACAAACCTACTGTTACTTTCTAACCATTGTATTAGTTGAAATCCTTTAATCAAGGTTGACCTAATAGTCATTTATAAATCCTTTAATCAAGGTAACATTCTAATGGAATGTTCTTAAGTCCTCTAACAAGGCCACTCCTAATAGGGTGACTAAATTCTTTAACAGAGTCACACCTAATAGTGTGTATTGTAACCTTTAATAGGGTTGGCTCCTCACAAAGCTCACTTGAGAAGAGTAAAAAATTGGTAGCATGTTACTGGTGGTTTTCCCAAATTGGGTTTCCACATTAAATCTTGGTGTCATACATGTGTGAATGTTATTTGATGTGTTTTATTGTTAAGTGTTTTATATTCTACAAGTTGATTACTTTTGGATAGTGGACTGAAAGTTTATGTTATTGGTTATTGTTGGAAAGTTGACTATACTATTGTATCTAGCTAAATATAGTGTTGTCATTATAATAACAAAGTCATATAGTGTTTTGGAGTTAGCGCACATTATAAGAAGATCATAATTTGGCTAAGTACAGAAGACTAGACAGTCAGTAGAGTACTAGAAGGATAGAGCATTAGCACACATACATATGACTTGTTAGAATAACTAAGAGGGGGGTGAATTAGTTATCCATAGTCCCAAATCAAAATGTATAATCCAAAAAAATTTACTCAAACTTCTACAGCTCGGTAACATAAAATACTATACTGTGTGTGCTTTTACTGATTACCAGTCAATAACATATAATGATTACCAATCAAATCCAACATGTAATATGTAAAGTATGATAACAAACAATCACCACAATGAATAGATAACACAAAAGATTTAACATGGAAACCCTGTGAAGGGAAAACCACCTAGGACTAACAACCCAAAAATTGTTCACTCTTTTGAAGTGAGGTTGGTGAAGACCCAACCCTGTTAAAGGTTACAAAAACACTATGAGGTGTGACTTTGTTAGAGGATTTTAGACCAACCGTTATCATCCAACCAACATTCAGTATGGGGTTGACAAGATAACAAATGTACATTATATGAATGACAATACAAGACTTTCAAGTCCACTTAGTTAAGAGATTTATCTATTTACAATGGTTAAACTGTAACAGTAGGTGATCTGATTACAATACAACTTCAATTGCAGATATTCAGATCTATATTATGCTCGTTAAAATCCTCTAATCAATATATCAATTATGTATCAACAATAATCAATGACTTACTATCGCTCGGTAATAGCTTTGTGATGCTCGGTAAACTGTGTAATTTGGTTCTCCTTAACTAGTTTGATCAGGCATACATGAAGCTTGTTCATGTGATAATTCTACAGTCTCCTTCTTCTGACATGAGTTTCATAGTGAAAACCTAGTCTCTTAAATAGACAAGTAAACCATTTTCTTCTCCTCCATTAGATTTTTCTTCTTATTCTCCTTCATCCATTTTTACACTTAAACCTTTCTCGATTGATGTGGCAGTAATAGATTTTCATTCCATCCTTTAGGTCTTCCTTGAATTTTGTTATTCGTTGATCTTCATAACAAACTTTATCACCATATCCTATCACGAGATACTTTACAGCTCATCAATCCTTATCGGCTAAACTAATCATTTAGTTCCTTTTCTCCAGCTTAGTTAAGAAAAATATGTGTCGGTGAACGCAAGCTCGGTTTATACTGTGCTTGGTATATACTACACTACCTTGTGTCTTTTAGTTCTTTTCCTCATCATAGATGAATGAAACATAATCAAGTCAATAAAATAGGGTCATAGACTCATCAACAAGTTAACCAATGTATTCCTTATCCTCATTTGTCATATACATCTTCCTCATGTAGATATTTTTGTTCTTCATCTCTCTTACTCCTTTTCTACAGATGTTTAGATATGTAACTTATAAGATAAGTGTTGTCAAACTAGTTGACATCAATGACAACATATTAATGATTTAAACAAATTAGGTTCTAAATTAGTTGTAGCTCATCAATCTCTCCCTTTTGCATTGATGGAAACTTAAGTAATATGAAATATACCATACACATACCAAACATGTATTCTACAACTCTATTAACAAATGTTGTACAAGCTCTCCCTAGCTTAATATGTTGAATCACTATGTTACTCAACAATATTATCAATGCAACTTTGACATTCTGCAGATATTATATTTTCAGCTCTCGGATTCCTTCTACTGTTCTTAGTAATTGATCTCTAGTGCTCTCCCTTTCTTTTAGTTTGTCTCTCCCTTAAATGTTTCAGTGTTTCTCATTGGTGCATATTGTTTCATATTTTTTATCTCTCCCTTTGACAATAATGTCAAAGAAAGAAATAAAAATACAACTTTGTAGTAGCCATGTAACTCTTTGTTGTCTGATGCATTCTCTGTATCTATGTATACCGATATGCCAATCTATTCCAGTACTCCAAAATTTTCACAACCTTAGACATGATCCAAAGTATGAACTATGCTGCATCAACATGAATGATCTACTAATAAGATTAGGTTGATGCAATATCTAGATCACATTAGTGACTGGTAGACAAGGAGAAGACCCCAAGTCTAGTCTTCAATTATTCAAATGTATCCTTCGGTAGAGGCTTTTTGAATATGTCTACAAGTTGTTCTTTAGATGTAACAAATTCTAGCTTCACTTTCTTCTCTTGTACTTGTTCTCTTAAGTAGTGATACTTAATAGATATATGCTTTGTTTTAGAGTGCATCATTGGATTCTCTGAAATGTTTATTGCACTTGTGTTATCACAATATATAATCATCGGCTCAATGATTACCTCATTCATACCTTTCAACACTTGTTTGATATATGAAATATTTGAACAGTTTGTAGTAGCAGCAACTTACTCTTCTTTGGCTGTAGACTGAGAAATGCGAGCCTGCTTCTTAATTGTCCATGTAACAAGTCTTTCACCAAAGAAAAATGCTCCTCTGGTGGTACTTTTTCTATCATCCACATTTCCAGCCCAATCAGCGTTGGTGTACACTTTGAGTTCAAATTTTCCTTCCTTAGGATACCATAATCCATAATCTTCTATTTTCTTCAAGTATCTTAATATTCTCTTTGTAGCAACCATGTGTGACTCCCTAGGATTTGCAAAAAATCTTGTAACAATTCCCACAACATGTGCTATGTCTGGTCTACTATGCACTACATACATTAATTTACCAATCATAGTTTGGTACAGTGTCTGGTTTACCTTTGTAGTTTCATCTTCCTTAGTCAGTTTACATCTAGTAGCCATCAGTGTTCCCATAGCTTTAGAATCTTCCATGCCAAATGTCTTCAATACTTCCTTTATAAATTTAAATTGTGTGATGAATATACCATCATTCTGTTGAATCACTTGTAGTCCTAAAAAGAGCTTAATCTCTCCAAACATAGACATTTCAAATTCACTTCTCATTTCATCAGCAAATGACTTACAAATTTGATCTTGTCCTCCAAATATTATGTCATCCACAAATATTTCAGCAATAAGAATAGTATCATTAGTATCTCCTTTCATATACAAATTCTTGTTCTCACTAGTTCTAACAAATCCAATACTTAACAAATAAGTATGTAGCCTCTCATACCAGGCTCTAGGTGCTTGCTTCAAACCATATAAAGCTTTATGTAATCTACATACCATATCTTTGTTTTCTAGATCAACGAACCCATCAGGTTGTTTTATGTAGACTTCTTCTTCAAGTATCCCATTCAAAAATGCTGACTTAACATCCATTTGATAAACTTTGAACTTTTGTGTGCAACATATGCAAGTAACATTCTGATTCCTTCTAATCTAGCAACAGGTGTAAATGTTTCACCATAATCAATTCCTTCCTCTTGTGCCTATCCTTTGCATACTAATTTGGCTTTGTTCCTTGTTACCTCTCCATTCTCATTTTGCTTGTTTCTGAATATCCACTTAGTACCGATAACATTCTTGTCCTTAGGTCTGGGTACTAAGGTCTAGGTTTTTTTCTTCTCTATCTATTCTATTTCCTCTTTCATTTCATTAATCCATTCATCATTTTCTAATGCAACTTTCACATTCTTCAGTTCATAATCACAAACTAGACATGTACCTTGTCTTGCTTTACTTCTTGTTTGCATGCTAGCTTGTCTATCTCCAATGATTTGTGTCTCAAGATGATGTCTTCTAAAAAATCTTGCCAGTATCTAATCTCTTCTTTCTTGTTCATCTTGTGCAGGTTCATTTTCTTGCTCAGTGGGTGCTTCCTGCTTGTCGGTTTCTTTTTCTTATTCCTCGATATTGTTTTCCTACTGACCGGTTGTCACTATCTGTGACTTTGGTAGATACTTAGGTTGTTCAATGTAAGTGAATTTACTGTGGTCTTTGGGTTCCTTTCTTCTTTCCTTTGTATTCTTATCATCAAACTCATTAACGTGAACATTAGTACTTTCAATCATTTTATTAGTTACTCTGTTCAAACACTTGTATGCTTTACTTTTACTGGAATATCATAAAAATATCCCTTCATCACCTTTTGAATCAAACTTTCCATTTCTTTCATCTTTCAGAATAAAATATTTACTTCCAAAAACTCTGAAATAACTTACAGTGGGTTTGCATCCAAACCATAACTCATAGGGTGTCTTGTTAGTGTCCTTCAATTGTACTCAATTCATAACATAAACAGTTGTGCTGACAACTTCTCTTCAGTAGGCCTTTCAGCAATGTCATTATGTTGTGGGGTCCTCGGTGTAGAGACCTATCTTTTAATACCATGCTCATTACAAAAATTAGTAAATTCATCAGAGATAAATTCACCTCCTCTATCAGATTTTAAGCATTTCAATTCTTTACCAGTCTCTTTTTCTACTTTTTCTTTATACCACTTGAACATCTTGAATGCCTTAGACTTTTCTTTCAAGAACATGACAATCATCAACCTAGTATAATCATCAACAAAAAGAATAAAATATCTATCTTCATAGTAACTTTGAGTTCTCATAGGACCACGTAGGTCGGTATGAACCAGCTCAAGTATCTTCTTTGTTGAATAATCTTTGGATTTGAAACTAGATTTAGTCATTTTACCTTTCTGACATTCATGACACATAACATGATTAGGATTTGACAAGTTAGGTAGACCTCTAACTCATTTCTTTTTACTGAACTTAATCATGTTATCAAAATTCACATGACATAACCTCTCATGCCACAACCATACATCTTCATCTTTCATCATTAAACAATAAGACTGATCATTATCAAGATAAAATAGACTACCTCTAGATTGTGTACCAATTCCAACAAGTCTTCCTCCATCATCACATATTTTCACTTTCTTGCTCTCAAAAGCAACTCGGTGGCTTGAATTGTTTAGTTGTGCCACACTTAGCAAATTATAGTTAATCCTTTTACCTAATAAGCATTTTCACATTTTAATCTATCATTTATCATCAGTGATCCTTTACCTCTAACCATACAAGGTGCATCATTACCCATTCTTACAGATCCTCCATTGTATTCTTCAAGATAATCAAATTTTTCTTCATCACCACTCATGTGATGTGTACAACCACTATCTATGATCCATGTATCATTTTTATTAACCTTAGAGATAAGTGTTGTCTCTACATACCTTTCATCTTCTTCTGAATTATCCTTCATTGCCACAAATACTACATCCACATCATCATCAGTGTCAGTATCAATGATATCTTCTTCCTCAGCAATGTAACACACCTTTCCTTTAACATTATTATCTTGGTTGTCTTTGTTATAGTGTCAGTAGCCTCTATTGTTTCTTCTCCCATAGCTTCCTTCAGATCGGTCTTTGGTTCTTTCATCATCTTTCCTATGTGGACATCTAGTAGCAATATGACCAACCTCTTTACAATTAAAGCATGCTAAAGGTAATTTACCTCTATACCTTCCTTTACCTTTAGGTAACCTTCTGGCCATAAGAGCTTCAAGTTCATCAAGCTCATCATCAGTATTGCTATCACTATCATCATTCTTATTTCTACTACTACACTTACCAATCTTCAAAGAAGACATAAAAGAGGATTCAACATTTGGTACAACACTATTATCATAATTGTTTAGTTTAAATGTTGTAAGTGTTCCAATCAGATTATCAAGAGTGAGTGTGCTGTTAGGTGCTGACCTATTTTCATGAATTGCAAATATTCTAATGGCATAGATAGGCAATAGGGTCTTTAGAATTTTCCTTACCATAGTGTCTTCATCAATAACTCAATTCAATGATCTAATAGCATGAACTACCTCCTTTATTATGTTTGTGTACTACACAATGTTTTCACCTTCTTTCATCTTCATGTCATCAAATCTTCCTCTTAAGCTTTTGGCTCTTGCTCTCTTGACATTCACATCACCACTATAAACTTGAGCAAGTTTATCCCACATCTGCTTAGTAGTAGTATAGTCCTTGATGTCTTCAAATTCAGCATCTAAACAGGTAGCAACAATCTCCATCATAGTAACATTATGTTCATGCCTATCTCTTAGTTTATCAAGGGTCAAGGGACCAGTGGGCGGTGCAAGGTATCCATTCTCCATCAGATCTAGGACAAAATTCCCACTTCTAGATATATGTAGCTTCATTCAACTTTTTCATATTATGAAGTTATCTTTGTTTAGCTTTGGCACTTCCCTCTTAAACATTTTGAGACCTTTGTGTTGAAGTCCTTAAAACTATGTTCCAAGAAGCCAATGCTCTAATACCAATTGTTACAATAACTAAGAGGGGGGTGAATCAATTATCCATAGTCCCAAATCAAAATATATAATCCAAAACAATTTACTCAAAATTCTACAGTTCGGTAACATAAAATACTATATTGTCTGTGTTTTTACCGATTACTAGTCAATAAAATATAATGATTACTGATGAAATCCAACATGTAATATGTAAAGTATGATAACAAACAATCACCACAATGAACACATAACACAAATTATTTAACGTGGAAACCCTGTGAAGGGAAAAACCACCTGGGACCGACAACCCAAAAAGTGTTCACTCTTCTGAAGTGAGGTCGATGAAGACCCAACCTTGCTAAAGTTTACAAACACACTGTGAGGTGTGACCTTGTTAGAGGATTTTAGACCAACCGTTATCTTCCAACCAACATTCACTATGGGGTTGATAGGATAATAAATGTATATTCTATGAATGACATTACAAGACTTTCAAGTCCACTCGGTTAAGAGATTTATCTATTTACAATGGTTAAACTATACCAATACATGATTTGATTACAATACAACTTCAATTGCAGATATTTAGATCTATATTATGTTCATTCAAATCCTCTGATCAATACATGAATTCTGTATCAACAATAATCAATGACTTACTATCACTTGGCAATAGCTTTCTGATGCTTGGTAAACTCTGCAGTTCAGTTCTCCTTAACCAGTTTGATCAGGCATACATGAAGCTTGTTCATGAGATAATTCTACAGTCTCCTTCTTCCAGCATGAGTTTCATAATGAAACCCTAGTATGTTAAATAGACAAGTAAACCATTTTCTTCTCCTCCATTAGATTTTTTTGCTTATTCTCCTTCATCCATTTTTCCACTTAAACCTTTCTTGGCTGATGTGTCAGTAACATGTTTTGATTCCATCCTTTAGATCTTACTTGAATTTTGTTAGCCTTCAATATTCATAACAAACTTTATCACCATCTCCTATCATGAGGTACTTTACAACTCATCAATCCTTATCTGCTAAATTAATCATTTAGTTCCTTTTCTCCTGCTCGGTTAACAAAGAAATTTGTCAGTGAACTCAAGCTTGGTTTATATTGTGATCGGTCTACACTACACTACTTAGTATATACTATGATGCTTCATCAACTGACCACACTGTCTTGTGTCTTTCGGTTCTTTTTCTCATCATAGATGAATGAAACATAATCAAGTCAATAAAATAGGGTCATAGACTCATCAACAAGTTACCCAATGTATTCATTATCCTCATCTATCATATACATCTTCCTCATGTAGATATTTTTTTTCTTCATCTTTCTTACTCCTTTTCTATAGATGTTTAGATATGTAACTTACAAGATAAGTGTTGTCAAACTAGTTGACATCAATGACAAGATATTATTGATTTAATCATATTACATATCTAATTAGTAACTTGGTGATCTCTAATCATAGATCTTCAATTAGGTTCTAAATCAGTTCTAGTTGATCAATGACTTACTTATGGTATGTGCCCTTGAAGTTAAGGTTGTATGTAGGTATTCATGCTAAGTCTAAAAGCCCATGATCAGATGAGACCATATGACAAAGATACATATAGTTGAAGAGGTACAACTAGTGAATGCTAGAATAGAATAGAGTATGCAGCCGACTATTGGTAATTTGATTAGCGATGACAATATTGTTTTGTAAAGGCTATGTACCTATTGTATTTAGGTTCTAGACATGTAATTATGTTAGGATGTAAACACACTTGAGCCAATTCAATTGGAAATGTTGTATGTAATTAGTTATAGGCCGACCAAGTTAATTGTTTTGGTAGCACATATAAGTGATGAACTAAAATTGATTAAGAACCTGGTTAATGAAGTACAAGTGATTAGAGATCACCAAGCACTGAATTGTTATGCAGGATAATTGAATCAGTCATTATGTTGTCATTGATGTCAACTAGTTTTTACAATACTTATCATGGTAGTTGAAAATATCTAAACATTTGTCAAGAAAGGAGAGAAAAGATGAAGAACCAACATATCTACATGGAGGAAGATGGATATGATAGATGAGGATAAGGAATACTCTTGGTAACTTATTGATGAGTCTATGACTTCATATTGTTGACTTGATTATGTTACATTAATCTGTTATGAAGTTAGGAGAAAATGTTACAAAGTAGTGTGGTTCGTTAATGAAGCATTTTGGTATACACTGAGTCAGTGTAGTGTATACTGAGTGATAGTATCAACCGAGCTTGTGTTCACCGATGCATTTCTTTGTTAATTGAGTATGGACAAAAGAACTAAATGATTAGTTTAGTCGATAAAATTGATGAGCTGTAAAGTGTATGATTAATAGGTGGAAAGATAAATTTTTTTGTGAGATCTATGAATAACAAAATTCAAAGGATATCTAAAGGATGAAATTTAAATGAGTCATTGACACAACTATCAAGGAAGGTTTAAGCGAAAAAATCAATGAAGGAGATTAAGTGGCAAAATCTGATGGATGAAAAGAAAATAGTTTACTTGTCTATTTAAGAGACTAGGGTTTCACAATGAAACTAATGCCAGAGGAAGGAGACTATAGAGATATCACGTGAACAAGCTTCATGCATGCCTGATCATACTGGTTGAAGAAGAACCAAACTACAAAAGAGTATTGAGCATTAGAGAGCTTTACCGAGGGATAGTAAGTTATTCAATGTTGATGAACTAAATAAGAAATATTGATAAAAGGATTGTATGGACTTAGAATAGATCTGAATATCTGCAAATCAAGTTGAATTGTAATCAAATCACCTACGGTTTCAGTTTAACCATTGTAAACAGATAAAATCTCTTAATCGAGTGGACTTGAAAGTCTTATATGTCATTCATAGAATGAACATTTTTATCCTGTCAACCCCAGAGTGAATGCTGGTTGGATGATAATTGTTAGTGTTAAATCCTCTAACAAGGTCACACCTTACAGTGTGTTTTGTAAGCTTTAACAGGGTTGGCTCTTCACCGGGATCACTTCAAAAGAGTGAAAAGTTTTTGGGTTACCAGTCCCAGGTTGTTTTTCCCTTTGCAGGGTTTCCACATTAAATCTTTTGTGTTATGTGTTTATGTGGTTATTGTTTGGATATCATAGTTTAAATATTGCATATTTTATTTGGTCGGTAATCACTATGATCAATTAACTAGTAATTAGTAATTACACATACAGTTAGTAGTTTATGTTTACCAAGTTGCAGAATTAGCTAAATTTTTTTTAAGTGGTACACTTTGTATTTGGGACTGTGGATAACTAATTCACCCCCCTCTTAGATATTCTAAAAATTTTTATTAGAGCATATTGGTTGCTTGGAATAGAGTTTTAAGGACTTTAGCAAAAATATCACAAAATTTATAAGAGGGAAGTGCCAAAGCTAAATAAGGACAACTTTATAATATGGAAAAGCTGAATGAGACTTCATATATTTGGGATTGGGAATTCTTCCATCACCCTATTGGATAATGGCTACTTAGCACTACCTATAGGAACTTTGACTCTTGATCAATTGAGAGATAGACATGAGCATAATGTTACTATGATGGATATTGTTGCTGCTCTATCAGATGTCGATTTTGAAGATGTCAAGGACTGCCTTACCTCAAAGGAAATGTGGGATAAACTTACTCATGTTTATAGTGGTGATGCAAATGTAAGAAGAGCTAGAGCTAAAAGTTAAAGAGGGAGATTTGATGATATGAAAATGAGAGAAGGAGAAAACATAGTGCAGTATAAAAACTAAATAAAGGAGGTAGTTAATGCTATCAGAGGATCTGGTGGTGTTATTGATGAAGATATCATGGTAAGAAAAATTCTAAGGACTTTATTGCCTATTTATGCAATCAAAATATCTGCAATACATGAAAATAGGTCTATACCTGGTAGTACTCTCATTCTTGATAATTTGATTGGTAAGCTAACAACTTTTGGACTGAACAACTATGATAATAGTGTTGTACCATCTATTGAGTCTTCTTTCATGTCTGCTTTGAAGATTGGTAAGTCTAGTAGTAGAGGTAATAATGATGATAATGATAGAAATATTGATGATGAGCTTGATGATCTTGAAGCTCTTATGGCCAGGAGCTTACCTAAAGGTAAAGGTAGATATAGGGGTAAATTACCTTTAGCATGTTTTAACTGCAAAGAAGTTGGTCATATTGCTGCTATATACTTGAATAGGAAAGAAGATGATAGAAATAAGGATCAATCTGGTGAAGGAAGCTATGGGAGGAGAAACAACAGAAGTTACTGAAACTATAATAGAGATAACTAAGACAACAATGATACATGAAAAAAGGTATGTTATATTGCTGAAGAGAATGATACTGAGATCGACATAGATGATGATGTTGAAGTAGTTTTTGTTGCGATGAAGGATGATTCTGAGGAAGAAGAAAGGTATGTAGAGACAAGACTCATTTCTAAGGTTAATAAAAATGATACATGGATAATTGATAGTGGTTGTACCCATCACATGGTTGGTGATGAAGAAAAATTTGATCATCTTGAGAAATATAATGGAGGATCTATAAAAATGGGTAATGATACACATTGTATGGTTAGAGGAAAGGGATATTTACTGATAAATGATAAAATCAAATGTGATAATGCTTATTAGGTAGAAGGAATAAATTATAATCTTCTAAGTGTGGCATAGCTTAACAACTCAGGTCACTGAGGAGCTTTTGAGAGAAAAAAGGTTAAGATATTTGATGATGGAGGAAAACTTGTTGGAACAGGAGCACAAATGAAAGGTAACTTGTTTTATCTTGATAATGATAAGTCTTCTTGTTTAATAATGCAAAATGAGGATTCATGTTTATGGCATAAAAGGTAATGTCATTTAAATGTTGATAACATGATTAAAATCAGTAAAAAAAAAGGTTAGAGGTCTACCTAGCTTAGCAAAGCCGGATCATGTTATGTGTCATGAATGTAAAAAAGGTAAAATGACAAAATCTAGTTTTAAGAGTAAAGACTATTCAAAAAAGAGAATTTTGGAGCTAGTTCACACAACCTATGTGGTCCCATGAGAATACAAAGCTATTATGGAGATAAATATTTCATTATGTTTATTCATGATTACACAAGATTAATGACAGTGATGTTTTTAAAAGAGAAATTAGAGGCATTTAAGATGTTTAAATGGTATAGAGAAAAGGTAGAAAAAGAAACTTGGAAGGATATGAAATGCTTGAGAGCTGATAGAGGTGGTGAATTTATTTCTAATGAATTTACTAACTATTGTAATTAGCATGGTATAAAAAGATAGGTTTCTATACCGAGAACACCTCAGCAGAATGGTATTGCTGAAAGGAGGAATAGATCAATTGTTGATTATGCAAGGACACTAATGCTGAAAAAGAATGTTACTTAGACATACTGGAGAGAAGCATTCAACATAGCTATTTATGTTTTGAACAAGGTACAATTGAAGAAGGACACAAACAAAACACTGTATGAGCTATGGTTTGGTCACAAACCGACTGTAAGTTACTTTAGAATTTTTGGTAGAAAATGTTTTATTCTAAAAGATGAAAGAAATGGAAAGTTTGACTCAAAAGGGGATGAAGGGATATTTCTTGGATATTCCACTAAAAGAAAATCCTACAAGTGTTTGAACAAAGCTACAAATAAAATGATTGAAAGTACGAATGTCAAGGTTGATGAATTTGATACTAAGAATAATGAAGAAAGAACTAGGGAGCTAGAAGACTACAATAGATTCACTTACATTGAACAATTAGAGTACCTACTGAAGCCATAGACTGTGTCAACTGGTCATCAGGAAAACAACACCAAGGAACAACAAAGAGAAACCGACGATCTGGAAAGACCTATCGAGCAAGCACATGAACTTGAATAGGATGAAAAACAAAGAAGAGATCAAGTACTAGCTAGATTTGTCACAAGACATCATCCTAAGAACCAAATCATTGGTGACAAGAAAGAGGGCATGATGACAAGAAGTAATTTAAGACAAGGTACATGCTTAGTTTGTGAGTTTGAACCAAAAAATGTTAAGGTTGCATTGGAGAATGAAGAATGGGTAAATTCAATGAATGAAGGGATAGAACAAATAGAGAAAAACAAGACATGGATAGTAGTACCTAGGCCTAAGGATAAGAATGTTATTGGTACTAAATGGATTTTCAGAAACAAGTTGAATGAAAATGGAGAGGTAACAAGAAATAAAGTTAGACTCGTATGCAAGGGGTATGCACAAGAGGAAGGTATAGATTATGGTAAGACTTTTTCACCTACTGCTAGAATAGGAGTCAGAATGTTACTTGCATATGCATCATGTAAGAAGTTTAAAGTGTATCAAATGGATGTTAAGTCTATATTTCTGAATGGGATACTAGAAGAAAAGGTCTACATCGAACAACCATAAGGGTTTGTTGATCCAGACAAGAAAGATATGGTATGTAGACTAAATAAAGCTTTATATGGTTGAAAGCAAGCACCTACAACCTAGTATGAAAGGTTGTATACTTATTTGTTAAGTATTGGTTTTGTTAGAACTAGTGAGAACAACAATCTGTATATGAAAGAAGATACTGATGATACTATCTTGATTGCTAAAATATTTTTGGATGATATTATTTTTGGAGGACAAGATCATATATGTAAATCATTTTCTAATGAGATGTGTAAAGAATTTGAAATGTTTATGTTTGGAGAGATAAAGTTCTTTCTAGGCTTGCAGGTTATTCAGCAGAATGATGGAATATTCATCACACAATCAAAGTATATAAAGGAAGTACTAAGAACATTTGGCATGGTAGATGCTAAACTAGTTGGAACACTGATGCCCATAGGCTAAAAACTAACTAAAGATGATGAAAATACATAGGTGAACAAGACATTGTATCAATCTATGATTGGTAAGTTGATGTATGTAGTGCATAGTAGACCAGATATTGCATTTGCTGTGGGAATTGTTGCTAGATTTTCTATGAATCTGAAGGAGTCACACATGATTGAAACTTAAAGAATCTTAAGATTGTTAGGAATGAATGTTGAATATATCCTATGGGGGAGTATTAGTAGCCATTCTGTAGTATTTTTTGTTTCATTCATGGCTGTGATTGTCATTGATGTCAACATAGTTATCTACTGAAGATTAGTAGAGAAGAAGATAGTGTTTGAGTAAGCACACTTGGGATATTGAAGATGAAGCTATGCATAGTTGAGGAATTATTCTATGACGTGTTATAAGATTATGGTTAAGAGTGTAGATAGTAATTCATTTATTCATGGAAGTTATGAGAAAATTAGTGGAAGCGGTATTTGGGTAGTGTCCTTGAGTAGTAGTTTCTGGAAATTGGATAATATCTCCTAATCAGGATAGAATCTGGTTATGCACAGTTAGAGAGAATTTGAAGACATGTTGATAGTGACATGGAAGATAATGCAAGATTTGAGGTTGCATGAGTGAAGAATTATATTGATTGGAAGTCGACAGTTTTGTGTAATTTTGATGTAACGTGTGGAAACTTTTATTTTGTAATTTGTATGCCGACACATTTGTAATTACTTGAGTGTGGTATAAAGGAAGGAATGTATTCATTTTTTTAAAGAGTGTGTGTGTGTAATAAATGTAAGTGTATGAAGAAATTGTGAAAGCGAAATTGTTGAAGGAGTATATGGTAAGTACTAAGATCTGGTATTGAGATCTAAAGAGGTAGTTGGTGCGGAGAGTCAGAGAAGGACTATTAAATTGTTGAGATCAGTAACCCTTTTGTATTATTCTATTGAGTAATAAAAATATCAGTTGGATAGTGAGTTCAGTGATCTTACCCTGAAGCTATTTGGGTAGTGTGTCCTTCTATATTCTATAAATCCTAACAGAGTTATAATCTTTTAACATGGATTCAAAATCTCCTAACATGGATTCATATGTACTAAATGTATTTCATAAGACTCCTAACGGATTCCATCCTCTCACAAGGAACTTTCATATTAGTGCATCTTTTGTGGGCATCATTCCCACCGGGGTTTACTCTTTGATCAAGAGGTTCCCTAGTCAACATATCTTGTGTCATTATGTTATTGTGCATGTATATCTTTCTATGGTTGTTGATTACATTGCTTACATGCTTAAAATATATTAAGGTTGATTAAAATTGTATTTATCTGATAACTGATTCACACCCCCCCCCCCCTCAGTTATCTTGGTGGAATTTACTTTCTAACAATTGGTATTAGAGTAGTAGGTCCTTAAAGGAAAAGTTTAACAGCTTAAGGAGAACCATGGAGAACTTCAAGAAAGAAAGCCCTAATTTTGACGGAGTAAATTTTGATAGCTGGAAAGAAAAGCTGAAGACACACCTTCTTTGTTTAGGACCAGGTTATTAGGTAATCACAAAGAATGAGATGATTATCACTGATGAGGATAAGTTTGAAGATTCTACTAATGAGGAAAGAGATGTATTCATGTGTAACATACTTGCTAGAGAAGCACTATTGTCATCCCTTCTATAGAATGAATACAGTCAAGTAAAATATCTAAAGACATCTCATGAAATTTGATTAGATTTAAAGTCTACTTTTGAAGGTGATGAACATGCTAAGGAAGCTAGATTACATAATTGGATATGTCCATTTGAAGATATAATCATGATGGAAGATGAATCTGTTAGAAGCTATATTGGTAGAGTGTCAGAGATTGTTGTAGGTATAAAATCTTGTGGAGGAACAAAGACATAGAATGAAAAATTATGAGGACATTGACTCCTACATTCAAGTAGACAATGCCAATGATTGAACAAGTTATACCTTTTACTAAAAACTTCACCAAAGAGACTCTTCTTGGAAGATTGGAAGTAGTAGAGATGAACCTAAGGCCACCAAGAGACTTACCTAGAATGGAGACAACATTTAGTGCTCTTAGTGTTCATCCCACTTTGTTAAGAAGCATAAGTGTGAGCAGAGATTATGCTAGCAGCAATAGATCTAGAAATGAAGAAGATAGGAAGATTGAATAAGGTATTGCCTTGCTTGTGAAAAGAGAACCAGATAGTAAGAAAATTTTTAAATGTTGAATTTCTCAATAATATGGTCATTTTACATCTAAATATCCTAAGAGAGCTAAGAAGTATAGAAAAAACTTTAAGCCTAGAAGAACTAAAGAATGTTATTATGCAAATGATGAAGAACTTGAAGCTTGTTTGGAGAAAACTTTAAGTGAAAGTGATACTGAAAATAATGATGATATAGGATTTGTAGCAATTAAAGAAGAAAATCCTAAAATTGAAAATAAGGAAGAAAAAGCTTTAGTTTCCCAAGTAGAAAAGAAAGCTGATTGGATTATAGATAGTGGTTGTTCACATCATATTACTGGAGACATGAAAAAGATCATAAAGTTTAAAAATTATGATGGAGGAGTTGTTAGAGTTTGAAACAATGCACCTTGTTTGATTAAAGGTATAGGATCTATTACTCTTGATGGAAAGACTAATACTAATGATGTTTACTTTTTGGACGGTTTGAAACATAATATTTTGAGTGTAGGATAGTTAGTTGATAAGAGATATCAAGTTTGGTTTACTGAGAAATCTTGTATGATAAAAGATAGAGATGGTAATTTAATTGGTAAAGGATGTAGAACTAGAGGTAATGTATTTCAGTTAAATCCTACTAAGATGACATATTTGATTACTAAGATTGATGACAATTGGTTATGGCACAAAATATTTTATCATATAAACTTTGATAACATTATGAAAGTGAGTACTACACTTGCAGTAAGAGATTTACCTAATATTATGAAACCTAGTAACATGATTTGCAAGGAATGTGTGAGGGCTAAACAAAAGAGAAGCTCATTTCTGAGCAAGAAGTTTACAACAATAGAGAAGTTGGAGATTGTTCATATTGATTTGAGTGGTCCCACAAGGACTAGAGGATTATATGGAGAAAGGTACTTTATGATTCTTGTTGATGATTTTACAAGAATGATGTCGATTGCATTTCTTAAAGAAAAATTTGAAGCATTTGATAAGTTTAAGATCATTAAGAACAAAGTTGAGAATGAATCTGGAATGAATATTAAATGTTTGAGATCAGATAGAGGTGGAGAATTTACTTCAAAAGAATTTAACATTTTTTGTGAAGTGAATGGTATTAAGAGATAATTTTCAGCTCCTAGGACACCTGAACAAAATGGTATTGCAGAAAGGAGGAATAGATCAATAACTGAATCAACAAGAGCTATGTTATTTGAAAATGACTTGGCGAAGATGTTTTGGAGAGAAGTAGTGAACATAGTAGTGTATACAATGAATAGAGTACAAATCAGAGCAGACAGAGACAAGACACCCTATGAACTATGGTTTGGACATGCACCATCAGTTAAGTATTTTAGAATTTTTGGAAGAAAATGTTATATTAAGAGAGATGATGACATTGGAAAGTTTGATTCTAGAAGTGATGAAGGTATATTTCTTGGATATTCATTGAAGATAAAAGCTTATAGATGTTACAATAAGAGAACTAAGACTATTGTTGAGAGCACAAATGTTAAAGTTGATGAAAAGTTTAGAATTCAAGAAAGAATGCTTGATTATGAATCAGATGAAGGAACTCAACCTAAACCTAATCTAGACACTACTGAATTATTTTATGAAACTGATGGTGATTTGTTGAATGAAAGACATAGTGAAGAAACCATTGAAGAACCTACAACAGAAATAAGTACTGAGACAGTGACACCTAATAGGAATCTATTAAGGAATCATCTTACTGAGTAGATTATTGGAAGCATGGATAGAGGAGTTTTGACAAGAAATAAGGTACAAGAAAAACTATGTTTGATTTCTCAAATTGAACCTAAATCTACTAGTGAAGCTTGTGAAGATGAACATTGGATTAAAGCCATGAAATAAGAATTGGATCAGATTGAAAAGAACAAGACATGAGAATTGGTCCCTAGACCTAAAGATAAGAATGTTATAGGAACAAAATGGGTATTCAGAAAAAGATGAATGAATAAGGAGAAGTGGTATGGAACAAAGAAAGATTGGTATGTAAAGGATACTCACAGCAAGAAGGAATTGACTATGAATAAACTTTTGCACCGGTATCAAGAATTGAAGCAGTGAGAATGTTTTTGGCTTATGGAGCTTTTAAGAAATTCAAAGTGTATCAGATGGATGTGAAGTCAGCATTTCTGAATGGAGAATTGGAAGAAGAATTTTATATTGAGCAGCCTGAAGGTTTTCCTTTAACTGAAGAAGGAGATATGGTATGTAAACTAAAGAAAGTTTTATATGGACTGAAGCAAGCACCTTGAACTTGGTATGCAAGATTAGATAAGTATTTGTTGAAAGTAGGATTTACAAAAGGAAAAACTGATAGCAACCTATATACAAAAGAAATTGAAAATGGTTTATTGGTTGTAGTTAATTTTGTTGATGATATTATCTTTGTAGGAGAAGATGAAGCCAATCATAAATTTGCAGATGAAATGAAGGTTGAATTTGAAATGAGTATGATTGGTGAAATGAAATATTTTTTAGGATTGTAGATAGCACAAAATAGTGATGATATATTTTTAAGTCAGACAAAGCACTTGAATGATTTATTGAATATATTTGGAATGGAGAACTATAAACCAGTTGGAACACCTATGGTAACTGGACATAAGTTATCTAGCACAGATGAGACTCCTGTAGTAGAACAGAAGAAGTATAGATCTATGATTGGAGGATTGCAATATTTGACTCATACAAGACCTGATATAGCACATTTAGTTGGAATTGTAGCAAGATTTCAAGCTGAACCTAGAGAATCACATTATGTAGCAGTAAAGAGGATTCTGAGGTATTTAAGAAGCACACTTGAGTATGGATTATGGTATGAAAAATCTGATGATTTTACCCTATGTGCATATATAGATGCTGATTGGGGAGGTAGTGTTGATGATATAAAGAGCACCAATGGTGGAGCATTTTTCCTTGGAGGAAGATTAGTTTCCTGGCTAAGCAAGAAGCATAATTTTATTTCACAAAGCACAATAGAAGTAGAGTATGTGGCGGCAACAAAAAATTGTAATCAGATAATTTGGATGAAGCAAATTTTGAAGGATATTGGAATAAAATTTATTGAGCCTATTTTAATACATTGTGATAACACTAGCATAGTTAGTATGTATAAGAACCCTTTGTTACATTCTAGGACAAAGCATATAGAGATTAAGTATCATGTAGTGAGAGAGAAAGTTGTAGAGAAAGAAGTCAGACTTGAATACATAAGCACAAAGGAGTAGATTGTAGACATATTTACAAAGCATTTGCCTAAGGATGCATTTGAGTATCTGAGAGGTATGCTTGGGATTATGTGTTAGGAATAGTCCCAAGAGATAACTAAGAGGGTGGGAGGGGTGAATCAATTATCTAAAAGTTTCAATTCTTTATCCAATTAAATATACTTAAACATAAAGCATAAACACAATGAAAGAAAACTTGAACACAACACCAATATTTTGATCATGAGAAAACCCAAATTGGTAAAAACCCTGGTGGGAATTGACACCCACTAATATTTTGCATTAGTGTATTGTGATCCTTGTTAGAAGATCTTTAACCCTGTTAGGAGTTGCTTTAGAATATATTTAGTACAATAGACCTAGTCAAGGGTCAGACCCTGTTAGGAGTCTTTTATAATAGTCCATGTTAGGGGAGAGGATGCATTGTCTAAAAGCACACTGCTCAAAGAGGTGGAGGCTACAACCTTTTAAATAATAGATACACATTATCTCTAGATCTTGATGAACTGCACTTAGACCTTCTATCTGGATTAGTTTCAATATATAGCACAACACTTTAATTGGTCACACAAACCTTCTTCTCATGGCTCAACACTTCACACACCCTACTATGCTTTTCACAACCAACTCTGAACCACACTCAAGCAATGACAAATGACTGCCTATACATATCTTTCCTTTAAATGATATAATCAAGCCAGCCCATTAGAACCACCTTGAAATCATATTAGAGAAGCCATAACAAACTCCAATAATAAATTATTCTTCTCTACTAAGCACACAACACATTCTGGGACCTGTCCAAAAAGATAGTTGTGGACACACGCTACACACTGTTGGCTCTACCAAATTAACTATATCTTTCTCCTCAAGCTGAATTACTTCATATGCTCTTAACCAAAAATCACTAACTCTTCTCCAAGCTTAAATCCAAGGGCACATACTAAAATGATAGGCAAAACTCAAGAACCAATATAATCTATGTCGGCTCTTTTGAACAAACACGGGAAACTGCTATTGGTGAATAGTGACTGCATAACTTCACTTCTACCCATCCTCAAAATTTTTGTCCATGAGTGTGACATCAATAAAATTTCTTCAAAATATATCCAAGCTTGCAAGGCTCCATGATAAATGTATGAACAACCATACATAGAACACTGTCTGTTACTCTGTAAGGAACACTACTGACACAAGCTGCTATATAACTGTCTATACTAACAGTTTACCTCTGTGCCCATGATATCATGCTGATATCATGTCCATACTACATATATTGAAATATTACTACATAAGACTTCCATGCATACTACTTTCCATATGTTGTCATCAATGACAAACATACAATTAGTACTAACCTACAGAAAATCTCCAACATTATGCCCTATCCTACTTTTGAAAAGTGATGCAGATTGTTGCATCCATCTAGTGGTATATGAACCCTATCTTTCTTCTAGACTAGATGGTGGTACTTACTCTATGGGGGAGTATGTGTATTTGAGCTAAGTCATGAGGAATCTAGTGAATGTATTTTTTGAATAGTGTCTTTTAACATTGAAGTTCTTATTGAAATAGTGATGAAACATCTATTATTTATGTCAATGGGGGAGAAGTGTACATAAAAAACCATTTGAAACATCTATTGGAGAGAACTGATTATGAAAATGAAGCAATATTTGATTAATGAAGAAGACTTGAAAGCATTTTCAGAGCAGCAGTGTTGCAGTGTTGGATTTATGGAACTTGAATGTTTTTTCATCTATGCTTCCATCACTGCAAATGGGGGAGATTGTTAGGAATGAATACTAAATATATCCTATGGTGGATTATTAGTAGCCATTCTATAGCAGTTGTTGTTACATTCAAGACTGTGATTGTCATTGATGTCAGCACAATGATCTACTAAATATTAGCAGAGAAGTAGATAGTGTTTGAGTAAGAGCACTTGGGATATTGAAGATGAAGCTATGTGTAGTTGAGGACTTATTCTATGATGTGTTATAAGATTTTTTTTAAGAGCATAGATAGTAATTCATTTATTCATGGAAGTTATGAGCAAATCAGTGGAAGCAGTATTCAAGTAGTGTCCTTGAGTAGCAGTTTGTGGAAATCAGATGATATCTCCTAATCAGAATAGAATCTAGTTATGCATAGTTAGACAAAATTTTAAGACATGTTGATGGTGACATGGAAGATAATGCAAGATCTGAGGTCGCACGAGTGAAGAATTATATTGATTGGAAGTTGACAGTTTTGTGTAATTTTGATGTAATGTGTGGAAACTTTTATTTTGTAATTTGTATGCCGACTCATTTGTAATTACTTGAGTGTGGTATAAAGGAAGGAATGTATTCCTTTTTTTAAGAGAGTGTGTGTGTAATAAATGTAATTGTATGAAGAAATTGTGAAAGAAAAATTGTTGAAGGAGGATATGCAAAGTACTGAGATCTAGTATTGAGATATGAAGAAGTAGTTGGTGTGGTTTGGCACAGTCAGAGGAGTATTAAATTTTTGAGATTTGTAATCTTTTGTTACTATTCTATTGAGTAATACAAAGATTAGTTGGATAGTGAGTTCAGTGATCTTACCCTGAAGTTGTTTGGATAGTGGGTCCTTCTGTCTTTTATAACTCCTAACAAAGTTAGAATCATTTAACATGGATTCATATGTACTGAATGTATTTCATAAGAGTCCTAACAAAGTCCATCATCTCACAAGGAACTTCCATATTGGTGCATCTTTTATTGGCATCATTCCCACCGAGATTTACTCTTTGATCAAGAGGTTCCCTATTCAACATATCTTGTGTCATTGTGTTATTATGCATGTATATCTTTCTATGGTTGTTGATTACATTGCTTACATGGTTAAAATATATTAAGGTTGATAAAATTTGTATTTATCTGATAACTGATTCACCCCTCCCCCCTCTCTGTTATCTTGGTGGACTTTACTTTGTAACAAAGATACCTGAAGAAAATAGAGGACTATGGATCATGGTATCCTAAGGAAGGGAAGTTTGAACTAAGAGTCTACACTGACACAGATTGGGTTGGAAATATAGATTATAGGAAAATTACCATTGGAGGAGCATTTTTCTTTGGTGAAAGACTTGTTACCTAGACAAGTAAGAAACAAGCTTGTATTTCTCAGTCTACTGCCAAAGTAGAGTATCTTGATGTTGCTACAAACTGTTCAAATATTGCCTACATCAAGCAAGTGGTGGAAGAGATGAATGAGATAATCATTGAGCCAGTGATTATATACTATGATAACACAAGTGCAATAAACATCTCTAAGAATCATGTAATGCACTCAAAGACCAAGAACATCTCTATTAAGTATCACTACTTAAGAGAACAAGTATAGGTGAAGCAAGTTAAACTAGAATATATTACATCAAAAGAGCAACTTACTGACATATTTACCAAGCCTCTACTGAAGGAATCTTTTGAATACTTGAGGACTAGACTTGGGGTCCATCCCCTATCTACTAGTCACTAATGTGATCTGGAGGTTGCATCAGCCTAATCTTATTAGAAGATCAATAATGTTGATGTAGCATAGCTCACACTTTGGATTCTATCTAAGATAGCTATTTTCATATCGTTATACTAAGATACAAAGATACATTGTATGCACCAAACAATAGAGAGTCACATGGCTAATACAAAGCTGCATGTTTATGTGTTTCTTTGCAATTGTTCTCAAAGGGAGAGATAAACAATATGATAACTGAGGAGATTATTGGAACATCTATCTAAGGGAGAAACAATCTGAGAAAGTCAAGGAGAGTTTTGAAGATTTGTTGCTGAGAATAGAAGGAACCTAAGAATTGGAAAGATTGTATCTGAAGAGGAAAGTTTTCATTTGCAATGCTAGCATGTAACATAGTGATTAAACATATTAAGCTAAGGGAGAGCTTACCAAGCTACATCATTTTCTCATAGAGTTGTAAAATACATGTTTGGTATGTGTATGGTATACTTCATATTGCTTGAGTTGCCATCAATGCCAAAGGGAGAGATTGATGAACTACATTGATTAAGAACCTAATTGATGAAGTACAAGTGGTTAGAGATCACCGAGCACTGAATTGTTATGCAAGATAATTGAATCGGTCATTATGTTGTCATTGATGTCAACTATTTTTGATAGTACTTATCATGATAGTTGAATATATCTAAAAATCTATAAAGAAATGAGAGAAAAGGTGAAGAACTGAGATATCTACATGGAGGAAGATGGATATGATAGATGAGGATAAGGAATACTCTTGGTAACTTATTGATGAGTCTATGACTTCATAATGTTGACTTGATTATGTTGCATTAATTTGTTATGAAGTTAGGAGCAAAATGTTACAAAGAAATGTGGTCAGTTAATGAAGCATTCCAGTATACACCGAGTCAGTGTAGTGTATATCAAGCGATAGTATCAACCGAGCTTGTGTTCACCGATGTATTTCTTTGTTAACCAAGTATGGATAAAAGAACTAAATGATTACTTTAGCCTACAAAATTGATGAGCTATAAAGTGTATGATTACGAGGTGGAAAGATAAAGTTTGTTGTGATATCTACGACTAAAAAAATTCAAAGGAGATCTAAAGGAAGAAATTGAAATGAGTCATTAACACAACTTTTGAGGAAGGTTTAAGCAACAAAATCAATGAAGGAGATTAAGCAGCAAAATCTGATGGATGAAAAGAAAATGATTTACTTGTCTATTTAAGAGGCTAGGGTTTCATAGTGAAACTTATTGCAGAGGAAGGAGACTGCAAAGATATTGCATGGAGAAGCTTCATGCATGCCTGATCATACTGGTTGAAGAAGAACTGAACTGCAGAACAATACCGAGTGTCAAAGAGCTTTACCGAGGGACAATAAGTTATTCAATGTTGATGAGATGAATAAGAAATATTGATCAGAGGATTTTATGGACTTAGAATAGATCTGAATATCTACAAATCAAGTTGTATTGTAATTAGATCACCTACTATTTCAGTTTAACCATTGTAAATAGTTAAATATTTTTTGTTATGTCTTTATGTGGTGATTGTTTGGATATCATACTTTACATGTTGCATATTTGATTGGTTAGTAATCACTATGAGAAATTAGCTTGTAATCAGTAATTACATAGACAGTTAGTATTTTATGTTTATCAAGTTGAAGAATTAGGTGAATTATTTTTAAGTGGTACATTTTGTATTTGGGATTGTGGATAACTGATTCACCCCCCTCTCAGCTATTCTAACAATAAGTATGAGATGCACCTTTTGTAATTAGTATGGATGTTGATATAGAGTTGAGATAAGTAGAGAAGAACTATGTGAAGAGGTGTTAAGATGTATTAGATCTTTGCAAGAGGTCAAAGCATCAACGCATCAAAGGAAATGATCAAACAAGTAGTGTCATAGTGCCAGTTCATCCAACAGATATAGTGTGTATCTAAGATTAGAAGGTTGTTGCCTTAACCACTTGAGGAGTAAGCTCTAGGAGAGTGTGTCTCCACCCCTAACAGGGTTATTATAAAAGAATCCTAATAGGGTCTGACCCTTGACAAAGTCAATGTACTAAAAACATTGTAAAGATAGCTCGTAACATGGTTAAGGATCTTCTAACAAGGATCATAAAACACTAGTGCAAATTATTAGTGGGTGTCAATTCCCACCAGGCCTTTTACCTATTTGGGTTTCCACGTAACCATATTGGTGTCATGTGTTGAGGTCATGTATCTTGTTTATGTTAACATTCATTTCAATACTTAAGCATTCAAGTTAAGTTTCAAGAGTAAAGTTAAAAGTTAAAATATAGTGAACATTGATTCACCCCCCCCCTCTGAGTGTTCCCATTTCTAACAGTTATATGTTATAGAGACCGAGTGGACTATCGAGTAGATCTAGGTTTTTTAAAGTGTTTAAAAGTGGAATTGGTACATCTAGACCTAAGGATAATTGATACACTCCCCCCCTCTCATTTATTCTAAAATAATTCTAACAATTGGTATCAGATCTTGTGGTTCTTATAAGAAAAAGTTTGAAGGTACTTGGAGCTAAAGATCAAGATGTACAAAAAGGAGGTATCAAAGATGAACATGGAGAACTTCCGTGCATGAATTTTTTTTATGAAGCTACACCTAGCAATTATTGGAGATGCAACAAAATACTATGTAGAAAATGAATACATAGCAGAACCTACACCTTTCACATTCCAGTAGATGAAGGAAAAGAAAGAACACAATAAAGAAATGTTGGAGATTGCATCAACCTTAAGTTATCCTAAATTTGAAGACATCAAGTACTATACCACTATAAAGAAAATATGGGACACAACTACCTATGATGGAGACACAAATGTATTGAGAGCCAAATTTGAAAGGGAGAGGTAAGTTTGATGAAATGAGAATGTTGGAAGGTGAGACTATTGTATAATATTGTGGTCGAGTTAAAGAGGTTGTGAATTCTATTAGAGGAGCTAATGGGATATTGATGATGAAAATTTTATAAGCAAGTTATTGAGAACCCTACTTCCTATTTATGCTATTAGAGTTTCTACAATACAAGAACTGAGATGTGGTCTTGGTAGCAACTTAACTTTGGAAGGTTTGGTTGGTAGACTTACTGCTTTTGAGCTATCAAATTTTTATAGTTTCACCACTCATAATATTGAACCTTCATTCAAATCTCAATTGGTTCTTCATAAGTCTAAGAAAGGAAAAGAAAAATGTGTGAACAGTGGAAATGATACCTATGATGATGACCTTGATGATCTTGAGGAACTAATAGATAGAAGACTACCTAGAGGAAAAGGAAAATTCAAAGGTAAACTTCCTATAATCTATTTTTCATGTTAAAAAGTTGGTCATATTGCAGCAAGATGTCCTAACAAAAATGAGAAGGATGAAAGAAGGGAAAGAAAGTACAAAGAGAAAAGGTATGACAGACTACAAAAGGTATAAGGACAACAAGGACAAAGGTAAGAAATCTTGTTAAATTGTTGAAGAAGAAACTGATAGTGATTCTAATGATTCTAATTATCATGATGTAGAAGTTGTTTATGTTGTTATGAAAGATTATTCTGATGAAGATGATAAAAATGCACTTATTTCATATATGAGTAAAGGTTATAGATAGATAATTGATAGTAGTTTCTTACATCATATGACTAGTGATAAAAGTAAGTTTGAAACCTTAAATAATTACAAATATAGCAGTGTAAAGTTTGGTAATGATGCACCATGTATTGTGAAAGGTAAATGATCAATAGGATCAACTGGTAAGATTAGATGTGATAATGCTTATTGGGTTGGAGGACTTAACTATAAATTGTTGAGTGTTGCATAGTTGATCAATTTTGGATATCAAGTTGAATTCCATTAAAAAAAGGCTAAGATCTTTAATACTACTGGTGAACTAATTGGAAGTGGAGAATAGATAAGAGGTAACATGTTCTATCTAGACCTATCTGATGACACATGTTTGTTTGCTTAATTTTATGATATATGGTTATGGCACAAGAGGTTGTGTCATGTGAATTTTGATAATTTTGTAAGTAGTAGTAACATAACTAGAGTAGGAAAGTTACCAAGATTGAAGAAACCTGATAATGTGATGTGTAAACAATGTCAATTGGGCAAAATGAGAAAGTCTAGTTTCAATAGAAAAACCTATACTTCTGATGATATTTTCAAATTGGTTCATATTGACCTTGTGGACCCATTAGAGTGCAAAGATAATTTGGAAACAAATATTTTATTCTATTTATTGATGATTACTCTAGATTGATGACTGTGATGTTTCTTAAAGAAAAATATGATGCCTTTCAGTTATTCAAGTGATATTTGGCAAAAGTTGAAAAAGAAACAAGTAAGAGATTGAAATGTCTAAGATCTAACAGAGGAGGAGAGTTTATATCTAATGAATTCAACATATTCTACAAGGATAGATGAATTAAGAGACAAATTGTTATACCAAGGACTCCTCCACAAAATGGTATAGCTGAAAGAAGGAATAGATCAATCATGGATTGTGCTAGAACATTGATGATCGATAAAAATTTTGCACAAAAGTACCAGAGAGAAGTTGTAAGTATAGCTATCTATACCTTGAACTAATTACATGTCAAGAAAGGTAAAAATGCTAGACCTTTTGAGTTATGGTATGGTTATACACCTAATGTGAAATACTTCAAAGTCTTTGGAATAAAATGTTATATACTGAAGGACAATAGGAATGGAAAACTTGATGCTAAAAGTGATGAAGGTATATTCCTAGGTTATTCTACTAAGAGAAAACCTTATAAGTGTTTGAATTATAACACTAACAATGTTGTGGATGGTGCAAATGTTAGAAATGATGAATATGAAGAAAATAGTGAAGTTGAGTGCAAGAAGGAACCTGAAGATTACAAATGATTTGTATACATGAATAAAGGAGAGACCAACAATTTACCTGAACCAAAGAACAAAGCTATCGAGCAACAACAAAAATCTACCGAGTTACAACAAGAAGATACCAAGCATTAGGAAGTAACTTTTGAAAAATCAGAAGAGGAAGTAGAGCTATAAAATGAACCTAAAGTAAATATGCAAGATGAACTTGAAGAACAACAAAAAGAAGAGAGGAGACCAAAGCCTACATTAGAAAAACATGTGAGAAGACATCATAAACCAGATCAAATAATTAGAGAAAAAGATTCAAGATTAATGATAAGAAATAAGTTGAAAAACCAAACATGCTTATTATATAAATTTGAGCCCAAATCAGTAAAAAATGATTTGGATAATGAGGATTGGATTCAAGCAATGAATGAATAAATTGAGAAAATATAGAAGAAGAAAAATTGGACACTAGTACCTAGACCAAAGGATAAGAATATTATTGGAACCAAGTGGGTGTTCAGAAATAAGTTGAATGATCATAGAGAAGTCATAAGAAATAAGGCTAGATTGATATGAAAAGGATATTTACAAGAAGAAGGCATTGACTATGCGGATTATTTTCCCTAGTTTCTAGATTGGAAGGAGTTAGAACTCTACTTGTATATGAAGCTTACGAAGGATTCAAAGTGTATTAGATGGATGCCAAATCTACATTTCTGAATGGAATATTGGAAGCAGAAGTATACATTTAACAACCGGAAGGATTTTTTGATCCAAGAAAGAGGAACATGGTATAGAAGCTACACAAAGAAACCAATCATTCATTGATTTTCCATTATCATAAAGAACATACAACTTGATAACCACAATACAAAAAGGGTATTGAATAGTTATTTAAAATTTAAAAAATATAGCCAAACCCAACCAAATATAGATCATTGTAGAAAATAGTTGTGTTAGCACGTGCAAAAAATTTTGTGGCTCCTAGTCTTTTCCCCTAGTCCCTGTAGTGTTTTTCTTGGTCTCTGGCCTAGAAACCCTTGTCAGATATTCAAATAACTAGCCATTGCATGGAAAAACCTTAATTTTCCCCGGCCCTATTATATTTTAACGTTACTTTTTTTAGGCCACTAAACCCCAAACTACCCATGTGCTAAAATGTTATATCCCTTCGCATGTTGATAAGTTAGCTTTCACACTGGGTTCACCCTTTAATATTTCCTAAGTTCCTAAGTCTCCTAGCATGAATTTTCCTATGTTTCAACCCTTTGAAAAAACTTGTGGTTGTTGCATGTTCACCAGGAATCTTTTTCCCCCTTGCAAACATGCGACAAGTGGACATCTATCCCAGCGGGCCCGGCCTCTTGTTACCCTTTCTCATCTATGGCTGGCATGTGATCGCAAGGAATATTCTTTCCCCTTGCGATCATGCACCCATCGTCAGATCTTCCAGGTAGTGAGTCTTTAGTGGGTCCAATGCCAGGTCAGGCTACCATGGACCTTGCTCATTGGTTGTGTCAATGTACATGTGGATGTTGTCAGATGACTGCGCGAATGGTTATCAAGTGGGACCTATGTCAGACTTGAGTTATTTGGCATCTTCTTATAGGTAGTAGGGCCTGCTAATTCAAAGGGTTGTCAATGGGACCTGGTTGCTGATGTGTTTAAAGGGCCCTGACATCTGTAGAGGATCTATGGTTGGCGTAAGTTCTCATGGAATTTGTCAGAGCCATGAGATCTTGCACCAGCCGTTGATTTTACTTTTTCTCAAGCATTAACGAGGGTGGGTCCTTTGCCAAGTAGTGCTAACATGTGGTGTTTTGATTGGCTAAGAAGGAGGGTGCCTTGGACTTGTCAGTGGGCCCAAATTTTTCAAAGAATGACAGTGTGGCAGGATCTACGGATGTCACATGATCACATCAAATTTTTTCAGGCCATGCGATCATGTGACAACCATTCAATTAAAGGTTTATACTTCGTGGGTCCTATCTGCTATGTGGAGCTAACATGCATGATTCTTATTGGCTACAGTATGCTAATTAGGCTGAAGACTTTTCAAATGGGTTTGTGACTATTGTGAGATTAAATGTAAGCCGCCCAATCTACTGAGAAATGAATAGAATCGACGGTCATGTTTTAATATTTGTCTGGATAACCATTGTATTTCAAATTCAAATGTCTTAGAGGGTTTTCCATGACAGGAAGGACTGAAATTTATTGATAAAGCAGCCAGATCTGGTACAGTTGGTTTTTTCGACTATTATAGTGTGGTCCAGGGTGTTCTATGATCATTTACAGGGGTCTGTACTGTGTTCTTTATGCTCAAGGCATGTTGCAGGTGGCCGAACAGGTTGACAATATGGGCATTTTTGTGGTTCTAAGTACTTTCTCAAGGAATTTGTCATGATTGAGGATCATTCTAGGATCTATTTTCTCTGAGTTGCTTGTGTTTCTTCCCCTACAATAAATTCTGATGTAATTTTAGGGTTGGTGTAGTTGTTGGAACCCTAACCCTAGTCATCCAAATCTTGATGCATCCTTTTAGGATTCCAAGATGACTAGGGATTATAAATGGAGTTGTGTTAGTTGTTTGAAGGGTTTTGGTTCTACCTTTTCAGGAGAATTGGTTCTAAGAAAGGTTTTTTCATGTAGATTTTCTCCTTCTCTCTGCATATAGGGTGTTCTTTCTTCCTTTGTTGGTTCAGAGAATATAATACATATTGTAATTGATTTTGTCTTATGTATGAGGACTCAATTTATTCTTATTGTTACCAAGCTATCTCCATTTGAATTTTAAACTCATTGATCAATACATCAAGTATGTTTGATTTTTCTATTGTAATTCCTATGTGTCTACAATAGAGTTGTCTTCACAGAGATAACTAGTTTAGGATTAGTTTTCATGTATGTATGAGCTGAGGTGTCAAAGATATGTCATGCTTGTCTTTCAGTGGATGATGGTCAATGTATTATCTATTTTTAGGTCTCTTCTAAAGGGATGGTTAAAATCCTTTGGATGGGTAATAACATACTTGGATACACACGTGGGTTGTTGTAGTGAGGTTTGGTCATGGTGTGTGATTGATGTTAGGCATCAATACATTGAATTTATTGCTTTCTTGTTTCATAGCTATCTATTGCAATAGGGTATTCGACTCTATGGCCCCATTTGGATAAGGCACTGGTCTATGAGAGACTTAGAGTATCTTAGGAAACCTTTCAAACCTATCTTTAAATCATTTACATTCAGTTCCACCCTTTCCCTTTCATTTTGTTATTATAGGTCTCTAGTTTTCATACCATTTCTATGAAAGTAGGGCTATTGCATGAGATCTTGGTTTCATTGAGGTACAAGATACCTACAAGGGTTTGTGAACCATTCCACATTTAGTTACCTAGAGGCCTATAGTTTGACACAAGATGTATGTGTGTGCAGAGGAGGTAGATCCACCTGAGTGATGTGGAGCTCAAAGTGTAGAAGGATCTCTCTTTGATCCTTGTTAGTTGGCCTTTTTCCTTATGAAATTTAGAGTGTTGAGTGAATGTGACACTGGCCCAGACAATCCTAATGTCAATCTAACTTTTGGGGAAAAAGAACACCAATAAGATGGTGATTCTACTAGGGAAGAAGTAAAAGACAACAAGCTTTCTTGCTTGATTGGATCATCCCAGAGTCTTGGTTAAAGATCATAGAGTAAAAAGTAAAAAAAACACTTGTAAAATCTTCTCACTAAGTGTTGAGTGGTGACTCTGAGTCTTTGTTTGGTCAATTTTTTGTAACAAAGTGTGATATATTTATAGTCCTATCAAGCAATTATCCTATGAGATTGTTTTGTGATTGTGGGTTTTGAAGAAGGTACAGAGTTGGGAAAGGTTCTCAACTGATTTAGATTTGTCCTCTGTAAAGAGGTGGTGGCTGTACCAAAGTTTGAAAGGTGATTTGGAGGAGAATTCAGATCAATATTTTGCATCATTCACAACATCGCCAGGTAATCCTATTTCATCAAGCAAGAACAATCCCTAATTAGGTGAACAAGTCATCATTGAAAAGGGAAATTAATTTTGAAAGTTTGATCATATTTCTGGATAGAAGTTTTAGTTGTTGAAATGAGTATCAGAAATATGTTGAGGTTCAATAGAAGTGTTGTCATAAGAACAAGCTACATTGTTTTGTCAGTATATTGAAATGGAATTTCCAGCCTTGATGAATCAAGATGATGTTTCTAGGTCTGAAAGTTCTCTGTCAGATTTTAGAAATGTTAATAGAGAAAGAGATATTTATTTGATGAGTCAAAAAATCCAACAGACTTGCATAAAGATGTTAAGATGTACAATAGGAGAAAGAAAAGGGGATTCATCCCATTCTTACTGTAAGAAATTTCTTATAGCTTGTGATGAGTTTCTTATGGGTATTGAGCTTCAAAAATTCCAATATGCTGAAATGTTCTTAGAACTTGATATGCCTGAGTTAGTTAGTTGGTCTGCATCATTTAGGAATGAAGCACTAGAAAATGTTAAAGGATGGATGGCTTCATTTGTGGAGGATGAGTCTTGTGATGCTAATGTTGATAATGGAACTTGTGGTAATCAAGAGATAGAAGATGAATCTGCAATAGATGCAAGTTCATGTAGTGAAAGTTCCTGCAGTGATGACTTTGCACAAGATATTGTGACACAAGAAATTTCAGCTCCTATCTCAGATGAGGAAGATGTTTGCAGCATTTGTAGTGAGACCAATGAGATAGAATGTGAAGTTCAATGCTTACTAAGTAGTGAGAAAATTTCAGAGCTCTTGGATGTATAATTTTAGAGATGCACTCCCAAGTATGTTTCCAAAATTCCATGTCTGGTAGATATTATTTTTGATGAAGAAAGAATAAATGATGGCATGATGTGTGAAACTTCTATTGAGGTTCTTTCTCCCATTTTTGATATGCAAGTGGATAGTACATATCATTGTAATGAATTTGATAATGTCATATTTGATGAGTATGATGATATGTGTACTAGTGTGGATTTAGTTTTTCAAGAGCCTAATGTCAATGGTTCTTGTTTACACTTTGATGCTGGAGAATGTGGTAAATCTGAAGGGGTTTTCTCAAATTTGCAAATGACTAATGAGTCATTAACTGATAGTGCTTGTTCCTTTCCAGAAGATGCTGATGTGATTTTTGATCAGCAAGTTGTTTCCATTTTCATGCAATCAGATTTTTGTCTTGAGAAGTCCTATATTAGTTTGTAGAGTTAGGAGATAGAAAGGATTTATTCTTTATTGCAAACTAATGATCATCATGCTGATGTGTTCATCCATGAGATTGAAAAGGAATGTTTCCTTTTTCAGCATGATAGTGAAAGTGAAGAGTCTGACATTTTGATGTCACAAAATGATCAACATTTATGGAAGCTTGATGGCCCTATCTTGCTAAGTGATGGTGAGTATGGTGATCATTTTTTATATAATGTGCTGAATATCGATCACAATGTTTTTGGTAGGTTGGATGAAAAATGTAATTTCAGTTTTCCTCTACTGAATGGAGATGAAAACTATTTGTTTGATAGAGGCAAAAACTGATCAAAATTTTTGGGGCCCTGAGCCTTCTATAGATATTGTAAATTCTATAAATATTTTTCCTTCCCTATTGTGTTTCTCCCTTTCCTACTGTCCTGGTTTGGTTGCCAATTTTTGAGGTCACAAAATTTTGTCCAGTAGGTCGTCTGATTTAACCAGTGATTATAGATTCTTGCCATGCCTGCAAGAGACATACATCCCCTGACAGAGCCACTGTTAGCACGTGCAAAAAATTTCATGGCTCTTGGTGTTTTCCCCTAGTCCTTGCAGTGTTTTTCCTAGTCTCTAGCCTAGAAACCCTTGTCAGATATTCAAATAACTAGTTGTTGCATGGAAAAACCCTAATTTGCCCCGGCCCTGTTATATTTTAACATTACCTTTTTCATGCCACTAAACCCCAAATTACCCATGTGCTAAAATATTATATCCCTTCTCATGTTGATTAGTTAGGTTTCACGTTGGAGTCCCCCTTTAATATTTCCCAAGTTCCTAAGTCTCCTAGCATGAATTTTCCTATGTTTCAACCCTTTGAAAAAACTTGTGGTTGTCGCATGTTTGCAAGGAATCTTTTTCTACCTTGTGAACATGCGACAAGTGGACATTTGTCCTAGAAGGCCCAGCCTCTTGTTACCCTTTCTCATCTACGGCTGGCATGTGATCACAAGGAATATTCTTTCCCCTTGTGATCATGCACCCATCATTTGATCTTCCAAGCAATGAGTCTTCAGTGGATCCAATGCTAGGTCAGGCCACCATGGAGCTTGCTCATTGGTTGTGTTAGTGTACATGTGGATGTTGTCAGATGACTGCATGGATGGTTATCAAGTGGGACCTATGTCAGACTTGAGTTATTTGACATCTTCTTATTGGTAGTAGGGCTTGCTAATTCAGAGGGTTGTTAGTGGGATCTGGTTTCTGACATGTTTAAAGGGCCCTAACATCTATAGAGGATCTACGGTTGGTGTAAGTTCTCATGGAATTTGTCAGAGCCATGAGATCTTGTGCCATCCATTGATTTTACTTTTTCTCAGGCACTGACGAGGGTGGGTCCTCTGACAAGTGGTGCTAACATGCGGTGTTTTGATTGGCTAAGCAGGAGGCTGCCTTGGACTTGTCAGTGGGCCCAAATTTTTCAAAGAATGACAGTGTGGCAGGATCTATGGATGTCACATGATTGCATGGAATCTTTTTAGGCCATGCGATCATGTGACAACCATTCAATTAAAGGTTTATACTTTGTGGGTCTTGTCTGGTATGCGGAGCTAACATAAATGATTCTTATTAGCTATAGTATGCTGATTGGGTCGAAGAGTTTTCAAAAGGGTTTGCGACTATTGTGAGATTAAATGTAAGCCACCCGATCTATCAAGAAATGAACATAATCAACGGTCACATTTTAATCTTTCTCTGGATAACCATTGTATTTCAAATTCAAATTTCTTAGAGGTTTTTCTGTGATAGGAAGGACTAAAATTTATTGATCAAGCGGTCAGATCTGGTAGAGTTGGTTTTTTTGACTATTGCAGTGTGGTCCAGGGTGTTCCATGGTCATTTACAGGGGTCTATACTATGTTCTTTATGCTTGAGGTGTGTTGCAGGTGGTCGAATAGGTTGACAATGTGGGCATTTTTGTGGTTCTTAGTACTTTCTTAGGGAATTTGTCATGATTGAGGATCATTCCAGGATTTTTTTTCCTCTGAGTTGCCTGTGTTTCTTCCCCTATAATAAATTTTGATGTAATTTTAGGGTTGGTGTAGTTGTTGGAACCCTAACCCTAGTCATCTAAAGCTTGATGCATCCTTTTAGGATTCCAAGGTGACTAGGGTTTATAAATGGAGTTGTGTTAGTTGTTTGAAGGGTTCCAGTTCTGCCTTTTCAGGAGAATTGGTTCCAAGAAAGGTTCTGTCCTACAGATTTTCTCCTTCTCTCTACACATAGGGTGTTCTTTCTTTCTTTGTTGGTTCACAGAATATAATACATATTGTAATTGATTTTTTCTTATGTATGAGGACTCAATTTATTCTTACTGTTACCAAGCTATCTCCATTTGAATTTTAAACTCATTGATCAATACATCAAGTATGTTTGATTTTTCTATTGTAATTCCTATGTGTTTGCAATAGAGTTGTCTACATAGAGATAACTGGTTTAGGATTAGTTTTCATGTATGTATGAGCTGAGGTGTCAAAGATATGTCATGCTTGTCTTCCAGTGGATGCTGGTCAATGTATTATCTATTTATAGGTCTCTTCTAAGGGGAGGGTTAAAAGCCTTTGGATGGGTAATAACATACTTGGATACAGAAGTGGGTTGTTGTAGTGAGGTTTGGTCATGGTGTGTGATTGATGTTAGGCATCAACACATTGAATTTATTGCTTTCTTGTTTCATAGCTGTCTATTGCAATAGGGTATTTGACTCTGTGGCCCTTCAGATAAGGCACTAGTCTATGAGAGACTTAGAGTATCTTAGGACACCTTTCAAACCCATCTTTAAATCATTTACATTTAGTTCCACCCTTTCCCTTTCATGTTGTTAGTATAGGTCTGTGGTTTTCATACCCATTCTATGCAAGTAGGGCTATTGCATGAGATCTTGGTTTCATTGAGGGACAAGATACCTACAAGGGTCTGAGAACCATTCCATAGTTAGTTACCTATAGGCCTATAGTTTCACATAAGATGTATGTGTGTGCAGAGGAGGTAGACCCACCTGAATGATGTGGAGCTCAAAGTGTAGAAGGATCTTTCTTTGATCCTTGTTAGTTGGCCTTTTTCCTTTTCAAATTTGGAGTGTTGAGTGAATGTGACACTGGCCCAGTCAGTCCTAATGTCAATCTGACCTTTGGGGAAAAAGAGCACCGACAAGTTTTTCCTAGCCAGTGCCTTATCCCTTAGGAAATATCTCTAATGAAAAAGAAGAATATAAAAACCAACTTATGTCAATGATTCATGACCTAAAATACTACCATATTTTGACAGTATTGATCCATTCAATATAGACTCATAATTATTATGAAAAATCCTTGTGCAAACTAGATGAATTTATGTTCTATCCAGAGAAATTTAATTTGATCTCAAATCAAAACTAAGGAAAAGGAACATACACATAGAGAAACTCTATGCAATGAATGAGAAAATTCATAACTCAAGAAATAAATACATTGGAGAGACTTGAATCTAGAATATTTGTATTATATATTCTGAATCATGTTTTTTTTATAGACCTCTCTTCAAAATAAAAAACACTAATAATAGCCAAAGATTTGAAACTTTCTATTTCTATACTGATATAGTCTAATACAGTCTTCTATTTTCCTAATTAAAAACACATATGCAACAATGCTATCTTCATTTTTCAGCCCTTTCTAAATGATCTTGGGAATCCTTTTATAGAGAAAGGATTGCAACAAACTTTGGATCATTTACGAAAAGAGAAAAAAATGACACATCACAAAAGCCAAGAATAACAGAAATAGTAATTGAGTTGTTACCAGATTTCATAAGACAATTTCTAAATGGACCACAGGGCCTTTGTAACAACTTTAAAACTTCTCTTCTCTTGACAAGTGGTGCCTTCATCTTCACTTCTCTTGTGCATAATTTTTGTTTGCAAAATCGTCGACTTCTTCAAAGTGTTAGATAACTGCCACTTGTTGTAACAATAGTAGGGTGTTCTTGGTCACTCGATACATCTGTGATATATCTCCATTTCCATTCTTTTAACACCTCATTATTAGGCCAAGGAATGATAACAATTTTATCTTTATCTTTGTTCAAAATATCCCATTTTGTCCTTAGTTACTCAACCTCCTTTCCTAAAAACCCAAAATGAGACTTAGCATTTCCAATTGATTCTGTAGTTTGAACAAACAAGATGGTCCTATCAAGGTTTATAATACTATTTATCCCTATGGATAATTTACTATCCATCTCTCTGATCCATTTCCTTTATCATATAGACCATCATCTATCTTCAAACAAGGGTTTTTTAGGCACCAAATCTTTTATATTTGATGAATCATTAGTATACCTATCTAACTACTCAAGAAAATCATCAAAAATTTCCCTTTCTTGATAGTTTACCTTTCCTTTAAACTCTCTACATGGTGCCATCTCAAAAACTTAGGGTTTTATCACAAAACTACTAGATTCAAACAATTCTTTACTTTCCTCATACCCTAACAATGCTAGCACCAAATTTGCAGAACTTTTCAAGAAAACCAGATCGAGAATAAATTACCAACTCAATTTACCAACCCTATTGAAACTACTTCATCATATTTAAAAATTAAAAGATCAATGGGTAAAAATAGAGCATTTCACATTATACAATGAAATTTTGAAATAAAGTCATCAATCTAATCCATCTCAGCATATTGTGCAGTCTAGAAAAAGTCAAAGGACTGACACCATCCACATCACTCCACATGGTTGCAAAATAAACAATAAAAAAATTACATCTCAACTCCATAAGGTGCTCAAGCCCCACCTTTCTTCCACTTTATCAAACTAGAAACATGTTATTTAGGCATGATGCCTTGATCAATATCCTTCTTGCAATTTTTGATCATGGGACTATGCCTTCTATTGGATTATGCTTGATCTCTCCATACTTTACCACCTTTCAACTTGTGCTATGTGATGTCATCATAGACACACATCATCAAAGTGCGATGCCTTGAACAATAATTAGTGAGAAACTCTTAATCATGGGATTCCACCTACCATTTGATCAAAATTGATTTGACTTCCCTTTATCTTCTTTACTATCAATCCCATGTTCTTAGGGCATACACTTGTCAGTCAGGTGTCATCTCATGAAGGCTAAAAGGTATGTAAATTTGGTTGGTGACATCATGCCCACCATTAGATCAAATTTAATCTTCTCAACACTTGTCTTCTCCTTTAGTCCTAGCTACGTCCCACCATCATCTATGTGTCACTTAGGTACAATGCCTTGAAGGGTAAACTCCACACATCATTTGGTCACCTGATCACACCTATTATTGGATCTAAATAGATCTAAATTTATTTTAAAACATTATAGATACTTTAGACTTTGGAAGAAAAATTCACGTGTCCTGCTAGGAGTCATAACTTAAAAGGATTTGGCCCCATTCAATGACAACTTAACACACATGTTTTAAAAATGACTTAAGTGACTCCAAAAATTAATGAAGAAATATAAAATCCAAGGAATACTTAAGTTTTAAAACAAGATGAATACTTAGGGCTTGGATAAAATAAAATCTAGGGCTCACATGAACAAGATTTTAGACACAACATAAATAGGCATGATTTTAACTAGGAAAATATTTTTAGTCCTAACAATGGTTGTAATTGGGGATGTATGTCTCTTGTAGGCATAACAAGATTCTAGGATCTTAGGGTTAAGAAGACCACATATGGAGGTAAAATGACCCTACAAAACATAACTAAAACAAACACAAAATATAAGGAAACACGCCTAAATACCAATTGTTCATGGATAATAAAAACTTTAGGGGAAGTAAAATTTAGGAAGTGTCCATGAACTAGAAATTCCATAACATATCCGGTCAAATATTTAAGAATGTAACAATCAGAACCCCACTTACTATCAATTATATATGGTCCCAGCCAAATAGGATCAAATTCTTCATGTTTTCCTTTATCCTCTAGTCTGGCATTCTAGTTCAAGACCAAATTATCAATCTCAAAACTACTTATAGTGGTTCTTTTGTCATATAAATTCTTACATTGGAGCTATAATTTGACATTTCTATCATGTGCCTCCCTCTTTGATTCATCTAATTTTATCAAGTCATCCATTCTGATTCTTATTTTATTATTCAATTCATCATCATAAATTTGGACAATCTTGTACATCTGCAACAAATTATTTTGTGGCAACCTAGCATGTATACCATATACCAAATCAAAGGGTGCACAACCAATAGCCTTTTTTATTGTTACTCTATCAACCCATAATGCTTGCTACAATTTTGAATCCCAAGCCCTTTTATTCTTGTCTAACACTCTTTTTAGAAGTTTTATCAGGCTTTTATTACTAGATTCAGATTGACCATCCCCCTATGGGTGGCATGGGGATGAAAAAGAAATTTGGATCCCATATAGTTGGTAGAAAGCATTAAATTCTTTAAATGTAAAATAAATTGCATTATCTACCACTATAGTTGTTGGACAACTAAACCTCAAGTGAGGATGTTTTTTAATACAAATTTGATCACAACCTTACTAGTGGCGCTCATAGTGGAAATAGCTTCAAACCACTTGGTAAAATAATCAGTTGCCACCAAAATCCATGAATGACCTCCAATAGATTTTATATGAATTTTTCCAATGAAATCCTTACCCCACTTATGAAAAGGTTCTTTAACAGTGACATTATTTAAAGGAAAATTTCCATCAAACCTCAGCTTACCTGCAAATCTCTGGTAGACATCACATTTCTTGACAAAATTGTTAGAATCCTTAAAAATAGTAGGCCACCAAAAACCAGGCCTCAAAATCTTATGTGTAGTGGTTTTAGCCATGTAATGGCCACCACATATACAATTGTGCATTTCTACTAATAAATCCTTGGATTTGTCATGGTCTACACATTTGAGCAAAAATCCTTCATTGCTCCTCCTCCATAGCTCATATTTCAAAATAGAATACTTAATATCATGCAGCTTAATTGTTCTCATTTTACTGTCATCCATTTCAGGAGGAAAAGTCATTTTTTGCAAGTATCCAACAACATCTTTATACCATTCACAACAATATAGATCACAAATGTAAGGCTTGTTCTCTTCTTCAAGCATGTTTATATGATTTGCATCAAAATTTCTCCTAACCATAATTTTTTCCAACCCAAGGCCTCTAAAAAACTTTTTGATCTGAACATCTATTTTGTATTCTTCAATTTTATTTATCCACCAACATATTCTTCTTTAAACTTCTTGTTGTAATAAAATATCCTTCACAGTAGCACTGGCCACATAAGCAACTATGGTCACTCCCACCAAGTAACATTTGAAAGCCTTGACAACCTTGACTAAATCATATGTCTTCTTCTCATTAATATCCTATTTCAATTCTCTTACCTTAAGGAATTGCCAAAGAAGGAGATAGCCTTCTCAAAACCCTCTAAATTCTTTTATAACAAGACCGCGACAATAGTATGGTATGAAGAAAAGGAAAAAATTTGCATGGGAGTATCATAGTCAAGTGTCCTCAATATAGGGGCATGTTTAATAAATTTCTTGATATATCAGAGAAATCCTTAGATTCTTCATCACTACATTCTACTTTAGTTTCCTTCTTTAACAATATAGAGATAGGAATATTAGTTTCAGCAAAATTTCTAATGAACCTTCTTAAAAAATTTACCTACCCAAAGAAAGACTAAATTCCATTGACATTCCTAGGTTGATACACTTTATCAATAGCAACAACCCTTTCAAGATCAATCCTAACTCCATTGTTGGACACAATATGTTACAAGTGTGGTTGTTGTTGCACCAAAATATTGACTTGTTAATGCCCGATACAACCACTATACTTATAGAAGACACACAAGGTTGTTAAATAGTATCGTGAATCCTGAAGGGGGACATTGGTGGTTAGTCCAACAATCCCCCCCCCAGCATCACCCAAGGGGATTTGAAATTGTGACCAAGCTCTGATACCACTTGTTACAAGGTTGGTTGTTGTTGCACTAAGAAATTGACCTCTTAATGCCCGATACAACCACTAGACTTATAGAAGACACATGAGGTTGTAGCCTTGTCATGAATCCCAAAGGGGAATGTTGGCGGTTAGTCCAACACAATATACCCTAAAATCTTTCCTTCTATGACACCCAAGGCATATTTATTTGGATTAAGGGAAACTCCATAATTCAAAGGTCTTATAAAAATATTTTAAAACAGAGTCAAGATTATCATCATATAATTTTTATAGTATTTTAATTAGATCTAATATATTATAATTTCAAAATACTACAAGTAGGTATTTTAACATTCGAGAACAAGATGCTTCAAAAATAGAAAAAAATAGTAAAGCTTATCAAAAAAATTGAAAATTTATATTTAACACTAGAGGAGAGAGTTATCTTCAAGAGTGTGTAATTTATTTTCTGAATGGTGTAGATTTGATAGGGGAAATTTGACGCGAGATGAAAACTATCGATTTCAGGTATGTTCAACTTTGAGTAGTTATAATAGAGAAAATATACATTGAAAACTAATTTTTCTTCTTTTCTGCACTAGCTATACATTTTATCTATGAAATATTTTGAAATCAAAGGAAAAAGAGATTATTTGCATATACTTTTTTGGAGCGGACAAGACCCTTGTTTTTCAGCAATTTTCAGCAAGTAAAAAAAGGACTTAAAAAATTTAAAAACTATGTGAATTCTTGTTCAAAAAAATTTTAAAAAATTATAGCCATAAACTTCATCCACTTTTACACGTTTCATAAGTTTACATCATCTCCAAATTTTAAACATAAATGCCATTTTTATGTCATTAAAGTTAAAATTTTTGTGTGTTGTTGACCTTTTCCTTTATAAAAGTGTGACACAGCTTTGTACTTTTACCCTGTACCACTTACTAAAAATAGTGTCCTTATCATCCAAGGTTTCCACATAACCACTGAAATTCATCTCTTTATCTCTAAAGTTTGCTTCACATTGAAAACACCTCAGAATATCCAAATCATCTTGAAAAAATTGTCAGCATTCAACATTATTAGGTATAGAAGGAATGGATTGAACCTCTATCTTAGAGATTCCTAAAAATCTGATATCTTCTAGCCTCAAAGAAATATTAGCTAGTAAATTTGCAATTCTATTTTCACCTCTATCCATCCAATCAATACCAAATGCATCAAAATTTTCTAATTCTTCCAAAAGATCATTTCTGTATTGCTTCAGTCTTTTGTTCTTTCAAGCATATTTGGATCTAATCCGAGACACCACTAGTTTAGAGTCTCCAAACAATCTCCAATATCTTATTCCATTTCTTGAGGCCACCCTCAATCCAATCAATAGAGCCTCATACTCTACACTTTTATTTGTACATGTGAACATTAAAGTAAAATAAAACTTGAAAGTCTTACCACTATGAGAGCTATAAAACAAACTCATGCACTAGCTCCTTCCTTAGAGCTTGTACCATCAAAATACATAGTCCATAAGCCATTTTCATCTATCATATTATCCTTATCTTTGGATAAAATCATAGGTTTATCTTTTCCTTCAACCTTTCGATCTTGTACTTGAAAAGAATCAATATCAGTGTCAAAAAAATAATTCATATTATCATTTTCAATTTCCTTAATCATGTGCATGATTCTATTTTCCTGGGACACTTAGATATTCTCACCAACAATATTGAAAGTTGCAAATGATAAATCAAATTGAATACTAACTCCCATTGAAGCAATCAATTTTATTGATAACAACATTCCATATTGGGGAGGAATATCAACAACTAAGACACTGATTGTTAGCATTGTGTCAAGGTAAGAAGCCATTCTATAAGTCAAATTTTTTATAGTATGAAACATAGGTACTTCTCTAGAATTCATTTATCAACATCTTCCATGAGGAGTATCAACCTACAATCCCATTGACTTCATTAGCTCTGTAGGCATAACAATATTAGATGCTCCATAATCAATCCTGCAATTTCTTAGGATCTTTTCATTTATAACTAAAGTCAAGAAAAAAGGATCTACAACTCCCAAATAAGTATTTACAATATTAGTATCCAAACAAGTCTGAGGGATTTTTGAAAGAATTTCTTTTGATTCCTTTCCCTTGTTTTCAGATTTGTCCTCTACACTTTTCTATTTATTGTTATCTTATGCTTTCTAATTTTTTGTGGAAGACACACCATTGAACCATGTTAGGGACTTTTCCTTATGTTCCCCAATCCTCATCATCTCCAATAATGGGACCTTGATAGTAATCTATGATAACAACTACCCCATATCAACATGGGTCCACTTTACATAAGAGAAATCTTTGTTCTTAGTAACAACATTTCTATCTTTAACTTGAGTGGCCAGATTTAGGTTAGTTTTCTTTTGTTTCTTATTGTCTCCTTGGAGAGGGGGGACACTTTTTTTCTGGTGTCTTTACTTTTACCTTGCTCTGGTTCCCTTGTGATGAAATGAATTATCTCGACACTTATTTATGCCAAAAAATATTTTCTTGCTCAAAGTTTTTCATTAAATTTTTCACCAACCACAACTCGTTTAATAATAAACATTCAGTTATCTCTTTTGAAACTTAGCTCAATTAAAACTAAAATTTCTCAGTTGACTCTTCAACTCGGTTAAATTTTACACTTTCACCAAATAACAAACTTTTACTTGGTCGTGATATTACCAACAATACACATTTCATGTGCAAAACATATAATAACCTAGTGCATTTTACGTCATGTTGATTTGGTATTCATGCATTAGATATAAGGAACTATTGTAAGATATAATAGATTAAAATTTTAGTTCCCACACTTATTTGATTTTCTTAGGTGGAGGTGGTGAAATCACCTAACCCAAAGGATGAGGTGTCACTGAATTTTGTGCTTATTCTTGCATTGTCAATTATTTCTCTTCTCCACATTTGGTTCCTTATCCTCATGATTCCTTCAATGGTATTCTTATTTATATCAACATTCACTTCTGGGGCTCAGTCTCTGCAGTCTTTACTTAAGTGACAAAACTTGTGAAAGTGCAAACATGCCATTCCAGAATTAGTCCAATTTCTACATTTTCCTATCTAGTGCAATCTCCTACAATTTTCTACAATATGATCATATCTACAACATGTTGTAAAATTGACCCAAGTGTTGTAATCCCAAGCATATGTTGGGAATTTGTCTATACTGAAGTATATGACTAGATATAGTGTTGTCATTATGGAAACAAAGTCATATAGAAGTTTGGAGTCAGCGTACTGAGTGTAAAGATCATAAATCAGTTAAGTGTTGAAGACACCACATACAGAGTTTTTGCAGCTTAGAGCACCTTGCGCGCATGTGTATAAATGAATTATGGTATGCACCCTAGAAGTTAAGGTTGTTAGAATATATTCTCACTTAGTCTAAGAGAAGATAAGTAGATATGCAAAGATGTGAAAGTTATAGTCAGTTGAAGTTTCATAGCCAGTGTGTGCCAATAGAGAACACAACATCTAGAGCCGACAGTGACTATTTTGGTTTTCAATTGTAAATTAATGTTGTAGAGGCTATACACCCATTGTATTTAGGTTTTCAACATATGTATATGTATAATTGTAATCATGCTTAAGCCAATTCATTTGGAAGCATTATTTGTAATTAGTTCTAGGGCCGACCTAATTGTATAATTGGTATGAGCACATAAATATAAGGTGCACCCATTGTATTCAATATGGAAGTGGAAATAGAGTTATGAGAAGTAGAGAAGAGGTATGCGAAAAGAGCATTTGATGTATTAGAGCTTTGCAAGAGGTCAAAGAATCAACGCACCAAAGGAACTAATCTGACAAGCAGTGTCACAACAACAGTTCACCAGCAGATATAGTGTGTATCTGATCTCAGAAGGTTGTAGCCTTCATCATTTGAGTAGTGAGCTCTTGGAAAATGAGTCCACTCCCCTAACAAGGATCATTGTAAAAGACTCCTAATAGGGTCTGAACCTTAACCAGGTCTATTGTACTAAAAGCATTGTAAAGCTACTCCTAACAGGGTAAAGGATCTTCTAACAAGGATCACAAAACACTAGTGCAAAATATTAGTGGGTATCAAGTCCCACCAGGATTTTTACCTATTTGGGTTTCCCCATAACCATATTGGTGTCGTGTGTTGATTTCATGTTTCATGTTTATGTGAATGTTTAATTCAGTACTTAAGCATTTATAATTCAGTATTCAGATTAAAGTGAAAAGTTAAAATATAGTGAACACTGATTCACCCCCCCCCCCCTCTCAGTGTTCCCATTCCTAACTGTATAAGCATTACCTTGTCTTCTCGATTGATATGTCATATTTGTTTCTTTTTGTTTCTAGACTTGTTTCAACTTTTTCATGTATTCTTGTGATATATGTTCATGCATATTGTAAGTGTTGGCTTTAGATTCAACAGATTTTGAATAACCAAGATACAAAATAAAGTACACCTAGGTGTAAGCTATTTCCCATTTTTATAATACTTTATTTGACCTTGGTCCAACTAACAAGGAAAAAATTCCTTTTACACTTGTGGCTTTGTAGAGCCAAGGTGGGTACACCTAGGATTTGACACTCCTTACAACTCTTTGTGTATAATCACTTTAAAGTAGATTTAGTCGTATAAAACTTATTTTACTAAATGATAAAAAAATATATCTAAGAGTAGCCAAAAATGCATCTATTAGATCATATTATTAAGAGACGGCCATTATTTAAACCTTTCTTTCTTTTAAGTAATGATTAAATTTGATTTTGATAATTATTTTTAACCATGAAAAGATTTAGAACATTTGTGTGCTTGCTTAAAAATCGACTAGTGCCTTATCCATTTGTTACTATCATAGAGTCACATAACTATAATGAAGACTATGATCTATTTCTCTTTGAACTATATGCTTCCACTGTAATCTTTCTCATGACTCATCAACATCTTGTGCTTTACTTTTCACATCTTTAGGCATCTCCTTAAGTTTGACATCCTTGCATCAATTTCTCAGATATTCTGAGTAGTACATTTGATGAAAGACTCCTATTTGATTGAGGTAGCCTTAGTTAGGGAATCACCCCTAATTTACCTCTTAGATACTTATGTGCACATCCTTAGGTATCTCTTTAGTAAATATATTTTTTAACTATTCCTTTTTATTCACATAGTCGAGTCACACTTCTTTGTCTTGAACTAACTCTCTCAAGTAATGATACTTGATAGAAATATTCTTAGTCTTAGTATGCATCACAAGGTTCTTTGATATATTGATAGCACTATGTTCTCACAAAAAATAATAACTAGCTCAATGATCTCTTCCTTCATACCTTTCAACAATTTCTTGATCCACACTATGTTTGAACAATTAATTGTTGCTCCTACATATTTTTCTTCTGTTGTGGATTGAGAAATGTTGTTTTCTTTTCTTTCTTGTCCATGAGAATAATCTCTTTCCTAGAAATAATGAGCCACCACTTGTACTCTTTCTATCATACACATTTCCTACCCAATCTGCATCAGTATAAAATTTTAGTTCAAACTTATCATTCTTCTTATAGTACAATCCATAATCATGTGTTCCTTTTAGATATCTCATTATTCTTTTTACTACCATCATGTGATTCTCCTTAGGATTTGTAGAAAATATTACAAAAATCCCAACTACTAATGCAATATCTGGTCTATTGTGAACAACATATTGTAGCTTTCTAATCATTGACCTATACAAGGTTTGATTCACTTATGTTGTTTCATCAGTCCTTGATAGTTTTGATCTAGTAGCCATGGGTGTACTTATTGGCCTAGAGTACTCCATGCCAAAAAAATTAGGATCTCCTTGATATACTTATATTGATTAATGTTGATACCTTTCTTCATTTGATAAACCTACAAACGAACAAAGAATTTGATCTCTCCAAAAATAGATATGTAAAATTCATGTTGCATCTCATTTACTAATGTTTGGCATAGTGCATCTTGTGCTCCAAATATGATATCAGATCAACAAATATTTAAGCTAACAATATCCCTTTACCTTTTTTAGTCTTCAAGTATAGATTGTTGTTGTCATTTGTCCTTGCAAAAGAAATCTTGACCAAGTAATTTGCATTGTTACATACCATGCTATAGGGGCTTGTTTCAATCCATATAGTTCTTTATGTAGCTTACAAACGATGTTACTCTTGCTTAGATGAACAAATCCTTCTAGCTGTTCAATGTATACTTCTTCCAGTATTCCATTCAGAAACATAGATTTTACATCAATATGATACACTTTGAATCCTTTGTAAGATGCATATGTAAGTAGAGTTCTAACTCCTTCCAATCTAGCAACTAGGACAAATGTCTCCCCATAGTCAATGCCTTATTCTTGTGCATGTCCTTTGCATATAAATCTATCCTAGTTTCTTGTGACTTCTCCATGCTCATTCAACTTGTTTACGAACACCTACTTGGTTTCAATAAAATTCTTGTCCTTTGGTCTAGGTACTAGTGTCTAGGTTTTTCTCTTTTCTATCTTCTCAATTTCCTCATTCATGGCTTGAATCAAATATTCATTATCTAAAGTATCTTTCCCTTATTTGGTCTCAAATTCACATAATAAGCATGTTTCATTTTTTATCTTTCTTCTCATGGCTCCTGAATCTTTTTCTCCAATTATTTGATCTAGTTTATGATGTCTTCTCACATATTATGATAATGTAGGATCTTGTCCCTTTTATTCTTGTTGTTGTTCTATAGGTTCATCTTGTAAATTCACATCATGATCATTTTGTATCTTTTCTTCCTCTTCTGATTGCTTGACAATTACCTCCTGATGCTCAACATCTTCTTGCTATAACTCTGTAGATTCTTGCTATCACTCGACAAATTTGTTCTTTGGTTCAGGTAAATTGCTGAGCTCTCCTTCCATGTATATGAATGGTCTATAATATTCAGGTTCCTTCTTGCATTCAATTTCATTTTTTTCATCATATTCATCAACTCTAACATTTTCACTTTCCACAACATTATTAGTGTTAGAATTCAAACACTTATAAGATTTTCTCTTAGTGGAATAACCTAGGAATATGCCTTCATCACTTTTAGTATCAAGTTTTCCATTACTATTATCCTTCAGTATATAACATTTTCTTCCAAATAATTTAAATTATTTCACATTATGTGCATAACCATACCATAACTAAAAAGATATAGCATTTTCACCTTTCTTGACTTGTACTCAGCTTAAGGTATAGATAGATGTACTTACAGCTTCTCTCTAGTATTTTTGTGCAACAATTTTCTCTATCATCAGTGTTCTAGCACAATCCATGATTGATATCTTACTTCTTTTTTCTCTACCATTCTATGGAAGGGTCCTTGGTGCATACATCTATCTCTTAATTCCTCTATCATTGCAGAATGAACTCATTAGATATGAACTCTCCTCCTCTGTCAAATCTAAGACATTTCAAGCTCTTACCTATTTCTTTTTAAACTTTTGTCAAATACCACTTAAACAATTGAAAGGTATTAGATTTTTCTTTAAGAAATATTACAGTCATCATTCTAGAGTAATCATCAACAAACATAATAAAATATTCTTCACCACAATAAATTTGCACTCCAATATGTCCACAAAGCTCAATATGAACCAATTCCAAAATATCATCAGAAGTATAGGTTTCTCTCTTGAAACTAGACTTGGTCGTTTTGCCCAATTGACATTTCTTACACATCACATTATTAGGTTTCTTCAATCTTGGTAACCATCCTACTTATTTCATCTTACTAATGCTTACCAAATTATCAAAGTTCACATGAAACAACCTTTTATATCATAACCGTATATCATCAAATTGTGTAAACAAGCATGTCTCATCAAATAGGTCTAGATAGAACAAGTTCACTCTTATCTATTCTCCACTTCCAATTAGTTCACTAGTGACATCAAAGATCTAACCCTTTTTGTGATGGAATTCAACTAGATAAACATAACTTTTCAACTGTGAAACACTCAAAAAGTTATAGTTAAGTCCTTCAACCCAATAAGCATTATCACATCTGATCTTATCAATCAATCTTATTGAACCTTTTCCTTTCACAAGACATGGTGCATCATTGCCAAACTTTACACTGCAACCTTTGTAATGATTTGAGGTTTCAAACTTACTTTTATCACTTGTCATATGATGTGAGAAACCACTATCAATTTGTAATGCCCAAAATATTAGGAAAAAACACACCAACAAATTTTCTTAAAAAAGAACACTAAATAGGACAAAACATCACCTAGGTTACATACTAAGAATGCACGATATGAAACATGATGCTCATTAACTGATACAAATAGACTTACATAGGGAATCATGGCATGCGCTAGCGTGCCAATACCCCTAGTTCATTAGACTACATTAGACCATGAAGTTTTCCTAGCTAGGTTTGACATAAACTAATCTAAAGGATAAAACTCAATGCAATCCCAAATGAAGTAACATGTTAAGACACCCTAACCAAACGCTAGGGATAAGAAAACTAGCATCAATTGAATTACCTTGAAAATCAATAAACTAAAATAATATAATATAAGTATCCATACATTAGATATAATCTTATATAACTTTCATTAAACATTAATAATGATTCCACTAAGGGATTTATATTAATCAATACAATAATTACAAATCAATCTATTATAATGTTAAATTAGGGCAATAATTTTCACTTAGGTCCCTCCTAGGGATTTTAATGAATAAACTAATTCTCCAATAATCCAATTATTTAATGAAGATAATAAGGTCAATAAAATAAAAATAATTAATTGAACATTCCAAAAATTTTAAAAGGTAAAGAATATAAATGTCCATTCATAACCCATTGATCTCAAATAAATGCTAAATTAATAAAAAAATTTAATAGACAAGATTTACAACATGGTTTGTCCTTAATAACCTTAATATAGACTTTTTTTTTTTAAATAAAGAAATTAATAGAGTGTGATCCATTGGTTAAATAAATTATCTCATTACTAAATTCTAATTTCATAACTCGAAAAAGAAAATACAATAAATCAATATTAAATTTATTAAAATTTAAAGTGACAATCTAAAGTCACTTAACTAAAAATAAAGTCCAAGTAATAAATAAAATTAAAGTGCCACTTACTATAAACATAAACAAATAAAAGAAAAGGGGAGAATTCCAAAGTGGGCATCCCTAACCCTAATTTGGATTTAGGGTTAGGCCTCATTTTAAAAGATTGGAAAAACCCTAATTTTCTTATTTTTGTGTGTGCAAGTTGGGCAGAGGCTTGGGTGATGTTATGTGTGTTGGAAACAATTGTCTGAAGGAAATTGCTACTCAAATTATGTATTGTCTTTGATGTCACACAATGTCATAGTCCGCAGCAATCAGTTCCTACCGAGCTCAGTCAGTCTGCCAGACAGGAATATTAGTGTTTACTAAGTCCACTCGGTTATCAAAGAAATTCAGTGTTTACTGAGTTCAATCGGTCATCAAAGGAAATTTAGTGTTTACCGAGTTCAGTCGGTCATCAAAGAAAATTTAGTGTTTACCGAGTTTAGTCAGTCATCAAAGGAAATTCAGTGTTTACTGAGTTCAGTCGGTCGTCAAAGGAAATTCAGTGTTTACCGAGTTTAGTCGGTTATCAAAGGTAAAGGATTGTCGGTGTTTACCGAGTTCCCTCGGTCTCCGAAAGATTATAGAAAGTTATGGTCACTGAGCACTGTCGGCCCTTGAAGGATTTTTGCAAATAGAGTTTGCTTAATTCAGCTGACTGTTATACTAAATAATGTCGATTTGACAAATCTAAAATCATATAAATAAAAGGTCAAATGTGAAAAATAAACAAGAAATATAGCAGAAGATTTATAGAAGAAAGACAGGAAAGGTGTGTGCAAATTTGTGAAGGATGTTCAGATATCCTTGAGATGCAGCATAGATTTATTTGATCAGGAAGGATCACACATATGCAGAACAGAGATCTGTAATCAGCAAGACAGTTGCATTATTATACAGGTCATTTTTCATTGTTACCTTCTTATCATTGTAACAGTGAATTCTAAATCTCTTAACCGAGTTGGTTTAACAACCATATTGTAAATCCTCTAACAAGGTGACAATTCCATTGAATTGTTTTCAAGAGCTCTTATTAGACCACTCCTAGCAGGGTGTTTAAATCTTCTAACAAGGTCACACCTAACAGTGTGTTTTGTAACCTTTTACCGGGTTGGCTTCTAACCGAGCATCACTTCAGAAAAGTGAAAATCAGTATCTAGATACATTGGTGGTTTTTCCCATATTGGGTTTCCACGTTAAAATCTTGTGTCTCTTGTGTTCTCAATTGCTATCTTAATCATACACCAGTGCTGATGAATATCTAAAAGATAATTTTGCTAATACTTTCTGCATCTTCAAAGTTACTGCAATCTATTTACCAAGTGCTAAAACAGATAACATTGTTAAGATATCCTAAGGGATCTAGAAAGAATTAATTATGAAGTGTTTTATGGTTAACTGATTCACCCCCCCTCTCAGTCACTTCATCCATATTCTATCAATTGGTATCAGAGCATTTTCTGCTTGCAGGAAGGGTTTCAAGGACCTAAGCTAAAGATCAGGATGTCTTACAAGAGGGAAATTCCAAAGCTCAACAGAGATAACTTTTCAGCATGGCAAGGTCTCATGCGACTTCATCTGGCTTCCATTGGTGATTCAGGATGCAAATACATTGATGAAGAATACACAATTCCTAATGGCGCATTAACTGTTGAAGACATTGCAGATAAAAAGACTCACAACACCATGATGATAGACATTGCATCTGCTCTCAGCTATGAAGAATTTGATGATATTAAAGACTGCACTACTGCATATGAAATGTGGATGGCACTGAAGAAAATATATGGTGGTGATGCAAATGTGAAAAGAGCCAAAGCAGAAAGCCTAAGAGGACAGTTTGACAAGATGAATATGAAGGAAGATGAAAACATTGCAAAATATGTTGAAAGAATCAAAGCAAGTGTAAGTGCAATTAGAGCTTCTGGAGGAACAATCTCAGATGAAACTGTTATAAGTAAGGTACTCAGAACATTACTCCCTATCTATGCAATAAGAGTATCAGCTATTCAAGAAAGAAGATGTGAAACAAACCACAATATAACTTTAGATGCTTTAGTTGGAAGATTGATAGCCTTTGAATTAGACAACTATGACAACTATGTTCCTAGTTCCAAAAATATTGAATCAGCATTTGAGGCCAAGGTTTCTCTAAAGAAGAACAAGAAAATTAAAGAAGTTCAGTCAGAAAGTGAAGAAGTATCAGAAGAAAGTTTTGATAGTGATCTTGAAATTGTAGAAGCATTACTTGCAAAGAAGTACTCTAGAGGGAAAGGTAAATATAAAGGTAAAACTCCTTTAATCTATTTTTCATGTGAAGAAATTGGACATATTACAGCTAGGTGCCCAAACAAGCAAGTCAAGGAAGAGAAGAGAAGTCACAAGTACTATGGCAAAAAGAATTTCAAATCATACAAGGATAAAGGTAAGAAAACATGTTTTATGGCTAAAGATTCTGATGATAGTGAAGAAGAAATTGTCTTTACTGCTATAAAGGATGAATCTGATGATGGTGAAGATAAGATGGCACTTATTTCTCATATAAGAAAAGATGATATATGGATAATAGACAGCGGATGTTCACACCACATGACTGGTGACAAGACAAAATTTGAATATCTAGAAGACTGTGATAGTGGTAATGTAAGATTTGGAAATAATGAACCTTGTTGTATAAAAGGAAAAGGAAGAATCTCATTAACCAAAGAACTCATATGTGATAATTCTTATTGGGTTGAAGGACTAAAACATAATCTTCTAAGTGTAGCACAGCTAATCAACACTGGTTTCAAGGTTGAATTCATGAATGGTCAAGCAAGACTGCTGGATGGAAAAGGAAAACTCATTGGATCAGGCAAACAAACAAAAGGTAACTTATTTTATCTTGATCTCAGTGAATATTCATGCTTTATTGCTCAAATAGAAGAAATTTGGCTATGGCACAAAAGGTTATGTCATGTGAATTTTGATAACATGATAAAAATAAGCAAATTCAAGAAGGTTAGAGGCATTCCTACTTTGAAGAAACCTAATACTGGTCTATGTAAGAATTGTCAGATTGGAAAAATGAGTAAAACTAGTTTCAAGAGTAAGAACTATTAGTCTAAAGAAATTTTTGAAATTGTGCATACTGATTTATGTGGACCTATTGGAATACAAAGCTATACTGGAGATAAATTCTTTATTCTTTTCGTTGATGATTATTCTAGAATGATGATTGTTATGTATTTAAGAGAAAAATCAGAAGCATTTGAAAAGTTCAAATGGTACTTAGCAAGAGTGGAAAAGGAAACAGGGAAAAGATTGAAATGCTTAAGATCAGACAGAGGTGGTGAATTCATCTCCCATGATTTTAACAACTTTTGTATTGAAAGAGGAATCAAAAGATAGGTATCAGCTCCTAGAACTCCTGAGCAGAATGGAATAGCAGAAAGAAGAAACAGATCTATTATGGATTGTGCAAGGACTCTAATGATAGAAAAGAACATCGCTATAAAGTACTGGAAGGAAGCTATCAGCACTGTAGTTCATACCTTGAACCGAGTACAATTGAAGAAAGACACATTCAAAACTCCTTATGAATTATGGTATGACTATAAACCCAATGTAAGTTACATGAAAATATTTGGTAGCAAGTGTTATATCTTAAAAGAATCCAGAAGAAATAAATTTGATGTGAAAAGTGATGAAGGAATATTCCTAGGATATTCTAGCAAAAGCAAGGCATACAAATGTCTAAACTTATCTACTCACAAAGTCATAGAAAGTATACATGTAAAATTTGATGAGTTTGCAGAAAAGACTGAAGAAGAAAGCAAAAGGGAACCTGAGAACTAAAAAAGATTCATTTACATTGAACCTGAAACATTAGCAGACACTACTATCAATAAGGAAACTATATCTACCGAGCCGAGCACCGTTACCGAGTCACAAACCAAGTCATAGGAAGAAGTTCAAACCGAGTCATAGGAAGAAATTCAGACCGAGTCTCAGCCTGAAGTTACCGAGAAAATATCTACCGAGCCCGAGCAACCTGAAGAAGAGATCCTAGAAGACAACATCATGAATCATTCAAAAGGCAAGGAACCTATACTAGCCAAATATGTCAGAAGACATCATACACCAGATCAAATCATTGGAAACAAATCAGATGGTACTATGACAAGAAGAAAGCTAAAAGGTACATGTCTGCTTACTGACTTTGAACCTAGAAATATCAAAGATGCATTGGAAAATGAAAGTTGGATTGGAGCAATGAATGAAGAATTAGAACAAATAAAAAAGAACAAAACATGGACTCTTGTACCCAGACCTAAAGATAAGAATGTTATTGGAACAACATAGGTATTCAGGAATAAACTGAATGAAGATGGTCAAGTATCTAGAAACAAAGCTAGACTGGTATGTAAAGGTTATTCTCAAGAAGAAGGTATAGATTATGGAGAAAATTTTTCTCCTGTTGCAAGATTAGAAGGTGTAAGAACTCTACTTGCTTATGCAGCACACAAAGGATTTAAGGTATATCAGATGGATATAAAATCTACATTTCTCAATGGAATTCTCGATGAAGAAGTCTACGTTGAACAACCTGAAGGTTTTGTTGATCCAGATAAAAAGGACATGGTCTGCAGGTTACACAAAGCATTGTATGGTTTGAAACAAGCTCCTAGAGCATGGTATGAAAGACTCCATAACTATTTGATTCAGATTAATTTCAAAAGAGCCAATGATAACAGCAATCTATATATTAAAGAAGGACCGGATGACAAAATTGTATTGGCAGAAATATTTGTAGATGATACTATATTTATAGGGAATGAGGATCAGTGCAAAGAATTTTCAGAGAAAATGAACAAAGAATTTGAAATGTCTATGTTTGGTTTAATAAAATTCTTTGTTGGTCTTCAAATTTAGCAAAGCAAGAATGGTATATACATTACTCAATCTAAATACATTAAGGAAATACTTAAGAAGTTTGGTATGGAAGATTCAAAACCAGTTGGTACACCCATGTGTACTGGACTGAAACTTACCAAAAATGATGATTCAAAAGAAGTTGATTAGACCCTATACTGATCTATGATTGGAAAATTGCAGTATGTAGTACATAGAAGACTTGATATTGCCTTAGCAGTCGGTATAGTAACTAGATTCTCAGCAAAACCTAAGGAAAATCATATGATGGCAATCAAAAGAATCTTAAGATATTTAAGAGGAACTGAAGAATATGGTTTGTGGTATAAATTTGGAGGCAATCTAGACTTGAAAGTGTTTACTGATGCTGATTTGGGCAGGAAACATTGATGACAGAAAAAACACAAGTGGTGGAGCATTTTTTCTTGGAAAAAGACTGGTATCCTGGACTAGTAAAAATCAAAATTGCACATCTCAATCCACAGCTGAAGCAGAATATGTTGCTGCTGCAGTAAACTGTTCAAATATTGTTTGGTTTAAATAGTTATTAGAAGGTATGAAGGTTGAAATCAAAGAACCAGTTGTTATATTTTGTGACAATACCAGTGCAATAAACATTTCTAAGAATTCAGTGATGCATTCCAAAACCAAGCACATTGCTATTAAATATCACTTTGTCAGAGAATTGGTGCAGGACAAGGAAATCAGATTAGAATATATTCATACAAAAGAATAGATTGCAGACATTTTTACCAAACCATTACCTAAGGATGCATTTGTGTATCTAAGAAGTAAGTTAGGGGTCATTCCCCTATCCGAGGCTCACTAAATACAGTTTTAGTGATGCATCAACCAGAAAATGATTGAAAATCAACCAATTGATGCAGCATATTCAAGGAATCATTGCATATGAATCAGTACTTGAGGTACATTAATTTACACCAGTAATATGTGAATTGTCTTTGGCATGTGTTGTCAAAGAGGGAGTGTTTGCTTACTTCAAGAAATTTTCAATAGTCAGAATGAAGAATTTTTAGGATAAAGGAATTTTGCTGACAAAGGGAGATTTGAATCTAAACCGAGCTAATTCTTTCAAATTTCTTATGCTATGACATATTGTTTTGCCATCAATGCCAAGGAGGGAGATTGTTGGAAACAATTGTCTGAAGGAAATTGCTACTCAAATTATGTATTGTCTTTGATGTCACACAATGTCATAGTCCACAGCAATCAGTTCCTACCGAGCTCAGTCGGTCTGCCAGACAGGAATATTAGTGTTTACCGAGTCCACTTGGTTATCAAAGAAATTTAGTGTTTACCGAGTTCAGTCGGTCATCAAAGGAAATTCAGTGTTTACCGAGTTCAGTCGGTCATCAAAGGAAATTCAGTGTTTACCGAGTTCAGTCGGTCATCAAAGGAAATTTAGTGTTTACCGAGTTCAGTCGGTTGTCAAAGGAAATTTAGTGTTTATCGAGTTTAGTCGATTATCGAAGGTAAAGGATTGTCGGTGTTTACCGAGTTCCCTCGGTCTCTGAAAGATTATAGAAAGTTATGGTCACCGAGCACTGTCGGCCCTTGAAGGATTTTTGCAAATAGAGTTTGATTAATTCAGCCGACTGTTATACTAAATAATGTTGATTTGAAAAATCTAAAATCATATAAATAAAAGGTCAAATGTGAAAAATAAACAAGAAATATAGCAGAAGATTTACAGAAGAAAGACAGGAAAGGTGTGTGCGAATTTGTGAAGGATGTTCAGATATCCTTGAGGTGCAGCACAGATTTATTTGATCAGGAAGGATCACACATATGCAGAACAGAGATCTGTAATTAGCAAGATAGTTGCATTATTATACAGGTCATTTTTCATTGTTACCTTCTTATCATTGTAATAGTGAATTCTAAATCTCTTAACCGAGTTGGTTTAACAACCATATTGTAAATCCTCTAACAAGGTGACAATTCCATTGAATTGTTTTCAAGACCTCTTACCAGGCCACTCCTAGCAGGGTGTTTAAATCCTCTAACAAGGTCACACCTAACAGTGTGTTTTGTAACCTTTTACCGGGTTGGCTTCTAACCGGGCATCACTTCAGAAAAGTGAAAATCAGTATCTAGATACATTGGTGGTTTTTCCCATATTGGGTTTCCATGTTAAAATCTTGTGTCTCTTATGTTCTCAATTGCTATCTTAATCATACACCAGTGCTGATGAATATCTAAAAGATAATTTTGCTAATACTTTCTGCATCTTCAAAGTTACTGCAATCTATTTACCGAGTGCTAAAACAGATAACATTGTTAAGATATCCTAAGGGATCTAGAAAGAATTAATTGTGAAGTGTTTTATGGTTAACTGATTCACCCCCCCTCTCAGTCACTTCATCCATATTCCATCAATGTGGAGGTTTTTTTGTGTACATATGTGTATATATACACCACACATATACCTTTGTGTGTATATGTTATTACCACTTTTCATTGGAAAGCTCTGTGGTCTCCTCCTAAGGTCTCACCAAAACCCTCCTTCAAGTTTGTCATGGGTATATCTCTGGTTTCTTTTAACAACTAGCTAATTCTTTGTTTGACATTACAGATCTCAAAACCCTTCAGTGAAGGTTTAATAATTTATTCTTCTATTAGAAATCTCCCTCTCTTTCTGTACTATTAGACCTTTGATTTATTTTACAAATGTAAGGTAAATAGTAATATTTTTTTAATGTTTATTGTTTATAAAAAAAATTATTTTATTTCTTTATTTTTTGGGGGTGTAGGGTCGTCGGCCTTGGCCAAGCTTGGCCCTACCTTCAACTACCAGTAGCCTCAATCACACACAATGGCACATCCACTATGGTGGCCTTGGCCACAGGCAGTGGTCGCAGCCACTGTGGTGGCCTCGGCCATGCATAGTGGTCATGACCATTATGGTGGCTTCGGCCATGCATAGTGGTCGCAATCACTATGGTGTCTTTGACCCCCACAGTGGGATCGTGGCCACTTTGGTTGTTTGACCACCATGAGAAGCCGCTGGGAAAAGAGGGGAGGGTTTTGGCTCAGAATCGATCCCTCCAAAACAAATTTATTCAATATTCTTAATTATAAAAAGTTTCATATTTTAATTAAAATAAGTTTCAGTTTGTAATTATATATATATATATGTGTGTGTGTGTGTGTGTGTGTGTGTGTGTGTGTGTGTGTGTACTAATATATATGAATACTATGATAGGTATATATATATATATATATATATATATATATATATATATATATATATATATATATATATATATATATATATATATATATATATATATATATATTTATTTTTTTTCTTAGACCAACAATACAAAATTTCCTCCATGAACAACACTATCTCCAAACTTAAAAATTCTTCAACTCATCCTTTATTTAAAAAATTGCAACCAGAGAACATTTGATACATGACCATGGAGGCTCACCTCCTAGCCAAGGCCATTACATGGCCACCCTCGAGCTAGGGTAATCAAGATAAGATGGGTAACACTCAAACAACATACTGACAACAACTTAAAAACCAAAATCAACACAGGTAATCTCATACCCAAGGTTTTCAGAAAGGATCACATTTGATCCATCAATAGGTGAAGGTAGAAATGATCTATTAGAGAGGCCATACTTAACAAAAACAACAAGCCTTACTTTCTCTTACAAAAGATGCCTTCCCGAGGCTCATCTCAAAACCAACTTTCTCATCTCATAAAGCACAAATCAACTTCCCTTATGACCCCCAATTTTCAAAAACAAAGTAGGCTACACGGATGCCCATACATCCATACTCTACACAAAGAGATCTTCCCAACTAACCCCTTCACCCTCAAGACTCTCAAACCCTCCCAAGGATGAGTGTAGTATTTTACTCTCAACACTCATTAACAAAACATAGAAAAAACAAGAAAACTTCATGAAACAACTTGAAAACAGAACACAAACATTCTTACAATATGAATAAACAAAACTAAACATTTACATAACACAAGCCTTTCATGATAGATGCACCTACCTTCCTTCAAGAAATATGGCAAGGTGAATTTGATGGAGATCTCAATTTCCTTTCCCAAATTTTCCTTCTCTCAATTCCAAGCCTCTTTCCTCCTTCTCTCTCTAAGCCTCTAGTTACTACCACAATGAATTCTTCAAAAAAACCAAAAATGCAAGGAGTGATCCTCTTCTCTTTCCTCACATTTTATTAATAGTAAACATTCCCTACATCTCTATCCCCCATCCTAATGTGAAGTAGATTTCTTGGTTATAGTTTTCTTACCACTTGTCCCCACCTAAGGAATTGAGAGGAAAACCAAGAAATGGGGAGAAGGACAATCTTGAAAAGATACCCCATTTTCGTCACTCTAAAAAAAGGCTCTCTTTGAGAGGTGTTTTGGAAGCTTTGGGTGATGAAAAAGTTAAAATTTGACCCCCATACCTATGTACATGCAATAGGGTAGCTAAAACTAACCTTAACCACTCCCTAGGGCTCAATTTGACCTCTCTATAACCCATGTGAATTTAACTCACGAAAATGGGAAATGATGTGACTCATGCCTTGGTTCCCTAATCAATTAACTACACCTAGGAACTCACAAGGTGACCTAAGGGTAGAGTAAAGTCAAACATTCCACTTAAGCATGCAAAGACATAAGCGCTAGTGTCAAGTGACACAACAAAAAGGTACACATCACACCACTTAATTTCACACATGGCATGCCAAATGGATAAACACATTTACATTAACACATATAATTTGCATCCAATTATGTACTTAAAAACACTTACAACTAAAATTCACTCATGCATCACATTTATGAATTTAAAACACATAACAACGAGGTCATTTTCTACATAGAGTCAACATTGGCCTTTTTCTATTTTCACATTGATCCATCCTTGTTTACTTGCATGGAAAACCATGGTCATAATCCTGCACACTCGATTCAGATATCAGTATAACATGAAATCATCACATATATAATCATATTGAAAGAGAAATAGGATCCATAATAATATTCAAGTACAAATACATTGACAAACTTCATTTCATCATTTTAACATAAACATAAACCATATTGTATCCTATTTCTATAAGCATCACATTTAAGTTCAGTTTCACTTAAACAAGTAACCCAAAGTCAAATGCAGAACCAATTCATTAGGAAATCAATATCATAACTATATCAATTCCTATTCCATAAGATAACCTAAATCAAAATGTAGAATCTAGAATCAATTATCTTTCTATATCATAAATTCAGGATGAATCTAACATAAGCATGTAAAGGTACGTCTAACATCATCATCCATATAATCATGTAAAATCATCACATAATGTCTAATTATATGAATTCATAACCAAAATAGGTCTAATATCTCAATACAGTGTATCATCTAGATAGTTCATGTGTGAAAACACTAACTGAGCTAAGATGGGTTGGGGTAGGACCTCACATCCTTCCCCCCTAGGCATGAAATTCCTTTTGGAGTTCATCAAATAGATCAGGATACTGAGCTCTCATCTATGTCATGTCCTCCCAAGATGTTGTGACCTCATCATAGCAATACCACTAAACCCTAACCTGGTCCAGCTCTCAGCCTCGAAGGGCTAGGGTCCTATAGGCCAGTATATGACTGGGCTCCAAATATGGCTGCTCATCTGACTCTGCTTGTAAAGAATCACAATCAATGATATGAGACTCATCATAAATATATTTCCTCAAAATAGATACATGAACCACATCATGGATGCACAAGAGGCTAGGTGGAAAAGCTAAATGGTATGCAACTGGACCTATCCTCTCCAAAATCTCAAAAGGTCCAACGAAGCAAGGAACTAGCTTAGAACTCTTTCCAAAATGGATTGGCCTCTTATGTGGTTGCACTCTAAAAAAGTCTCTATCCCTAACCAAATACTCCCTATCAATTTTCCCTGCATCTGCATACTTTTGTCAATCCTGGGCCTCTCTAAGATATTTCTTGATCAGATCTACCTACTGCTCCATCTATCTGGCTAACTATGGACCCACAAAGACTTTGTCCTTGATCATGTCCCAACTCAAAGGTGTCCTGCAAGGTCTACCATGCAAGGCTTGGTAAGGATGCATACCCAATGATGTATGATGCCTATTATTGTAGGTAAACTCAACTAAATGTAGGTAGTCCTCCCACCTAATCTGATGATCCATGACATACATGCATAGCATGTCCTAATATACTTTGTTGACTCTCCCAATCTGACCATCTATCTCTAGATGATAAGCTATGCTAAAGTTGAGCCTAGTACCCAAAGCGGTCTGAAGCTCTCTCCAAAAAGATGAAGTAAAGAGAGAATCCCGATCAGATATAATCATACGATGAATTCCATGAAGTGTGACAATATCTCTAAATAAAACCTATGCCACTACAGGTGCTGTGAAGGTAGTACGAATAGGTGAGAAGTGGGCTACCTTGGTCAACCTATCCACTATCACTATAATAGCATCGTGGCAATGAGATGACATAGGAAGACCAACTATAAAGTCCATGGATATAACATATTACTTCCACTCAGGTATCTCATGTGGCTAAAGAAGCCCTCCTAGATGGTAGTACTCTACCTTAACTCTCTGACACTCCAAGCATCTAGCCACAATCTCTGCAATGTGCATCCTCATACCCATCCAATGATAGAGTTGTCTCAAAATTGTATGTAACTTCTTGACTCCAGGGCATGCTACATATTGTGCTCTATGAGCCTCAAGGATAATGAAGTCATGAAACCCATCGAAAGAAGGTACATAAATGCATCTTGTACGGTGAAGAAGACCATCAGACTCTAGGGTATAATCTAAGAACTTCCCATCAAGGGGCCTCTGAGCCTGAACCAACTAAAAAACCTTAGAATAGAATCTGTTGGAGCTTTTCCTTACAGGACCAAACTTGAATCAACAGATGGGCTTGATTCTCAGGGTAGGCACTCAAGTTTGACAAGAAAATAGTCTAATTGATGAGGATTGAAAGGAATCCTTCTTCTTCTTTGAGCTCCACATCACTTAGGCAGGTATTGCCTTATCTGTACAATCAAGACACCTCATGATAAACAATAGGCCTGTAGATGGATTATTGTGGAATAGTCTTCACACCCCTATAGATATCCTATACCTTAATGAAACCAAGATCTCATGCAACTAGCCCTATTTGCATAGGATGGGTATGAAAACTAGAGACCTATACTAACAACATGAAAGGGAAAGGGTGGATTTGAATATAAATGATTTAAAGATGGGTTGAAAGGACCCCTGAGATGTCCTAAGTCCCTCATAGACCAATGCCTTGTCTAATGGGCTACAGAGTCAAATACCCTATTGCAATAAAAGCTATGAAACAAGAAGACAAAATACTCAATGTGTTGATGCCTAACATCAATCACACACCATAACCAAACCTCACTTTAACAACCCACCTATGTATTCAAGTATGTTATTACCCATCCAAAGGATTTTAACCCTCCCCTTACAAGAGACCTATAAATAGATAATACATTAACCAGCATCCACTGGAAGACAAGCATGACATATCTTTGACAACTTAGCTCATACATACATGAAAACTAATCCTAAACTAGTTATCTCTGCAAAGACAACTCCAGTTGCAAACACATGGGAAATGCAAATAGAAAAATCAAACACCCTTGATGTATGATTAATGAGTTCAAGATTCAAATGTAGATAGCTTGGTAACAGTAAGAGTAAATTGAATCCTCATACATAAGACAAATCAATTACAATACATATCATATTCTCTGAACCAATAAAGGAAGAAAGAACACCCTATATGTAGAGAAGTAGAGAAAATCTATAGGAAAAGGACCCTTCATGGAACCAGTTCTCCTCAAAATTTGAAGAAGAAGGAACCCTTACAAAATCAAAACTTCAACCATATATACCAATAGCTACCTTGGAATCCCAAAAGAATTTAGGGTGCAACAAGCTTCAGACAGCTAGGGTTAGGGTTTCAACAACTACACCAACCCTAATTACAACAAAAATTACTGCAGGGGTAGGAAACCAAGTAATCTCAAAGAAACAGATCTAGAAAGATCCGTAATCATGAAAATCTATGAGATTAGGATAGAGAACCAAGAAATTAGCAATAGAAACTAGTCTTTCTGGCCACCTGTAGCACAAAACCATCCCTCATAGTACAACAAAATATCTGGCAGCAATTGATCAGGGCAACCTGGACCACACTGCAACCATCTGAAAGTCAGACAAATGAAATCCATCCACTAAAACATTTAATTTTAGTCATTTCTATCACTGGAAACCCTCTGCAAATTTGAATTTGAATTTCAATGGTCATATCCAAGTGCCAGCAGTATGTCAGTAGTCAATATTTAAATCTGAGCTATCTTAAGTCTTGACCATCAGATCCCTCCTTTTTGCAGTCTTTATGTCCTTAACTCAATTGCCAGCCTTAGGTTTACCTTTAGCGAACATGTGACAAAGATTTTCTTATTCACGAAGTGAAACATTAACTTACCACTTAACCCCGCGAACTAGTGACCAAAGGAATTTAACTCATCCCAGCTACATTTGGTGAATTGGCGATTGAGGGCTAATCGACCATTCATGGAATACTTTATACTACAGCCAGATATTTTAGCGATTACATGAATGCTTGTTTGCTAAATCACCAATTGATTCAGAGCATCACCAATTCTTCTTGCGAATGAGCGAAACCTTTTAAAAAAAATTTCAGGCTGCCAACACCTTTATTAGGACCACTAGACTCCTAGACCCCACCTGGGCTTGCTTTATGCCATCTGTCACCACCTCATTCGCTACTACTACCTAGTCATCACTAATAAAGGAACCACCGCAATACTTCCCCTTTTAGTGAAGATCAATGACTGTCATTATACCATGCATTTAACTATCATGCATCTTAGCCTAGTGGTATAGCAACAACCACAAGATCCTATAGTGTATTAACTCCCTTGAGACCAGAGGACCCACTGACAAGTCCACCTTAGCACACCTGGACCAATGAGAACATGCCCAAGTCAGCACCACCTGCCAGAGGATCCACCCACGTCAACCATCTGAGAAAAGTAGAATCAAAGGCCGGTGTAAGATATCATGGCTCTGACAACTTCCATGAGAACTTACGCAAACTGTAGATCTTCTGTAGATGTCAGGTCCCACTGATAGACATGCAAGCAACCAGGTCACATTGACACATTTAGGAAAGATTTGAAATCAATGGATGGCACATGATCTCAAAGGGGAAGAATATTCCTTAAGATCATGTACCGACCATAGATTGAAAAGGCTTTACTGCAGGCCCCACCGATAGGATATCCAGTCACTCACCCATGGACTAATTAGAGCTTTCCATTTGTGCATATGTGTCACCTTGGACCCATAGTTGAAGGGCCATGTCATAAAGAGAATCAATGGCCAGTGTTAGATCGCATAGCTCTGACACATCTCATGAGAACATACAACCACCGTTAGATCGAGATGGTGTCAGAAAGCCTAAGCTTTGAGACCACATGAACATGTGACCAAGGAAAAGGAAACTACCACACCAAGTGGCTAACTGTTAAGAGAAAACCACTAGGAACCAAGCGAACCAGCGACATACATGCATTCGCTAAATCACTGAAAAAAAAGACTAGCTGCTAGAGGATTAAATGAATAAGAAACCATCAGGGAAAAGAAATGCGCACATGCATTTTAGATCACTTAAGGGGCCCGTAAAAGGTAAAGAAAAATTAGAATAGGGCTAGGGCATTCCTAGGGTTTTTGAACACAACGGCTAGATTTATGAATTTTGTTATGGGTTTCAAGCCAAAGGCATAAAAATAATTGTAGAGACCAGGGGAAAAAATGCTACAGCCATGAAATTTTTTGTAGGGGTAGACCATTTTTTGAAGATTTTTTCTATTACTGGAAAATGGGCTAACAGTGGCTCTAGTTGGGGATGCATGCCTTATGTAGGCCTGGCAAGAATTCAAATCTCTGGGTGAAGCAGACCAATCCACAAAAATTTTCTCAAACAACTTTATTGAAAAAAGGAAAACTACTTCTATTATGTACAAACCATGGCCCTAAACCACTGGAAACTTTCAAAACTTCTTACCTCTATCATATATTTGATTTTCATTCCTTTCTTCTTGAGGTAAGCTAGATATTCTATTCCCATTTGTTTCACTGAGCATATCAACATTTTCAATCAATCCGTTAGGCAAAACAAAACTTTTGTCTTCATTCCTACCTTGCATGTAAAAACCTGAAGCATTTTCATCATCTTGTTCACTATGAAAGTAAGATTTAGCATACTCATGAATACTATCATCAAACTGAAACTGATCTTTATCTATTGATTCATGTATGCCATCAATTTGAAATGCAAAAGTCACATGCTTTATTTGATAAAAATCTTCATTCATACCTTGACTTTGCATATCCTGAGGTGTAGCTAGTGGGAGTTCAAGAGAATAATCACATTTGTACTTACACATGTCATCATCATCAAATTATGTAACATTTGAGACCTCCATGTGTTTTTCAAACAATGGATTGATAATTCCATGTAATACTCCTTGTTGCACATTATGACAGAGAATGGGCTAATCGTCATCATAATCATCATATAAAGTATTAGAAAACACTTTAAACTCACTACCCATTTCATCTCCATGGAGATTCTCAATACACAAAGAAAAATCAAAATTATCTGAAGATTCATAGCCAACATCACCTACCAAGCATATAGTGTCCACAATCATATCTTCTTCATTATCTTGTTTAGGAAAACTATCATAGCAAAACCATGGTTCACTCCTAAACTCTCTATTATATGCTACAACCTCATTATCCAATGTAGGGCCATTAGATAACCTTTTAATCAAATCTTCATGTTCATCCTCACTGATATCACATTAAATAACCATTTCCTTATCTTCTTACTTTGAGGACAAATCACTCTCAACATCTTCATACTCAAGCTAATTTGTACAATGTACAAATTGAGATGCACTTTCATTTTCAGATTCAGAAAGTGAAAACATACCTTCATTAATAAAGGAGTCTTCACTTCCATCATTACTTTCCTCCTCCCATGTTGCATCTGACTCACATGTAGACACCTCAACATCACTACCTTCATCACTCTCACCTAAGTAACCACTTTCAGCATTATGTTCCTCAGACTATGACTAATATGCCAGTGAATCACATTCCTCATCTTGTGTAGCAACTTCAAAATCATCAGTAGAGACACAACTTTCAGCCTCCTCATTGATATGATATTGAGACACAGAAGCAGCAACCTCATGCCTAGGAACATTAGAAAAATCATGCTCATAATCAAAATTACAAGAATTGACTATAGTGGCTAATTCACAACTCAAAACACCATCACACTACTCAATTCCACCAAGGTCAAGAATATATCTTACTACTGTAGCATCCTGAACACATGTCTCATCAGTAGCAAAAGACTCAACAACATTTATACACACATCTTGATTTGACATTTCAACTTGATTAAAAACTATAGCAGGAGTTTTGATACACTGATTTGGAGTTGTGGTATCAACACTACAGTCTTCTTTTCTTTCATATTCATTATACTAGCACACACTCATGGAAAAATGACCTCTGGTCAATCCATATTTTAAATTGTTTTCAATGTCCATCGCAGATATAAATGCCTGATATAATGACTTAGGTTCTTTATCCCTCAGCAAGTAGTTCATTTTCTTACCAAATGCATGAAAGTAGACATTCATACATACTTGATCATTTGGTCTATAAGTTTTAGGGATTTCATTCAATACTTTTGCAAATCTGATATTGAAATGAGGAACAAGTTCATCATTCTCAATATGAATCTTTAAAAACTTATCATAGGAATCAAATATGTTTACCCTTTCTCCAAATTTCTCCATGAAGGCCGAATGCATCTCACTACAAGATGAGATAGAACATGCTGGTAGAAAAGAGAACCAGTCTCTAGCATCACCTTCTAGAATTTGAAGAAACAATTTCATCCATAGGTCTTCATGGCAAACATCAAAATCACACATTACATCAACAAAGAATTGAACATGTTTCCTTGCTAACTGATATTGGTCCCTATTATACTTTGGTAAATATCTCTTGATTCTGTCAGGGATCTTATTAGGGAAGCTAGGTATGCTTTTATAAAAAAATGGCACATATCCTTTGACAAAAGAAACTTTGTGAACATCCATCAGTAACTGCAGCTTTTGCACATCCACTTGAAAATCTTCAAGACTAATGACATGAAATCTATACTTGAAACTAATCTTCTTTTGTCACTAAACCCCTCCTACATACTCCACACTTATATGTCCTATCTTTAATGACAAAACCATTTGATAAGGACCATGCAAATACACAAAATATTGAGTGGGGAATACCTGGAAGCCTTTGTTAATTATTGTTGCTCTCTTCTTATCTAACTGAAGTCTCAATAAAACTTCACATCTTAGGTTCTTTCTAGGATAGAGTCACCACCTCCCTTCAGAGGACACAAACTCTCACTGATCTATCTCAAAACACCAACATACTCTGAGCATTCCCGCAGCAAAGTCACATATAACTTAATTTTGAATCTTTACAACAAATCCAAGTAATACATTTGCAGATCTGAAAATAATTCTCAGATTGTAAAACTTATGAGACTCTTCCCCAAAATGAAATATAGCAAGAATCTAGGACACACTTAATGGTAACTTTTCTCCTCCCTAGTAGAGTTGTCAATTTTTTGGAGCTTTTCCTTGTAGGACCAAACTTGAATCAACAAATGGGCTTGATTCTCAGGGTAGGCACTCAAGTTTGACAAGAAAATAGTCCAATTGATGAGGATTGAAAGGAATCCTCCTTCTTTGAGCTCCACATCACTCAGGTGGGTATTTCCTTATCTGCACACTCAAGACACCTCATGATAAACAATAGGCTTGCAGATGGATTATTGTGGAATAGTCTTCAAACCCCTATAGGTATCCTGTACCTCAATGAAATCAAAATCTCATGCAACTAGCCCTATTTGCATAGGATGGGTATGAAAACTAGAGACCTATACTAACAACATGAAAGGGAAAGGGTGGAACTGAATGTAAATGATTTAAAGATGGGTGGAAAGGACCCCTGAGATGTCCTAAGTCCCTCATAGACCAGTGCCTTGTCCAATGGGCCACAGAGTCAAATACCCTACTGCAATAAAAGCTATGAAACAAGAAGACAAAATACTCAATGTGTTGATGCCTAACATCAATCACACACCATAACCAAACCTCACTTTAACAATCCACCTGTGTATTCAAGTATGTTATTACCCATCCAAAGGATTTTAACCCTCCCCTTACAAGAGACCTATAAATAGATAATACATTAACCAACATCCACTGGAAGAAAAGCATGACATATCTTTGACACCTCAGCTCATACATACATGAAAACTAATCCTAAACCAGTTATCTCTGCGAAGACAACTCCAGTTGCAAACACATGGGAAATGCAAATAGAAAAATCAAACACCCTTGATGTATGATTAATGAATTCAAGATTCAAATGGAGATAGCTTGGTAATAGTAAGAGTAAATTGAATCCTCATACATAAGACAAATCAATTACAATACATATCATATTCTCTGAACCAAGAAAGGAAGAAAGAACACCCTATATGTAGAGAAGTAGAGAAAATCTACTGGAAAAGGACCCTTCATGGAACCAGTTCTCCTCAAAATTTGAAGAAGGAACCCTTACAAAATCAAAACTTCAACCATATATACCACTAGCTGCCTTGGAATCCCAAAAGAATTTAGGGTGCAACAAGCTTTGGACAGCTAGGGTTAGGGTTTCAACAACTACACCAACCCTAATTACAACAAAAATTATTGCAGGGGCAAGAAACCAAGCAATCTCAGATAAACAGATCTAAAAAGATCCATAATCATGAAAATCTATGAGATCAGGATAGAGAACCAAGAAATTAGCCATAAAAACTAGTCTGTTTAGCCACTTACACCATAAAACCATCCCTCATAGTACAACAAAACATCTGAAAACAATCGATCAGGGCAACCTGAACCACACTGCAACCATTTGAAAGTCAAACAAATCAAATCCGGCCACTAAAACATTTAATTTTAGTCCTTTCTATCACTAGAAACCCTCTACAAATTTGAATTTGAATTTCAATGGTCATATCCAAGCACCAACAGTATATCAATGGTCAATATTTAAATCTAAGCTATCTTTAAGTCCTGACTGTTAGATCCCTCCTTTTCACCATCTTTATGTCCTTAACTCAACTGCCAGCCTCTAGTTTACCTTTAGCGAACATGTGACAAAGCTTTTCTTATTCGTGAAGTAAAAAATTAACTTACCACTTAACCCCACAAACTGGCAACTAAAGGAATTTAACTCATCCCAGCTACATCTAGCGAATTGGTGACTGAAGGCTAATCAGCCATTCACGGAATACTTTATACTACCACCAGATATTTTAGTGATTACGTGAACACTTGCTCGCTGAATCACCAACCCCTTTATCAGGACTGCTAGACTCCTAGACTCCACCTGGGCCCACTTTATGCCATCTATCACTACCTTATTCACCACTGCTGCCTAGTCATCACTGACAAAGGACCCACTACAATGCTTCCCCTTTTAGTGAAGATCAACGGGAGTTATTATACTGCACATTTAACTATCGTGCATCTTACCCCAATGGTATAGTGACAACCACAAAATCCTATAGTGTATTAACTCCCCTAAGACCGGTGGACCCATGGACAAGTCCACCTTAGCACACCTGGACCATTGAGAACATGCCCAATTCAGCACCACCTACCAAAGGACCCACCCATTTCAACCATCTAAGAAAAGTAGAATCGACAACTAGATTAAGATCTCATGGCTCTAACAAATTCCATGAGAACTTACACAAACTGTAGATCTTCTACAGATCTCAGGTCCCACTGACAGACACACAAGCAACCAAGTCCCACTGACACATCCAAGAAAGATTCAAAATCAACAGATGGCCCATGATCTCAAAGGGGAAGAATATTCCTTAACATCATGCGCTGACCGTAGATTAAAAAGGCTTTACTACAGGCCCCACTAATAGGATATCTAGTCACTCACCCGTGGACTAATCAGAGCTTTCCATTTATGCATATGTGTCACCTTGGACCCATAGTTGAAGTGCCATGTCATAAAGAGAATCAACGGCCGGTGTGAGATCACATACCTCTAATGCATCTCATGAGAACATACGACCACCATTAGATCAAGGTGGTGTTAGAAAGCCTGGGCTTGGAGACCATGTAAACATGCGACCAAGGAAAAGGAAACTGCCATGCCAAGTCTTTAATTGTTAAGAGAAAACCACCAGGAACCAAGTGAACTAGCGACAAACATGCATTCGCTAAATCGCCAAACAAAAAGACTAGCTACCAGAGGATTAAATGAATAAGTGACCATCGGGGAAAAGAAATGTGCACATGCATTTTAGATCACTTAAGGGGCCTGAAAAAGGTAAAGACAAATTAGAACAAGGCCAGGGCATTCCTAGGGTTTTTGAACACAACAGCTAGATTTATGAATTTTGTTAAGGGTTTCAAGCCAGAGACAAAAATAATTCTAGAGACCAGGGGAAAAAATGCAACAACCATGAAAATTTTTCCAGGGGTAGACCATTTTCTGAAGATTTTTCTATTACAGGAAAATGGGCTAGAAGAATCTATCCTCATGCAAGTGTTGCAATATGCATCCTCTCAAATCTGTACTAGTAGTCATAGTTGAAAGTTTGTGACATCTCCTACTCAAGGCATCTTCTACCACGTTCTTCTTACCCTTGATGTAATGATCATTGAATTTATACTCACAAAGGAACTCCATCCACCTCCTCTGCCTAGTATTAAGATTTGGCTATGTGAATATGTACTCTAATATTTGATGATTTGAGTGAAGATCAAATCTATGACCCAATATGAAATGTCACCATCTTACCAAAGAATTCACCATTGCTACTAGCTCTAGGTCATGGGTAGGGTATTCAAGCTCATGACTCTTGAGTTTCCTAGACTCATAAGAAATAGCTCAACCACCCTATATAAGAACTGCCCAAATCCCACCTAATGATGCATTTGTGCATACTATGATCTGCGCTAATGGATCTGGTACTGCAAGGATAGGTGCACTAGTAAGTACTCTCTTGAGCTCTTGAAAATCTCTCTTGCACCTCTCTGTCCACTCAAACTTCTTCCTCTTTCTTTGAAGAAAAGTTATAGGATGGGACACTATAGAGATTCCCTCAAAAAACCATTTATAATAGCCTATAAAACCCATGAAACTCCTGACCCTAGTCACACTAGTAGGTGTTGGCCAATCCATAATCACTCTAATCTTAGATGGGTCAACTGAGATCCCATCTCCTAATATCACATGGATGAGATAATGAACCTCTAATCTAAAGAAGGAACAATTAACAAACTACTGAAAAAATGATTATCCCTCAAGAACTGCAAGACCTATCTCAAATGTTCCTCATGCTCATGCTCATCTCGCGAGTAGATCAAAATGTCATCCAAGAACACCACCAAAAATCTATCTAAGAATGAGTGGAATATTTGATTCATGAGGCTCATGAATATAGATGGAGCATTCGTGAGTCCAAAAGGAACCACGGTGAACTCATAATGGCCATAGTGTGTACAAAATATAGTCTTGTGGATGTCTCTCTCCACAATCCTCAACTGGTGATACCCTTACTTTAGGTCTATCTTTGAGAACACATGGGAACCTTGAAGCTGATCAAACAAATAATCTATCTTAGGAAGTGGGTACCAATTCTTGATGGTCACCTTGTTAGTTGTTGGTAATCCATACACAAACTAAGAGATCCATCCTTTGTCTTAACAAAGATGATAGGTGCACCCCATGGTGATACAGTAGGATGAATGTGCCCTTTCTCCAAGAGCTCCTCCAACTGAATATCAAGCTCACTAAATTCATGGGTAGTCATCCTATAAGGTGATCAAGATAGGGGCTTTTCTCCTGGCACATTATTAATGTGAAAATACACTACTTTAGGTGGTGGCCTAGGTATCTCTGAAGGAAAAACATCTATAAACTCCTCGAAAATGAGATGGTTATCAAGGGAAGTCTCCTTATCCACCTCCTCCTCTCTATCACTGATGGTGATGGAAAATGACTGATAACCCTTTTGCATGCACTGCTTAAGCTGCATAGAGGAAATCATACGCAAAGATATAGGTCTCTGAACTCTTGAGATAATTAAGGACACATCATCATCATCCACACACTTGACTTTCTTATGTCTATAATCCATCTTGGATCTATGGACATAAAGACAATCCATGCCAAGAATGATATCATATGATCCTAGTGGTGTGACACAAAGGTCAACTAAGGTGGTCATGTCCCCAATCTATAACTGATATCCCCTCACCAAGAAACTAACTGACACCCTAGTGCATGAGGCTAAATCAACCTCCCAATTGACATCCTCCCTAGCTGCGACTATCCCACAATGTTCCACTATAAAAGGTGTAATAAAAGAGTCAGTAGATCTTGAATAACAAAGAATAGAAATGCTACTACCCCCAATCATGCCTACAGTGTCAATAATCATGGCCTGATGCTTAGCCTAGCGGTTATCAACCACTACAAATACTCAGTGGGATATTCCCATGTCTCCTACAATAGGCTCTAAAGCTTCCACCATCTGACTGATGGCTAGATGACCCATAGGATAGTCTCTAGTAATGTTCCCCATAGAACCACATGTATATCATGGACCTCTAGCCTGCATCTGAATCCTCTGAGGTCTAGACTATTACTGTCCACTTGTCATACTAGATCCACTATAGCTACCTCTAGATGATGTGTCAGAGCTCTCTGATCATGTTGAGAACCCCGTGAATGCCACTCCTTGGGCTTAGAGCCCTGTTTTCCTATGGAGGTCTCTATCTCTGACTCTATTGAAACTATTGCTACTACTAAGGTGCCTTGGTAGACCTTAAGGAGTTGTTCTGATTTCCCTTCTAGTGGGATTTTAGGAAATCAGAAGTTTGTGGTACAAAATTATGATTATGTGACCTATCTCATGAATTGTGAGACCTATTATGGATCTCCTCATCAATCATGGCCCTCTCTACAGTATAGCATAAATTTCTTAGAGGTACCATCTGTACCTTATCAGCTATAGGATAGTTTAATCCATTAATAAAGAGGTTAACCTGAAGTTTCTCATCCTTCATAAATTTGACATAAGGAAGGAGCTTGAGGAACTTACTCTCATACTGTGCCACAGAAAGGCCTCTTTGTAGTAGGTCATGAAACTCATTGATACAACACTGCTTGAAGTGCTTTGACATATACCAAGCTTTGAATCTCTCAAGGAAGTTCTCCCATGTGAGGGTTTCTATGACTAGGTGGCTCTTATACACCTCATGCCTCCACCAAGTAGAGGTGGTCACTCTAAGCATGTGTAATGTAAATCATTCCTTAAGGTTGTTCTCATAAGGACGTAACCCAAAGAAATTCTTGAGGCTCAAAATCCAAGCCTCAGCCTTTGTCCCACCCATGGAGCCTAAAAAGGGTGGTGGTTGTAGTCATATAATATCCCTGATCTAGTCCCCTATATCATAGGGCTCAACACTACCACTGGCGGTGGCTCTAGCATGTGAAGTGACTCATCCTCATGGTCTACCTGCTCCTCAACCTATCTAGGAGGAGGAATCCTACTCATCTCTCAATTCTTATCCCGCTGACCTCCTAGAGGCAATCTATCCATAATGATGTTGGCTAAATTTTGAAGTGCATTAAGGATGTCCTGGTTGGGATTAGCTAGCGGTAGAGGCGGGCCCCCCTGCTCACCACCTACTCCCTTGACTACCTGCTCTATGACCTCAACTATGACATGGCCACCTCTAGCTCTTTGTCTACATCGACAAACATTTTGTGTGATTGAAGGCATCCTACACAAGGTAGAAAATAAACAGTGAGTTGAGAACGTAATGGGTTTAGGTGCCTAGAGTAGAAACTGTGCTCTGATACCAGAATGTAATACCCAAAATACTAGGACAAAACACACAAACAAATTTTTTTAAAAAAGAACACTAAACATGATAAAACATCACCTAGGTTACATACTAAGAATGCATGGTATGAAACACAATGCTCATTGACTTATACAAATCGACTTGCATGGGGAATCATGGCATGCGCTGGTATGCCAACACCCCTAGTTCGTCAGACTACATCAGACCATGAAATTTTCCTACCTAGATTTGACATAAGCTAATCTAAAGGATAAAACTCAATACAATACCAAATGAAGTAACATGCTAAGACACCCTACCCAAATGCTTGGGATAATCAAACTAGCATCAATTGAATTACCTTGAAAATCAATAAATTAAAATAATATAATATAAGTATCCATAAATTAAATATAATCTTATTTAACTTTCATTAAACATTAATAATGATTCCATGAAGGGATTTATATTAAAAAATACCATAATTACAAATCTATCTATTATAATGTTAAATTAGGGCAATAATTTTCACCTAGGTCCCTCCTAGGGATTTTAATGAGTAAACTAATTCCCCCAACAATCCAATTATTTAATGAAGATAATAAGGTCAATAAAATAAAAATAATTATTTGAAAATTCCCAAAATTTTAAAAGGTAAAGAATATAAATGTCCATACCATAACCCACCGATCTCAAATAAATATTAAATTAATATAAAAATTTAATAGACAAGATTCACAACATAGTTTGTCCTTAATAACCTTAATATAGATTTTTTTTAAATAAAGAAATTAATAGAGTGTGATCCATTGGTTAAATAAATTCTCTCACTACTAAATTCTAATTTCATAACTCAAAAAAGAAAATACACTAAATCAATATTAAATTTATTAAAATTTAAAGTGACAATCTAAAGTCACTTAACTAAAAAAAAGTCCAAGTAATAAATAAAATTAAAATACCACTTACTTTAAACATAAATAAATAAAAGAAAAGGGGAAAATTCCAAAGTGGGCATCCCTAACCCTAATTTAGATTTAGGGTTAGGCTCCATTTTAAAAGATTGGAAAAAACCCTAATTTTCTTATTTTTCTGTGTGCAGGTTGGACAGAGTCTTGGGTGATGGTATGAGGAGATTTTTTTGTGTACACACAAGTGTATATATGTGTATATACACACCACACACATATAACTTTGTATGTATATGTTATTATCACTTTTGAAAGGAAAGCTTTGTGATTTTCTTCTAGGTTTTCACCCGAACCCTCCTTCAACTTGTCCATGGGTATATCTCTAGTTTCTTTAACAACCAATTAATTCTTTCTTTTGACATTGGAGATCTAAAAACCCTTCAATGAAGGTTTAATAATTTATTCCTCTATTAGAAATATCCCTTGCTTTCTGTACTGTTAGACCTTTATTTTATTTTACTAATGTAAGGTAAATAGTGTTTTTTTTAATGTTTATTGTTTATGAAAAAATTATTTTATATCTTTTTTTTTTCAGCCCTAGGACCGGTGGTATTGGCCATGCTCGGCCCTCCCTGCAACCATTGGTGGCCGTAGCCACACATAGTAGCACAACCACTGTCATTGCCTCTGCCACACGTAGTGGTCATGACCACTGTGGTGGATTCAGCCACAGATAGTGGTCGCCGCCAGCTATGGTGGCTTCATCCACCACAGAGGGTCATGACCATTGTGGTGGCTTTAGTCCCCGTAGTGGTTGTGACTACTCTAGTGGCTTCCGCCCTCTCAATGTGTTTGTGGCCATTGTGGTGGTTCGACCACTTTCAACAGCTACTGGGAAAAAAGAGGAGTGTTTCGGCTCATAGCCGAGCCCTCCAAAAAGAATGTATTCAATATTTTTTTTATAAAAAGTTTCATATTTTAATTATATATATATATATATATATATATATATATATATATATATATATATATATATA